>CM042855.1:4232897-4337897 GCA_023658055.1 Thaleichthys pacificus
CCTGGGCTTGAGTCATTTTCGGGCCCTACCTTGCTATACATGACTTTAAATAGAACAAAATGATCATCATACACAAGCTAGGTATGTTTCTGGTACTAAATAGAGAATACAATAGAGATCACCAATTCTGAAACAAACAACTAAACAAAATACAATTATTATGTTATATTGCTGAAGTCTATTTAAAATGTTAGAAAATAATCTGAATTATTAAAAAGGTTTGAATGAATGACTCAATACTCACTCAAATACTTCATTTGTTTCACTGGACGAATCAGCATTTTTGAACGAATCTCCTAATGAACAATTCAATGACAAATATTTTAAGTCATATCTGGTGAATGTCTGGGTGAATACTCGATTCTGATTGGCCTGCAGGGGTGTCCATTATGTAAGGGATAATGCCCGACTGCTTCTCCTCCGCGGGAAGCTGCGCGTCGGACGTTTCACGCTCCGCATCGTCCTTATCAGGTGAATATTGGACACCTCGAAGGGCATTATCCGCTATATACCATGGTCACTTGCCATACGATTTTTTTTCCAAACATAATTAATGTTTTCATATGCGTTTGCAAAGAAATCTAACGTTTTTTAACGTTAGCCAACTCTGATATTTCTAGTCCGCTCAACTCCATAGAAACCAACACCGGCTTTCCTTTGGATGAGCTATTAGCCCGAAAGCTAACGTTATTGCTAGCAAGATTAAAAGGCAATAACATTGTGTACGGTTGACAAACAGTAAATAATAATTTTACAGTATGTTTGACAAGAAGATTTGCTAGCTAACCAGCCATGTCACTGTCCCAAAATCAATATCAAGATTTTCACGAACAAGGTATCGTCCCATATACTAGTACTAGGCTACAGTACGGCCGCAGCCTGTGGAGCGAGTTGAATCGAAATGGATGAGATGACCGCATCAAAGTTGACATACTTCTCCAAACAGTACTTATAATTTTACAGATGTTTAACAACAAGACTAGCCAGCTATCGAGCCATGTCATTTGCCCCAAATAAAATCTAGATTTTTTAAGAAGAAAATAATCGGCCATGTGTAGAGTTGCTACTGTCGTGTTGGCTGCAGCTTGTCTGCAGTAGATTGACTAGCGAGGTGGAATAGCGAATGGGATGTGATATGAGCGGTTACGTGACACTGACACACTACATCAAAAGTAACATTTTTCAAATAGGTTAAATAAATATTCAAGTCACTCATTGTTGTAAATACAAGTTAGCTTGTTAAAGTCTTTCAAAATTGTAAATGGAGGCTTTGACTCCGTCCCCGTTGTTATGGTTACTTATTTCAGACACAGGTACAGGCTCATATACTATGTAGCCAGCGGAATAATTTAGAACTGCGAAAAGACAGTTTTGCTGCAATTACGTAGTAGGTGTCCGTTATCACCCGATAATGGACACCCCTGCAGCCAATCAGAATCGAGTATTCACCCAGACCATGGTATAATCATGAATGAATGCAATATGAGTAGGCTAAATGCCTGAAAATATCACAAGAAGGGAAAACTTAGAGATTAGGTACATTTTTACACCGGTCTGCCAAATGTATTCGTTTTGATTCAGCTATGAGGCTGCCTCTTGCAGGGGAAATGAGAAGGCATCATATTCCATTCTACACTTCACTCGTATTTTGAGTTGTAAATGAGCAGCAAAAAAAATATGCTTTTAAATCTATGTAATCTTTATAAATAATAAGTAGGCCCTATGCATTTTTATATAAAATATACAGAAATGTCAGTTGTAAAAATGTCATTAAAAACGGACCCCTGTGCAACCGACGCAAGCAAGCACACCCTACAAGTTCCCCCAGAAATTGTACCCTCTCTAGTTAACACTGTTATTCTTAAATGTTAGGAGATATCTTTAAGCTCATTTGTTGTTGATGACCTGTCAATGACCTGGAATGAAGGATGTTGTCATGACAAGACTAGAACCCCCATGCTAGATGGTGGCTCAAGCTGCAGCAAGATAAGACTCTGCTGATGGGTTGATTTCACTCACCACACTCCTCTCAGCAAAAGATAATATACACAAGTTTACACAGAGACACAGATACAAACACGTGATACAAACACATGTCCCTATTTCATTTCAGATTTACATCTTTATTTGAATCATACAGTCAAAATTACAATCACATAGTATTGCAAATAATGGTATTATCAGGATTCAGGTAAGACCTAAATGCATACAAGGAGGTATATAGTGTGGCTCCATGTTCATGGTTTATTTGAGGTACAAGGAGGCGGTAAAACATCAGTCAGGGTGGTCAAAGGTCGTAATCCACAAGGCAGACTGTCTCAGCCCCAGTCCCCAAGATGTAAACAGGGGTGGAGGAGGCTTTAGTCCTCTGGAAATACACAACCATTTCCTTCGTCTTGGAGATGTTGAGCTGCAGGTAGTTCTTCTCGCACCACCCAACAACATCCTCCACAAGGCCCCTGCACTCGCCACAATAGCAGTGTTCCATCTCCGTCCATGATTGGCTGTCGTCACCACTCCCCCGTCGCCAACGCACTACACCCGTCCAATCACCTGTCTGTCCGTCCACATTTAAACCCTGACCTGTCCGCTGTTCAGTAGTCTTCAGTCTTGTGTGTGTTTGTACTCGGTTCTGTATGTGTTTGTGCCATTTCCGCTATCGCCGATACTTTTGAGACACCTGTTAATTGTTACACGTTGTCATCCTCCTGTTTGTTTGTTCAGTTAGTGCCGATACTCGGTATCGTGCTTTTTGTTGTTTTCATGGTTAGTTCAGTCGCACAGGGGCTTTGGAACAGGTAAGCTGCCCATGGGCATACACCCCATCACGTAGCTAACCTCTGTTAAACACCCTAGGTAAGGAGCGTGTGCCACCCATGTATGTTTTTAGTATAGGGACGTCTTTTGGTTAGGTAGATAGGACACTTTTGTTACTTACTTTTCTTTGGCACCGCTCATAGTTCCACTGTACCCTGTCTGCTGTTTTTTTCCTTTTTGTGTCAAGAAATAAACGTTTTGTTCGCCTGTACCACAGTGTGTCCTAGTGTTATAGGCTTATTGAGCAGTGTGCAGATCAAGTGTCCGAGTTGTATGAGAAGTCTAAGGTGTACAGAGTGAACAGCAAAGGGCACAGTACCGTCCCTTGGGGAACACCTGAGCTGATCACCACAAGGTCAGACACACGGTGGAAGTGCTGCTGGTCTGTCGTCGTTCAGGACAGTGAGGGGCCCTTCTTGGGCACCAGGACCAGGCAGGAGGTCTTCCACATCCAGGGACCCTTTCAAGGTTCAAGGATCAGGTTGAACATGCTGCTGCATTACCTCACACAGCTCCTCAGCACCCTTGGTCTAATATCAGGCCTTACCCCTGTGAAGCTTCTCCAGCTCTCTTCACCTGGGCAGTGGTGAGTGACCGGGGCGTGGTTGTGGGGGAAGGTCATTGGTGGTGGGCTGGAGGAGATAGAGGTGGGATAGCCGAAGATGTATGTGAACTATCCATAACCTCAGGACGGTATCTGTCGCATCCTGAGTTCAGTATGGTATGTTTATCAGTGTGTGACATCTGTCACATTTGGACGTACATTGATTAAGAACTTGATGTTCTGATTTGAGCAAAAAGAAGAAGCATGGAACTATCATTGCTGAATTGCATTGAAATGTGTCAGATTGATAATGTTGTTTTGAGAAATCCAAAATGTATTTAAGTGAAAGGTTATCCATGTCAGTCCAGCATCTTTTAGTTGAAAATATATTTTGGAGTTTGTGATGTGTTTAAAGCAACCAACCGAAGCCTGCTTGACTCAGTTACCCTGTGACGGCCCTCCCCTTTCCTGTGCTGCCATGCTGCCCAGGACTGGTGGGCGTGAGGTTGGTGGCTCGTCAGGGCTAATTGGACACACCTGGACCCGGCCTGGCTTGAGGCTTCAAGTACCTGTTCCAGGGATGGGTGTGGAGATGCGACCTGAGCTGACCACCAGCTTGTGAAAGCCAGGACTTTGTCTTTTGCATGGTTGTCAATTAAACATTGCTAACCGTTCTAGTGGTGCCTACGTCTCCCTTTGTCATTACATCCCTGAGCCAGATGTAACACCCTTACACAGCCTGTAAAAGATGTATGTGTGGAAACATTCATCTATATTACATTTATATTACAGGGACAATGTGTTAATACCGGAAATATGTAGGTTAGAGTAGTATTTATGATATAACAAGAGTATTGTAATTAAGTTATAACCATAGTACTGTGATGTTGTTATTATATAACCAGAGTACTGTAGCATAGTTATGATATAACCAGAGTACTGTGATGTAGTTATGTTATAACCAGGGTAATGTAGAGTAGTTATGATATGACCAGAGTTCTATCATGTAGTTATAGTATAACCAGAGTTCTGTGATGTAGTTATGATATAACCAGAGTAAAGTAGAGTAGTTATGATGTAATCAGAGTACTATAGTATAACCAGAGTTATTTGATGTAGTTATGATATAACCAGAGTAATGTAGAGTAGTTATGATTTAATCAGGGTACTATAGTGTAGTTATATAATAACCAGAGTACTATAGCATAGTTATGATATAACCACAGAACTGTATTGTTGGTATTGGAATAACCATGGTACTGTGATGTAGTTATGATATAACCAGGGTAAAACAGGTTAAGGGACATTGTGTTTGTAACCGTAGTCACACATCTTAAGGATAATGTGTTAGTAACCAGAATCAAGAATCAACTCAACTTGAGAACTAAACTTGACAGCCGGGGCCTGATCCATAAAGTGAGTTGACCAAATAAGCCAGGCTTATGTCAGTTACTTTCCCTGACAATAGACTGTCTTATTCAGTAAACTAGATTTAAGGAACAGGCCCCCGGATTATCTGAAGTTGTTTCTTTTGGTAAAAGGGAATGTTAATGTATCTTTAGGTCACTTCTCTTTGCTGTGAATCATAAATGGTGTTAGGGTACCACCTAGTGCTGACAACAGCACTTTCAATTGGAACTGCACACATCACACATGCACAAACCCACACAATCACAAACACGGGTGTCTGACACGGCAACATCTTCAAATGGTTTATTTGAAATAACAGATCTACATATCATACAAATAATTAATTAAAATCTTTGTACTATTTCACGTCCAGCAATGCTTCATCAGATGTGGAGCACAGCTAAACACATGAATGTCAAATCTACAGCATCTCTACAGAACATGAAGCCACAGACACACAAACAATTCTCATTTAACATTACAGGAGAAATACATCTTTCTAAAGTAAACACTTTACTGTAAAATAGTATTCATGTATAAAACTCTTAACCTTTCTACTCCTTGTATCTTCTTTGTTTCTGCAACAACTCTAATTTGGCCTTTAACCTCATTATGAACGTATGGAGAGCCACCAGTTCAGTAAAACAAGCTGTCCTAGGAAAGCCTTCTCTATGGGATGTCGTGTTGCTCACCAGTGCTTAATAATTCAAAGAATATTGGTCAGCCTGTTGGATATTAAATCAGTATTTCACTGTTTTTTATAACCAGATGTGCTTTCGGAAGAAACACAGTCACACCCTGCTGGCATTATTTACAGTGTTCTGATGTAGGCTTCTGCAACTAGGCCTACATATTTTCTGCATTCCATTCGTAATTTCTCAATGTCGATTTGTCAACAACATTTTTTTGTGTGGGTCATTATGGTCCCTATATCTCACTTCCATACAGTAGGATGGGGGTTAAAATATGGTCCCTATATCTCACTTCCATACAGTAGGATGGGGGTTAAAATAGGGCCCTCTCTCCCCCTCTCTTCCCCTCTCTCTCTTTCTTTCTCGCTCTCTTCCTCTATCTTTCTCTCTCTCTCTCTCTGTCTCCCTCTCTCTCCCTCTCTCTCTCTTTCTCCCTCTATCTATCTCTCTCTCTCTCTTTTAGGGTCTACAGTGTGTCCCGGTCTCTTCTCCAGCTCCTCAGAATGACAGTGACCACAGCACAGACTGTTCCAACAAGAGCACAGCTCCCCACTGCATCTCTCACTGCATGGAACACAGAGCCAAGAGAGGGTTTCCCCTGATAGACTAAGTTAGTCTTGGCTAAAGATTCACATGTAAAACTATGGTTACCTCTGTCTGTGTATCTCACGCACAAGTATTCCCCACTGTCCTCTTGGGAGAGGTTGGAGATTGTCATAGAGGTGAAACTGAGAGATGCGTTGTATCTCCGGTCCAGCTTCTTCATGGTGATATTTCTGTCAGTTAATGAGTCCAGTATGACACGTTCATCAGTATTTCTGAACCACAAAACAACGCCTGCATCCACTGAGTCTGGGTCACAGCTGAGACTGACCTCTGACCCCTCTGAGAAGAACACAGTGAGAGAGGTAGACTCTGGGCAGACCAGCAGCATATAGGATATAGACATTACATCTGTATTGCATGAATAATATCCTGAGTGGTTGAGCTCCAGTGATGTGATGACCAAGGAGTAGTTGGTGTTCTCTCTTCCATCCATCATGTACATCTCCCCTCTTCTCTGGGGCCTGGGGCTGGAGGTCTCAGGTGGGCTCTTGGAAGGAATGTCTGCTTTAATTGTCCTGTAAGGTGTTCTCCAAAAAGTCCCAGCAGGGTCAGCAGTGAAACTAAAACAAGACAGTGTGACCCCCTGTCCTTCTGAACGGAAATAAGAAAACGGCATGTCTGTATAACCGTAGACAACACTGCCACATTTCTGTTCCTCCAGGGCCACACAGGTGTAGAGGCCGTCCATGTCGGTGAAGTTGGAGATCAGAAGAGAGTTGTTCTCTGTCACTTGAACTCGGCCCTGAAGGTCTTTCATCCCTGAGTTCAGGGTTTCACTTCCATCCACAAACACTGTCCTCCACTTCTCTCCTGTTTCCCTGAACCAGGTGATAGTTGGGCTGAGGCCTGCTTCTGCTGCAATATCACATGGAAGCTCAGCGGTTGTGCCATTAACAAACATTTGCTTATCATTCCCACCGCAGACTGTGAGAGTGAAGTTGTTCCGGTATGTCACTTTGCTGCCTGTCCTGCATTCAATCCTGTAACGTCCAGAGTCTGACTGAGAAACTTGGATGATCTCTAAATATAAGTCTTTAGAAATGTTCCTCACTCTCAGTCTATCTGTCAGTTCTCCATGCAGAGCAGAGTTGACAGGGGAAGAGTCAGACGTGTTCCACAGGAGCAGTTCTCCGTCAGCCATGGATCTGGACACCAAACAGAAGTCGTCATTCTTGGTAAGAGAAAATACATTTATTTCATACGTATCTTGTTGCATTTGTAATTCGTGGGTCTCTTGTTCTCCATAGATGTTTTGCGTGACTAAAGTCAGCAGAAAGATGAGTTTTGGGGCTGAAGCCATTTCTGGATGGATGTTAGACGACTGTTATCCAGCTTTGTCAGAAGTGAAAATGTTCCCTGCAAGCTTATGGTTTATCATTTTGAGGTATCTTATATCTTGACATGAATTGAGCAACAACCTAGCAACATTAACAGCAACGGTGTTACATAATGTCTTGATTAAAAATACTGATACTGTTTTAGTCTAGAAAGGAAGTGTTATGAGTTTCAGATGTCCACCTGTGGATTAAAATGTTTTTTTGCTGTTAACACAGTTATTCTTGAATGTTAGGAAATATCTTTAAGCTCATTAGTTGATATTAACCAGCACAAGTTAGCAATGAATGACCTGGAATGAAGGATTTTGTCATGACAAGACTACAACCACCATGCTAGATGGTGGCTCAAGCTGCACCAAGAAGATAAGACTCTGCTGATGGGTTGATTTTACTCACCACACTCCTCTCAGCAAAAGACAATATGCACAAATTTACACAGAGACACAGATACAAACACATGTACCTATTTCATTTCAGATTGACATCTTTATTTGAATCATACAGTCATTAGTGGTGGGGGTAGAGGAGATGGAGGTGGGATAGTGAGGACCAAGTTGGGAGGCTTAGCAGACAGGTAGCAAGGGGGAGGTTTTGTAGGTATACCGACAGGGCTGGATTTAGGGGGGTGGGGGCCCCTGGGCTTGAGTCATTTTCGGGCCCTACCTTCTATACATGACTTTAAATAGAACAAAATGATACATACACAAGCTATGTATGTTCTGGATAAATAGAGAATACAATAGAGATCACAATTCTGAACAAACAACTAAACAAAATACAATTATTTATGTTAATTGCTGAAGTCTATTTAAAATGTTAAAATAATCTGAATTATTAAAAAAGGTTTGAATGAATGATTCAATTACTCACTCAAATACTTCATTTGTTTCATGGACGAATCAGCATTTTTGAACGAATCTCCTTAATGAACAATTCAATGACAAATATTTTAAGTCATATCTGGTGAATGTCTGGGTGAATACTCGATTCTGATTGCCTGCAGGGGTGTCCATTATGTAAGGGATAATGCCCGACTGCTTTCCTCCGCGGAAGCTGCGCGTCGGACGTTTCACGCCTCCGCATCGTCCATTATCAGGTGATATTGGACACCTCGAAGGGCATTATCCCGCTTATACCATGGTCACTTGCCAACGATTTTTTTTCCAAACATAAATTAATGTTTTCATGCGTTTTGCAAAAGAAATCTAACGTTTTTTAACGTTAGCCAACTCTGATATTTCTAGTCCGCTCAACTCATAGAACCAACACCGGCTTTCCTTTGGATGAGCTATTAGCCCGAAAGCTAACGTTATTGCTAGCAAGATTAAAAGGCAATAACATTGTGTACGGTTGACAAACAGTAAATATAATTTTACAGTATGTTTGACAAGAAGATTTGCTAGCTAACCAGCCATGTCACTGTCCCAAAATCAATATCAAGATTTTCACGAACAAGGTATCGCCCATATACTAGTACTAGGCTACAGTACGGCCGCAGCCTGTGGAGCGAGTTGAATCGAAAATGGATGAGATGACCGCATCAAAGTTGACATATTCTCCAAACAGTAATTATAATTTTACAGTATGTTTGACTAGCCAGCTATCGAGCCATGTCATTGTCCCCAAATAAAATCTAGATTTTTAAGAAGAAAATAATCGGCCATGTGTAGAGTTGCTACTGTCGTGTTGGCTGCAGCTTGTCTGCAGTAGATTGACTAGCGAGGTGAATAGCGAATGGGATGTGAGATGAGCGGTTACGTGACACTGACACACTACATTCAGAAAAGTAACATTTTTCAAATAGGTTAAAATAAATATTCAAGTCACTCATTGTTGTAAATACAAGTTAGCTTGTTAAAGTCTTTCAAAATTGTAAATGGAGGCTTTGACTCCGTCCCCGTTGTTATGGTTACTTATTTCAGACACAGGTACAGGCTCATATACTATGTAGCCAGCGGAATAATTTAGAACTGCGAAAAGACAGTTTTGCTGCAATTACGTAGTAGGTGTCCGTTATCACCCGATAATGGACACCCCTGCAGCCAATCAGAATCGAGTATTCACCCAGACCATGGTATAATCATGAATGAATGCAATATGAGTAGGCTAAATGCCTGAAAATATCACAAGAAGGGAAAACTTAGAGATTAGGTACATTTTTACACCGGTCTGCCAAATGTATTCGTTTTGATTCAGCTATGAGGCTGCCTCTTGCAGGGGAAATGAGAAGACATCATATTCCATTCTACACTTCACTCGTATTTTGAGTTGTAAATGAGCAGCAAAAAAAATATGCTTTTAAATCTATGTAATCTTTATAAATAATAAGTAGGCCCTATGCATTTTTATATAAAATATACAGAAATGTCAGTTGTAAAAATGTCATTAAAAAACGGACCCCTGTGCAACCGACGCAAGCAAGCACACCCTACAATTTCCCCAGAAATTGTACCCTCTCTAGTTAACACTGTTATTCTTAAATGTTAGGAGATATCTTTAAGCTCATTTGTTGTTGATGACCTGTCAATGACCTGGAATGAAGGATGTTGTCATGACAAGACTAGAACCCCCATGCTAGATGGTGGCTCAAGCTGCAGCAAGATAAGACTCTGCTGATGGGTTGATTTCACTCACCACACTCCTCTCAGCAAAAGATAATATACACAAGTTTACACAGAGACACAGATACAAACACGTGATACAAACACATGTCCCTATTTCATTTCAGATTTACATCTTTATTTGAATCATACAGTCAAAATTACAATCACATAGTATTGCAAATAATGGTATTATCAGGATTCAGGTAAGACCTAAATGCATACAAGGAGGTATATAGTGTGGCTCCATGTTCATGGTTTATTTGAGGTACAAGGAGGCGGTAAAACATCAGTCAGGGTGGTCAAAGGTCGTAATCCACAAGGCAGACTGTCTCAGCCCCAGTCCCCAAGATGTAAACAGGGGTGGAGGAGGCTTTAGTCCTCTGGAAATACACAACCATTTCCTTCGTCTTGGAGATGTTGAGCTGCAGGTAGTTCTTCTCGCACCACCCAACAACATCCTCCACAAGGCCCCTGCACTTCGCCACAATAGCAGTGTTCCATCTCCGTCCATGATTGGCTGTCGTCACCACTCCCCCGTCGCCAACGCACTACACCCGTCCAATCACCTGTCTGTCCGTCCGCATTTAAACCCTGACCTGTCCGCTGTTCAGTAGTCTTCAGTCTTGTGTGTGTTTGTAGTCGGTTCTGTATGTGTTTGTGCCATTTCCGCTATCGCCGATACTTTTGAGACACCTGTTAATTGTTACACGTTGTCATCCTCCTGTTTGTTTGTTCAGTTAGTGCCGATACTCGGTATCGTGCTTTTTGTTGTTTTCATGGTTAGTTCAGTCGCACAGGGGCTTTGGAACAGGTAAGCTGCCCATGGGCATACACCCCATCACGTAGCTAACCTCTGTTAAACACCCTAGGTAAGGCAGCGGGTGCCACCCATGTATGTTTTTAGTATAGGGACGTCTTTTGGTTAGGTAGATAGGACACTTTTCTTACTTACTTTTCTTTGGCACCGCTCATAGTTCCACTGTACCCTGTCTGCTGTTTTTTTCCTTTTTGTGTCAAGAAATAAACGTTTTGTTCGCCTGTACCACAGTGTGTCCTAGTGTTATAGGCTTATTGAGCAGTGTGCAGATCAAGTGTCCGAGTTGTATGAGAAGTCTAAGGTGTACAGAGTGAACAGCAAAGGGCACAGTACCGTCCCTTGGGGAACACCTGAGCTGATCACCACAAGGTCAGACACACGGTGGAAGTGCTGCTGGTCTGTCGTCGTTCAGGACAGTGAGGGGCCCTTCTTGGGCACCAGGACCAGGCAGGAGGTCTTCCACATCCAGGGACCCTTTCAAGGTTCAAGGATCAGGTTGAACATGCTGCTGCATTACCTCACACAGCTCCTCAGCACCCTTGGTCTAATATCAGGCCTTACCCCTGTGAAGCTTCTCCAGCTCTCTTCACCTGGGCAGTGGTGAGTGACCGGGGCGTGGTTGTGGGGGAAGGTCATTGGTGGTGGGCTGGAGGAGATAGAGGTGGGATAGCCGAAGATGTATGTGAACTATCCATGTCCTCATGACGGTATCTGTCGCATCCTGAGTTCAGTATGGTATGTTTATCAGTGTGTGACATCTGTCACATTTGGACGTACATTGAGTAAGAACTTGATAGTTCTGATTTGAGCAAAAAGAAGAAGCATGGAACTATCATTGCTGAATTGCATTGAAATGTGTCAGATTGATAATGTTGTTTTGAGAAATCCAAAATGTATTTAAGTGAAAGGTTATCCATGTCAGTCCAGCATCTTTTAGTTGAAAATATATTTTGGAGTTTGTGATGTGTTTAAAGCAACCAACCGAAGCCTGCTTGACTCAGTTACCCTGTGACGGCCCTCCCCTTTTCCTGTGCTGCCATGCTGCCCAGGACTGGTGGGCGTGAGGTTGGTGGCTCGTCAGGGCTAATTGGACACACCTGGACCCGGCCTGGCTTGAGGCTTCAAGTACCTGTTCCAGGGATGGGTGTGGAGATGCGACCTGAGCTGACCACCAGCTTGTGAAAGCCAGGACTTTGTCTTTTGCATGGTTGTCAATTAAACATTGCTAACCGTTCTAGTGGTGCCTACGTCTCCCTTTGTCATTACATCCCTGAGCCAGATGTAACACCCTTACACAGCCTGTAAAAGATGTATGTGTGGAAACATTCATCTATATTACATTTATATTACAGGGACAATGTGTTAATACCGGAAATATGTAGGTTAGAGTAGTATTTATGATATAACCAGATTATTGTAATTAAGTTATAACCATAGTACTGTGATGTTGTTATTATATAACCAGAGTACTGTAGCATAGTTATGATATAACCAGAGTACTGTGATGTAGTTATGTTATAACCAGAGTTCTGTGATGTAGTTATGATATAACCAGAGTAATGTAGAGTAGTTATGATGTAATCAGAGTACTATAGTATAACCAGAGTTATTTGATGTAGTTATGATATAACCAGAGTAATGTAGAGTAGTTATGATTTAATCAGGGTACTATAGTGTAGTTATATAATAACCAGAGTACTATAGCATAGTTATGATATAACCACAGAACTGTATTGTTGGTATTGGAATAACCATGGTACTGTGATGTAGTTATGATATAACCAGGGTAAAACAGGTTAAGGGACATTGTGTTTGTAACCGTAGTCACACATCTTAAGGATAATGTGTTAGTAACCAGAATCAATAACCAGTTCAACTTGAGAACTAAACTTGACAGCTGGGGCCTGATCCATAAAGTGAGTTGACCAAATAAGCCAGGCTTATGTCAGTTACTTTCCCTGACAATAGACTGTCTTATTCAGTAAACTAGATTTAAGGAACAGGCCCCCGGATTATCTGAAGTTGTTTCTTTTGGTAAAAGGGAATGTTAATGTATCTTTAGGTCACTTCTCTTTGCTGTGAATCATAAATGGTGTTAGGCTACCACCTAGTGCTGACAACAGCACTTTCAATTGGAACTGCACACATCACACATGCACAAACCCACACAATCACAAACACGGGTGTCTGACACAGCAACATCTTCAAATGGTTTATTTGAAATAACAGATCTACATATCATACAAATAATTAATTAAAATCTTTGTACTATTTCACAGTCCAGCAATGCTTCATCAGATGTGGAGCACAGCTAAACACATGAATGTCAAATCTACAGCATCTCTACAGAACATGAAGCCACAGACACACAAACAATTCTCATTTAACATTACAGGAGAAATACATCTTTCTAAAGTAAACACTTTACTGTAAAATAGTATTCATGTATAAAACTCTTAACCTTTCTACTCCTTGTATCTTCTTTGTTTCTGCAACAACTCTAATTTGGCCTTTAACCTCATTATGAACGTATGGAGAGCCACCAGTTCAGTAAAACAAGCTGTCCTAGGAAAGCCTTCTCTATGGATGTCGTGTTGCTCACCAGTGCTTAATAATTCAAAGAATATTGGTCAGCCTGTTGGATATTAAATCAGTATTTCACTGTTTTTTATAACCAGATGTGCTTTCGGAAGAAACACAGTCACACCCTGCTGGCATTATTTACAGTGTTCTGATGTAGGCTTCTGCAACTAGGCCTACATATTTTCTGCATTCCATTCGTAATTTCTCAATGTCATTTGTCAACAAACATTTTTGTGTGGGTCATTATGGTCCCTATATCTCACTTCCATACAGTAGGATGGGGGTTAAAATAGGGCCCTCTCTCCCCCTCTCTTCCCCTCTCTCTCTTTCTTTCTCGCTCTCTTCCTCTATCTTTCTCTCTCTCTCTCTGTCTCCCTCTCTCTCCCTCTCTCTCTCTTTCTCCCTCTATCTATCTCTCTCTCTCTCTTTTAGGGTCTACAGTGCGTCCCGGTCTCTTCTCCAGATCCTCAGAATGACAGTGACCAGAGCACAGACTGTTCCAACGAGAGCACAGCTCCCCACTGCATCTCTCACTGCATGGAACACAGAGCCAAGAGAGGGTTTCCCCTGATAGACTAAGTTAGTCTTAGGCTAAAGATTCACATGTAAAAGTATGGTTACCTCTGTCTGTGTATCTCATGCACCAGTATTCCCCACTGTCCTCTTGGGAGAGGTTGGAGATTGTCATAGAGGTGAAACTGAGAGATGCGTTGTATCTCCGGTCCAGGTTCTTCATGGTGATATTTCTGTCAATTAATGAGTCCAGTATGACACGTTCATCAGTGTATCTGAACCACACAACAACGCCTGCATCCACTGAGTCTGGGTCACAGCTGAGACTGACCTCTGACCCCTCTGAGAAGAACACAGTGAGAGAGGTAGACTCTGGGCAGACCAGTAGTCTATATGATATAGAGCTTACATCTGTATTGCATGAATACCATCCTGAGTGGTTGAGCTCCAGTGATGTGATGACCAAGGAGTAGTTGGTGTTCTCTCTTCCATCCATCATGTACATCTCCCCTCTTCTCTGGGGCCTGGGGCTGGAGGTCTCAGGTGGGCTCTTGGAAGGAATGTCTGCTTTAATTGTCCCGTAATGTGTTCTCCAAAAAGTCCCAGCAGGGTCAGCAGTGAAACTAAAACAAGGCAGTGTGACCCCCTGTCCTTCTGAACGGAGGTAGTAGTACTGCTGGTGTGAATAACCTCTCACCACACTGCCACATTTCTGCTCCTCCAAGGCCACACAGGTGTAGAGGCCGTCCATGTCGGTGAAGTTGGAGATCAGAAGAGAGTTGTTCTCTGTCACTTGAACTCGGCCCTGAAGGTCTTTCATCCCTGAGTTCAGGGTTTCACTTCCATCCACAAACACTGTCCTCCACGTTCCTCCAGTATACCTGAACCAGGTTATAGTTGGGCTGAGGCCTGCTTCTGCTGCAATATCACATGGCAGCTCAGTTGTCCCGGTAGCAAAGACTCTAAGATATTTCCGATCGCAGACTGTGAGAGTGAGGTTCTTCTGGTATGTCACTTTGCTGCCTGTCCTGCATTCAATCCTGTAATGTCCAGAGTCTGACTGAGAAACTTGGATGATGTCTAAATATAAGTCTTTAGAAATGTTCCTCACTCTCAGTCTATCTGTCAGTTCTCCATGCAGAGCAGAGTTGACAGGGGAAGAGTCAGACGTGTTCCACAGGAGCAGTTCTCCGTCAGCCATGGATCTGGACACCAAACAGAAGTCTGCATTCTTGGTAAGAGAAAGGACATTTATTTCATGCGTCGCTTCTTGCATTTGTAATTCGTGGGTCTCTTGTTCTCCATAGATGTTTTGCGTGACTAAAGTCAGCAGAAAGATGAGTTTTGGGGCTGAAGCCATTTCTGGATGGATGTTAGACGACTGTTATCCAGCTTTGTCAGAAGTGAAAATGTTCCCTGCAAGCTTGTGGTTTATCATTTTGAGGTATCTTATATCTTGACATGAATTGAGCAACAACAACCTAGCAACATTAACAGCAAAGGTGTTACATAATGTCTTGATTAAAAATACTGATACTGTTTTAGTCTATAAAGGAAGTGTTATGAGTTTCAGATGTCCATCTGTGGATTAAAATGTTTTGTTGCTGTTAACAGTTATTCTTGAATGTTAGGAAATATCTTTAAGCTCATTAGTTGATATTAACCAGCACAAATTAGCAATGAATGACCTGGAATGAAGGATTTTGTCATGACAAGACTACAACCCCCATGCTAGATGGTGGCTCAAGCTGCCCCAAGAAGATAAGACTCTGCTGATGGGTTGATTTCACTCACCACACTCCTCTCAGCAAAAGATAATATGCAGAAGTTTACACAGAGACACAGATACAAACACATGTACCTATTTCATTTCAGATTGACATCTTTATTTGAATCATACAGTCATTAGTGGTGGGGGTAGAGGAGATGGAGGTGGGATAGTGAGGACCAAGTTGGGAGGCTTAGCAGACAGGTAGTAAGGGGGAGGTTTTGTAGGTATACCGAAGATTTATATTAACTATCCACATCCTCAGGACGGTATCTGTCCCATCCTGAGTTCAGTATGATATGTGTATAAGTGTGTTACATCTGTCACACATTTTAACGTACATTGAGTAAGAACTTGATGTTCGTATTTTAGCAGTGTTAGAAGACAAACAGAACTATCATTGCTGAATAGCATAATGCAACAAATTGATAAAGATTCACATAATTTTGAGAAATCCAAAATGTATTGAAGTGAAAAGAGATCCATGTCAGTCGAGCATTTCTGTCCTCGTTTCGTCTCTCTCCCCTGGTTCCTGGTTCCCGGTTCCCTGCACACCAGAGGCGTAGCCACGGATAGGCCTGGGTAGGCACAGGCCTACCCAATTTGTTCTAAGGCCTACCCCAAAACGAATATATCTCAGAAGAATTATGCACCGGGTGCACATCGCAAAGTAAATAAGTAAAGACAAACTGAAAAGATGCCGATCCATATTTTTCTAGGCCTACCCAAAAAGATTATTCTGGCTACGCCCCTGCTGCACACCTGTGTCTCGTTCCAATCACTCAGCTGTTGTTCTGGGTGTTCTCCCTGCTCTCTGTGTCTGGTTTCTCTGTCAGTCTTTCTCTGTCAGTTGCTAACTTTTTTCTTCCCCCACGTGTGAGTAGTCCTTTGTGTATCTGGTTTTTGATTTAGTAAACACTTTTATCCTGCCTACCTGTGTTTTCCCTGCTTTTGGCTCCACCTGTCTACCTCACCATCAGGCCCGTAGATATTACCCCCGCAGCCCCCGCACCGCGGGGGGGCCTCGCAGGGACGGGGGTCCTCGTGTTTTTTTTAAAATCCAATTTGAATTACATGGGATGCACACTATGGTCTTATTGTCTTGTCTGTGTTTCCAGAGTTGATATAAAAATAAAGAAAAGTATATTTAATTGTGCTTTCTTTGTTAGCAAGGTAAGTGACAGTGAGGAAATAGGTCAGATGGTCACAGGGGCGCCGTATAGGGGGGAAAAGTTAGGACGATTCTAAGGGCCCCTGACTGACAGGGGCCCCAAAAAATTATATTATATAAACCATCATCGAGTATATAATACATTTAAAATATAATAATACAATGAATGATCTCTTAGTTTTTACTTGTGTTTGGCAATAAAGGTTAAATATCCCTATTGACCAAAAAGTAAACATCCATATTGACCGACCATCCCCCTGTATCTGCATGAAATGGTTTGATCCTGCCTTAGCGCACTTATCGGTGACGGTGTTTTGTTGCAGTCAGTAGATGCGCTAGTCGCTAGAATGTCGGGCCGTAAACACAAATCAGGGTTTCGGAAAAGATCAGAGAAAAAAGAAAGAGAGGATAGACAAAAGAGAGGGTTTCAATCAGTAACCCAGTTTTTTACCAAGAAAGGTGGGTTTCATCTTAGACTAGAGCCCTGCACGGTGGAGAAGCTGACCTCTGTAAATTGTGCTAAGCTATTCTAGCTGCTGTTGCTAGCCAAACTTAAGGGGATTGTTTGAATGCGCCGGAAATGAAAAACGTTTATTTTGACATCAAGTTTAGGCTGTGGCATTGAAGACAGCGACACACCACACAAGCTTGAGTTTAAATACATTATTTAATGTGAAATGACTTACTGTACATGCAAGTCTTGTTAAATGTATGATGCTGCCAGTAGCCTACTGTGCGCACAGTCTTACTACATCTATGCACGTTGTAGTTATGCGTCCTTGCTAACGTGTGCTGACGTTGTGACGTTGGGCTTGCACTGATTCCCTTTGGCGACAAAAGGCACTTTTTGCCACAAAAACGGGGGGGGCCCACTTTGAATTTTTGCCATGAGGCCCGAAATTCCTGGCGGCGCCCCTGGATGGTCACACAGACGCAGCGTAGTTCGGATACTGCTACGCGGATTGGTGTTATTGTTGGGCCGTCAAGGTCATTTTCCAAGCTAAAACTGATCAAAACATCTCAGAAGCTCCATGTCACAAGAGAGGCTGTAAGGTCTGGCCATCCTTAGCATAGAGAATAAACGTGCGCGCAGTTTAGATGTAAAGAGCGTGGTTAAAGACTGCACACAGATTTGCTAAAAGACGCGCACATGTGTATTCACCTGCAAACGAAAGTAGCCTGTAGAAAGTATCGACTATATGTAGGCATATTTGTTATGTTGTTGTAACATATGTTCTGTCTGAGCTGTTTGATAGGCCCTAGCCTATGTTTTTTTCTGTTGGAATATATTTGTCATCTGTTTGAGCTGTTTTTTTCTGATTGAATACATTTCCCTCAAAAGAAAAGCTTGAGTTTCGATATCTTGCATTTATTATACGGCTCTTCAGAATGTTCTAAAAAAAAAGGGGGGGGGGGGGGGCTCTCAGGGTTATTCTGCGGGGGGGCCTCATGTGTTTCCGTTACGGTACTGCTCACCATGACAGACATAACTATTCAGAACCCTTCAGCTCCACACCATAAACTGAAACACAGATGTAAGTATGGAAACGTACATTGCTTACATACACATACAACTGCAGTGCAGCTTTACAGGCAACTAAAAACAATGCTTGCATACATTTTCAGACATGCTTGCAAAACACAAAGGGTTGCCAGAAGCATGAATGGAGGAAATGAAGCACAGACTTGTGTGTTGGTGAAACATTTACTAATGATCCACCTAGAGAGAACAGACCCTCCATGGGACTCCTGACCCTACTTTTCACGTTGCATAACGTTAGGCTGCTTAACCCAATACTGACGATGGCATTGAATAGCAAAGCCAAAGACAAAGTTATCTGAAGTTTCAACAAGACGCTGCATTCATCCTGTTTATTTATTTGTCCACAAATGTATGAACTTACACCGAAGCGGGAAGCTTTATTAACGTTGAAAGCTCAAATTTACCTTCTCAATACATGTGTTTTCTTTGTATTGGGAGTTGTGTTTGTGCTTCGGGGTCAAGCTGTTTTGAGGGACAAATTTGTCCACAAGCTGCTGACGGTTCTTGTGAAGTACATTGCGTGCGGTGTTTGGGGTGATTTGCGTCATGGGTTCGACCGACAAGCGCACTCGTGTCTGATTAGTCCATAGCCGCATAAACACACCCTTCGTTCCCCGAATCCCGCCCCTCTCCTGTCCGCATGACGGCATGGAACTCATACTGTACGGGTAAACTCAATGTTGGTTGCCGAAAGGGGGGTGGCTTTGGCATGGCAACCTTATATATTTCTTTTGAGACAAGAATATTGTCTTTCTTGTTTGATTATATTGGTTTATTGTAGCGTATAGTAGAACAGACCAAATCATGTACAAACTAACTTAATAAGTTTTGACTTTGAATAAGATTGTTCTCTGTGCTTCCCCCCGCAAGAAACGGAAGTTCACCTGTCTGTACAAAATGTCTTAATGTAAATGCCGGTCACTCGCTTAAACGTGGGAAGCCAGATGTGTTGGATAACAATTTATTTACTGTCGATTAATATCACGAATTTGAATATTGTATTAATCTACGAAGTTATCAGTATCCTGAGCTAGTACGTTGGAACTTCTGTCAGGTTCTTTATTTTTGTACCAGACCCGGAGAACGGAATGTATCCGGCACGCCGGTGTTCGATTCTTCTTCATCGGGACATGGCAGCGTTGTGTGTTACTTCTCGGAGACTAACTAAGAAGAAAGAACCACCTCGGAGAAACCTTTCTGTCACCGGTCTTCTACAAGGTCACAGCGGCTGTGGAGACGGCATCAGTTCAAAGCCACAGGTGAAGACCAACGTTACGTCATCATCCACATCGGCCAGCTCGAGACCAGGTAGGCCATAAAGACAATCGCAGGGTATTTGATTTGACTGTCTTAGAGTGTCTTATTCACTGAGATATAGGTATTTCGTGATAGAGGCTGCTGGCCAAATGGGAACGAATATCCAGTTTGAGACTCGTATATCAAAAAAAGAGTTTTCGAACATGGCATTCAGCCACAACGTGCGTGTGTGCGTGGCCTGTACCCGTCTGTAGTGTTACTTTCACTGTACTCAATTGAATACCTACACTGGAGCCTGTTCATCAATCCATTGATCTGCCATGTACAGCTCTATGACACTACTTTTACAATGATCTTTGTACTCTATGACATCACCACAGGTATCAAAAACTATACAGCTGCTGCAGATAAGCAGCACCATCTCTACAGTCCCACTTCCAACCATCCTACTGACTACTGAGGAGCAACCATTAAACAGATCAGAACGTCTGTGTTCTTTGAAGACAAGCTAGGCTTTTCCTCTGAAGGAATGGCAACCGGTGTGGAAGTATATCCACTATGTATCTATCTACTGCAAACTCCACTAGAGCTGCACAGTATGTTCATTCTCGCTGGAGGATTTAACTAATGGCGGGAGGCTGGGGTTGGTTTCTTCCTCGCCTTACGGTCATTAACCGGGACCGGTTTTAACAGGATTAGTGTTGCATAACTACATTAAATAGAGCAGTTTCCATAAAGAGACTGTCCGCTCAAGCTCACACACATACACACTCACGCACTCATACACACACAGTCACGTACACACACACACACTCACAGTCCTAGCCTTTGAACCGCATCCAACCAAAAGGGCCTTTTAGTGAACAAGGCCCAGGTCTGTAGTCCTATGTTCTCATGGTCATCTCATTATCCAACACTATAAGCCATCATCATCATTACTAGTTTGCCGCAAGATTCACAAGCACATAATGTGCTGGATTTTTGCTGCAAACAAACATGGGTGTGTCTTCCCTATGCCCCTCCCATGTTATGCTTAATTGGTTAATTGACTAAGTGGTACCATGTGACATCTGATCTGTAAGTGGATGTAATCACAAATCCAAGGAAAGGATTAGGTCTTTCTGAATGACCTAGCTCAAATTAATAGGACAGTTTCACTTTGTAAGCCTAGTCTATTTAGAAGTCTATATCCTGTACAGCCAATAAGATATTAAGTGACGTTTAGATAGCCCTAACCCTAGTGATTAGACCATTTGAATGATTTATTGCAACCTGCAGGTGTGCTGTAGCATTTAGCAATGCGCAGCTGGATGTCTATCTGTCCAGATCGACCACGTGTCGTTAAGTACTGTACATGCCCTCTGTTCTTGTTCGGCCTATTTTGTCTAACAGGTCCATGTCCTTTATGTATATGGAAGCACAAACATACACACATACATCCGCCGTGTGTGTGTGGTAAATTCTGAGGCAGCTGGATATCTGCAAAGGCCTGTCTGTATGCCCTGCCATGCCTGCAAGCTGCAGCCTAAAAGAGCTTATTGAATCACATTCCCGGCTGGGGAATCTCTCCTCTCGACAACACAGATTAACTCAGGACACACTGGCATTGCAAATTCAATTTGATCTTTATTTTATTATCTTTTGTGTGTGTGTGTGGGTTCACAAGTGCCTCATGTGGGCATAAAAGTGTGACTCTCACGGGACAGTTAGAGTGAACTATTGTGTCAGTGGTGGGTGGGGTGGGGGGGGGGGGGTACACTGGCCTATTCAGGAATGCTTGCTGGCAGAATCCCCTTGCCACACACACACACACTCAATTGCTCTCTCTCTCACGCACATGCACACACACATACAAAGGCAGAGAGCTGTCCAGTCACATCAGTTAAGTCAGGAACATTCATTCACATCTCTCAACAAGCGTCGCCTCCCTAGCCCTCAGAGCAGAACCACTGGCTGGAGAACGGGAGAGGAGAGGGAGAGTCACCACAGAGAGAGGGAGAGAGAGAGAGAGGGAGAGTCACCACAGAGGGAGAGAGAGAGAGAGTCACCACAGAGAGAGGGAGAGAGAGAGAGAGCGGGAGAGAAACGGAGGGAAGCAGGGAGACAAAGAGAGGGGAAAAACACAGAGAAGCCAAAATACTAAAGGGGAACCGGCGCTTTCTGTGGAGTCACGATGAGAGGCGGGATTCGGTGTGGAGTGTGAGTTCGGCGGGGGCTGGGGTGGGGGCAGAGGACTGTGTGTGTGAGATTCCTCCCATCAAGACGGCTCAACGTGAGTAACTGCCTGTGTGCACGACATGCCAAAGTCAAGCTTGTTGTGTTCGAAAAGATTTGAGTCTGAAATGTATGATGAAGTGCTCATAGGGAATTTCCCATGGAACTCCCGAAACATTGTTGCGTTCTGTGTGACATGATGTTATGTTTCATGCTCGTGTCGATGGGATATTCAAATGTGAACCACAAACAACCCATTATCATGCATACACAAGGTTTATCCAGACGTTTGACATATTTTTTCAGGCTTTGTGTGGTTCAATTGGGCCTCAAACAACATTGATGGCAAACCCCATGGTCTAGGTATCATAGGATTGAAACCTTGATACCTGTGTAGCGCAGGTTCTCTGCCTTTGTCACACATCGAATAATGCTTTTTGGAGAATTTTTGGGGCACTGCTTGGCTATGCCTTGTTTATCTATCTGTTTATCCGTATAGGTTAATCCTCTCCAGTAGTCCATAGTTATTTGTGTGTACGTTGTTGTGATGTGATTGGATAGCTGTGATGTGATTGGATAGTTGTGGTATGATTGGATAGTTGTGATGTGATTGGATAGTTGTGGTGTGATTGGATAGTTGTGATGTGATTGGGTAGTTGTGATGTGATTGGATAGTTGCAATGTCATTGGGTAGTTGTGATGTGATTGGATAAATGCGATGTGATTGGATAGTTGCGATGTGATTGGATAGTTGTGGTTGTATAGAGGGGCTGTGGACTTGTGGTTCTTCACAGCTTCATTCGTTCTCTGAAACTGTTATACCAACACTGCAGTACTCTGTGGGCCCAGTAGGTGGCAGCATAATCTCTGTCTCTGTCTCTCTCTATCTCTCTCGTGAGAAGGTCAGCAGTTGAAAGACGTTCACTAGCAGTACCTGACACGGATGAAGATTGATTGGGGTAAAACATGATTAGAAAACAAAATAGGGGATAGAAAGGTCAAATTGGCATCAAATCAAATAATCAGGCGACTCAAAAAGTATACAGTATGCAAGGTTAGGTAGCACTCAATGTAAAAGTGTGTGTGTGTTATACGAGAAAAGTGAGGGGCCGAGAGACAAAAACCCAGCATGGGAAAAGGGGAGCACAGGGCAGACACCCGTCCTAAGCCGCGTGTGTGTGTTCAACCTCACACATCCACAATTTGATATTCACGTCCCAGGATACACGTCAGTCCCACATGGAATCTCTTTCTTCTCTCTCTTCTCTTCCCCATTTCAAACCATCCTTCTCAGCGGCTGGGTGACATCCTCGTACCCTGGTCTCGCTTCTTGTCTCTCGTTCAGCTTCCCTATGTCTTTGTCTACCCCCCCCCCCCTTCCTCTGTCTCGCGTGGTTCTAATTCATGTCTTTACCCGTAGACTTACATAAACAATAGCCCTTATCTCTTCCCCCATCCCTCCACCCGCCCCTCCCGCCTGCATGGCTGGTCTCAGACTGGCTTATACTGTGACTCAGCTCACCTACTGCAGTTGTCACGTGCTGACAGACAGAGAGAGAAAGAGAGAGAGAGAGGAGCATAGCGAGAGAGAGAGAGGAGCATAGCGAGAGAGAGAGGAGCATAGCGAGAGAGAGAGAGAGAGAGAGAGAGAGAGAGAGAGAGAGAGAGAGAGAGAGAGAGAGAGAGAGAGAGAGAGAGAGGGAGAGCAATAAATGAAGACAGAGGTTGAAGAACAAGACAGAGAGAGAGAGAGAGAGAGGGTGAGAGAGGGCAGGAGGAACAGCAAGAGGCGATATTGAAAGAGAAAAAGACAGCAAGACAAGTGTGGAGACTGAATTCAGCTGAGGATGGAGATGATGGGTAAGAGCAGATGTTTGTTTAGTTTGGTCTCTCTCTCTCTCTCTTCGACACACACACATATAGACACAAAATGGCTTCTGAAGGAGAAGCATGACTCATGGAGCCTGTAGCCAACGCCCCAGCACTGTTTGTCAGAGAGAACCTCGGTTGAGCTTTTACTTTGGTCTCGTGTGAGATGACAGAAATGCGATAATTTTTGATCAGTCCGTGAATATTGTCAGTCAATATCATTGACTGTTCCAGAGCCAGTGTAGATGTTGTGATACATGGGTGGTCGATTTCTGGCTTGTGAGGCATCTGCACCACATACAGCTGCTAGTTCAGCCTGTCGGACCTGTCTGGTCACTCAAGCCTGACCTGAGGGAACCTAACAGGATTAGCATTCTCATATATGGGTTTATCAGCATGCGTGTGTGTGTGCAGGCAAGCCGTTTTTGAGTAGAGTTCTCCATATGTATCCCATGGATTTTGGATGTGTGTACATTACGTGTGTATCTTTGTTCATGTGTGTGTGTGTACTTGTGTCCTCCCCAGTGTGTCCGATGGGCAGCAGCAGCAGTAGCAGCAGCAGGCTGTTCGGTACCCTGGCCCAGACCCTGAGCAGCGCACCTCTGGCCCAGTCAGACCTGGACCAGGACCCAGACCAGAATCCGGACCAGGACCCGGAGGCCCTGGCCAACCCGGACCAGCTGCTAAGGGAATGTGAGGAGGCCTTGCTGGGGCGGCCAGCCCGGCCACACAGGGACCTGGTGTTCCCCTGCACCCCAGCTCACCAGCACCACAGCCAGTACCAACACCCACCCATACGGGTGATGCAGTGGAACATTCTAGCACAAGGTAGGATTGGGATTCTATCATTCTCGCATGAAGTAGGCTAGGTATATTAGCACAAGGAATGCTAGGTATTCTACCACAAGGTAGGCCAGTTATAGTAGAAAAGAGTAGGCGAGGTATTCTAGTGCAAGGTAGGTTAGTTATTCTAGCACAAGGTAGGCTAGGTATTCTAGTACGTGGTAGGCTAGTTATTCCAGCACAAGGTAGGCTAGGGATTTTAGCAAAGAGTAGGCTAGGTGGTCAAAGTAGGTATTCTAAATATTCTTAAAATGCTGCCAAGTAGTGAGACACTGATGGCTTCAATCCTCTCCCTGCTTCCCTCTGTCCAGCCCTGGGCGAGGGGAAGGACGGCTTTGTGCGCTGCCCTCTGGAGGCCCTGAACTGGGCTGAGAGGAAGTACCTGATCCTGGAGGAGATCCTTACCTACCGGCCCGACATCCTGTGTCTCCAGGAAGTGGACCATTACTACGACACCTTTCAGCCAATCATGGCCAGTCTGGGTTACCACGGCAGCTTCATGCCCAAGCCGTGGTCTCCGTGCCTGGACGTGGAGAAGAACAACGGGCCGGACGGCTGCGCTCTCTTCTACCGGCGCTCCCGCTTCTCCCTACTCGCCACCTCCCACCTGCGCCTGTCCGCCATGATGCTGCCCACCAATCAGGTGGCTGTCGTGCAGACTCTGCGTTGCCGGGCGACGGGCAGGAGGCTGTGCGTGGCGGTGACCCACCTGAAGGCCAGGAGCGGCTGGGAGAGGCTGCGGAGCGCCCAGGGAGCCGACCTGCTCCAGCACCTCAGGACCATCACGGCTCGGGGCAGAGCGGACGCCTGCGGGGGCGGGGCGGGGCCCGAGGGAGAGGGCGTGGCCCTGATCGTGTGCGGGGACTTCAACTCCGAGCCCACCGAGGACGTTTACCGCCGCTTCAGCTCCTCCCCCTTGAACCTGGACTCGGCCTATAAGCTGCTGAGCGCCGACGGCCAGGCGGAGCCCGCCTTCACCACGTGGAAGATCCGTCCCTCTGGGGAGAGCCGCAGCACACTGGACTACATCTGGTACTCCCATCATGCCTTGTGCGTGGAGTCACTGCTGGACCTCCTCTCGGAGGAGCAGGTTGGCCCAGACCGCCTGCCCTCCTACCACTACCCCTCTGACCACCTCTCCCTCCTCTGTGACATCAGCTTCAGGGAACAGCCCCATAGGCTGCTCTAATCACGCCCCCCACTTAGGCACTGGCCAATCAAATGTCAGATGTAAATAACTGAAGATGGGGGAGAGAGATACTTATGTTCATGCAGACAGAATGTATAATAGTTTACTTTTATACCGGACTGATATTTTAAGGTTAAAGACATTTGGAAGTAAGAGTGTTTATTTTTTCCATAAGACAAGTTCAACTTCCCCAAGATCGTTCAAATACGGATGTAGTTTTTATTCCGAGTTTAGATAATCCTTTGTGGATTTTCTTTTTACTCATGAGGACAGTTATTTAAGTTAAAGGAGACATTAAGGTGGATGAGAGGATAAATATTTTTATGTATTTTTGCTACACAATCCTATTCATTGCTTTTTTTTGGTTCTGTTACCAGTGAGCATGAGAAAAAAATAAAAACATACTTAGTTTTTATGTTTCTGTACATTTGTGAAAGCACAAACGTGTTTTTTCTTGTTTCAACATACTCAATATAAAATCCTCCATGTGCAGTCAAATCTCAAACAGGGAACAGACTGCCAATACAAATCAGTCAGGAACATTACTTCATTTTATTTTCCATGTCACACGAGTCAACCAACATAAATGTTTCAAACATTATAATAAATATTTTTTTTTCAATAATTATCTTCATGTCAGCATTTTTTTTTAAATCTTCAGTTCTCATTACTAGCATTCATTTGTATTATAGGTTAGAAGTTGAAGGATTATGTCACTCAAAATAAGACGGCAAAGTTAAATGAATTGAGTTCTCCCTCTTTTACCCCAGGTATAGCTCTTCTCTGCTTAACCATTCCATGTATCCCTCCATCACACTGGTCACAATACCATACTCTCATCGCTTAACATTAAGACTTTTGAAAAGAAGAAAAAGAAAAAAACATTTACATTGGAAAATAAATTAATGAACAATTTGTTCCCCAAAGACAGCCCTTTATCAATTGTTCCCACAGCTACTTCTCTGTGAGTGACAGCTGAAGAATCCTCTCTAGCTCCTCCTCCTCTTCCTTCCTCGTCCTGTGTCGGACATTAGGGACATAACATTTAGCTTCAAGCCACCAGAGCATCTCTACACAGTGTCCATAGGCCAAACTAAGGACAACTAAGAAACATTCTAAATCGTAGAACCTGACAGGAAATAGAATCTGGCTCCATCTCCAGGCAAACACAATCCCTCCCTCTCACCTGTCTGTCTCCTCCTGCTCCCGGCACGAGAGCTCCATGGCGATACGTAGCTGCTCGTCAAAGTTGGACGCCACGCCGAACGGCCCTGGCAACCGCGGCTCAGCCACTGAGCTGTAGGAGGGAGGGGAGTTGGCCCCCGTGTCCAATGGGGAGACAGACGAGGGCTGGGCGGGGTCTGCCGCTTCCCCGCCCTCTCCACCAGCCAATGGGATGGTCAGGGACTCCTGGATGGCCCTATCAGGTAGACAGAACATAGATAACGGCTCTAAAGATGCAAGCATTGAGGTGTATGTTTTGACATGAAATATGCCATACGTGAATCTTAAGTCTTCAGAGATCAGTGGTCTATACAGAACTGGGAGGTGAGGGGGGGGGGGGGGGGGTCCACTACTCTGCCTTTCTCTCCCTCCCTCCCTCTCTCTCTCTCTCTGTTCTCACCTCTCCAGCTGGGAGTCTTCCGCATATAGTGGAGGCTGTGAGACAGGGCGACTGTTGGTCAGAGCCTCCCAGATGGTCACCTGCAGAGAGTGGGAGAGTGAGAGACAGAGAGAGAGAGAGAGAGAGAGAGAGAGAGGGGTTAGGTCCTTAGACCCGTCCACCGGTCCGTTCCCTGGTTTCAAGCGGAGGCCTCACCTGGTCGCTCTCGGTGCCTGCGTCCAGCAGGCTCTGCTGGATGGCAAACTGCAGCAGGTTGTCGTCCTCGTCCCTCATGGGCTCGCTGCGGCCCGGCCCCAGCGTGGTGTAGTCCGGGGGGGGCTCGAAAACGGAGGGGTCCACCTCGCAGTGGAAGGGAGAGGGGGGCCTGCCCTGTGAGACGGCAGGGAGGAGTCAGTGGCTTTTCCCGCTGAAGTAGTGATACTGCAGCTTGTTTGCTAGTTAGCTGTGGAGATGGTGTGTGTGTGTGTGTGCTTACCAGCCTCAGGGGAGCCCTCTGGTGTGTGTACTGTGACAGAGCTAACAGGCTCATCACAACCACACAGGTTACTGAAGGTCACTCTGGCATTCAACACGTGGAACAAAGGGATCTCTGAGGACGGACAGAGGAAAAAAAGAGAGATCTTTTGAGCAATGACATCAATTCAGATTTTCCTTACAAACCCACCCATGCCATCCTCCGATCAACAACAATATGGGGTCAGTATTGTAAGGGTCACGGTGAAAGGGACATTATATGGTGTGTGTGTGTGTCCAACCTCCTCACCTATCTTGACGGGGAACCCAGGAGGTAGGCGCAGGGTGATGAAGTCACGCAGCTTGGCAAAGTGGGCGTTGGAGATGGCCATGAGGTCGATGATGGGCGTGACCTGCTCAGCCAATGAGAGAGGGTGTGCCTCGCTCAACCACAGGTTGGCCTTGAACCTGGAGAGAGAGAGATGGAGACTTAGAACCGAGGGGAAAAGAGCTGAAAGCTCATACCCAGTAGTAGGGCCTGTGAGCCTTGAGGTGCTACATGATTCGCCCAGCGTGTCGCTACGGTGACGAAGGCCTACTTCTGACTTTGCTAGTGAGCTCAACGGGGCGTCCGATGTCACGGTCGTTGAGGTTAAACTCGGGGTCGAAAGTATTCCTCCGCCGTGATGTCTGTGGGGTTGTGGGGGCTGGCACACTGGGACACGTTACTCTGAAACACACACACAGTCAATCAATTATTCATCATTCTTCCATTTAGTTAATAGTTCACAGTGTGTGTGTGTGTGTGTGTGTGTGTGTGTGTGTGACACACCCCGTTATGAGCAGTGTGTTGCTCCGCTATCCCCAGAAAGGACTGCAGAGGTGTCTTGGACCCTGAGAGGGAAAAATGTGTCAAATGACATCAGTAACATTACAGTGTGACATCACCTGTAGGACAGATTAAGTGAACGTTTGAAGAACTTAACAGCTAAGAAAAGCTACAAAATCTTTCGTTTTTTTATCCTTGCTACTTGCTGTAGTATTGCTCCCTCTGAGACTCTTGAAGGATGAGATGAATGTGTGTGTGTGTGTGTGTGTGTGAGCCTACCCTTGCTCCTTGACTTGTCCTGGTCTGAGAGGTGCTCTGTCCTGGAGCGCGTCACCAGCTCCACGTTGGTGGCACTGTAAACCTGAACACAGAGAGCCCAGAGCAGGCAGGGTGAGTGAGGAGGCAGGCGGGGGGTAGAGGACCAGGCAGGACTGAGGTGGGTGTGGAGGCAGGCGGGGGGTAGAGGACCAGGCAGGACTGAGGTGGGTGTGGAGGCAGGCGGGGGGTAGAGGACCAGGCAGGACTGAGGTGGGTGTGGAGGCAGGCGGGGGGTAGAGGACCAGGCAGGACTGAGGTGGGTGTGGAGGCAGGCGGGGGGTAGAGGACCAGGCAGGACTGAGGTGGGTGTGGAGGCAGGCGGGGGGTAGAGGACCAGGCAGGACTGAGGTGGGTGTGGAGGCAGGCGGGGGGTAGAGGACCAGGCAGGACTGAGGTGGGTGTGGAGGCAGGCGGGGGGTAGAGGACCAGGCAGGACTGAGGTGGGTGTGGAGGCAGGCGGGGGGTAGAGGACCAGGCAGGACTGAGGTGGGTGTGGAGGCAGGCGGGGGGTAGAGGACCAGGCAGGACTGAGGTGGGTGTGGAGGCAGGCGGGGGGTAGAGGACCAGGCAGGACTGAGATGGGTGTGGAGGCAGGTGGGGGGTAGAGGACCAGGCAGGACTGAGGTGGGTGTGGAGGCAGGCGGGGGGTAGAGGACCAGGCAGGACTGAGATGGGTGTGGAGGCAGGTGGGGGGTAGAGGACCAGGCAGGACTGAGGTGGGTGTGGAGGCAGGCGGGGGGTAGAGGACCAGGCAGGACTGAGATGGGTGTGGAGGCAGGTGGGGGGTAGAGGACCAGGCAGGACTGAGGTGGGTGTGGAGGACACAGCTCTGCATGCTAGCTCACCTTGGCCTCGTAGCCGCTGACCAGCTCACTCTTCTCAGAGCGCCAGCCCCAGATACCAGACTTGTTCCTGGGAGACAGAGGACAGGAGTTTGGTACGAAGCGAGGAGAGCTGGATGTTTGCTGTGTGTGTGTGTGTGTGTGTGTGTGTGTGTGTGTGTGTGTGTGTGAGACCTCTCGAAGGCGATGTTGCCCGTGTTGAGGTGCGTGGAGACGATAGGCGAGGTCAGCCTCTGGGCCGTGTGCTCCTGGGAGGGCTGCATGGCGGCCAGGAGGGAGGGGGTGTCCCGGGGAGAGAGAGCCAGCGGCTCCGTGTACACCACCTGCTTCTCATGGTCCACCTCCATCACCAGGGCGCCGCTCTCTACCCCACACACACACAGACACAGACACACACACACTCACGCAGTCAACAACCACCCCCGCATGGGAATCCTACCCCGTCGCCATAGAGACACATCGTCACCGTGGAGACGTTACCGCGGAAAGCACGATAGCCCTTACCTTCCCCCTTGAAGATGTAGCTGCGCCGTCCCTTCAGCCAGGTCATGTGCTCGAAGCCCAGCAGGGTGGTGTCCACGCGCAGACACGAGCCGCTCTTCCAGACCCGGTACACATCGCTGGGGCACACCTTCGACACCAGGGGCACTGGAGGAAGAGGAGAGAGGGGGGAGGGGGGAGATGAGGGGGCGGGGGGGTGGTGAGTGTTGGAACAAGACAGGAAGGGGTGTACACAGCAAAGCCAAACTCTGGATCACAACAACCGATGAAGGATTGGTAACGTCCGTGTGCTAGAATGACTGACAACTGTAAATGGGAGCTGTCCCCTCAGTGTGGTGCTGAAATCAAGCACAGTCAACCTAACAACACCCTGGCTCGGGTCATTCCTGCAGAGGGTAAGGGGGGAGGGGGGGGGGGGGTGTCAGGTACACAAACACTCACCCCAGCTGGTGAACTCCCACTTCATCTCCACATAGAAGTCTCTGGCCTGGAAGGCATGATGGGGTTGTATAACAGGTGTGGTAATAACACAGTTACATGACGCACTACAGATATCATAGACAGTGAATGTATTTGTGTAAAGCACTGAGTAGAGTAGGTGGTGTATTCTGTTTGTAGTGTAGCTGAAAAAAGATATTACCTGTCTAAGTTTGCTAAGTAGTTCAGGGATGCCAGCCAGTCTCTCCGTGGCCCGTTTAAAGTCTCTGTACTGCAGCACTAACTGGACCAGCTCCGGGTCTCCAGTGCTCACTGCTTCCTGCAAAACTGAACACAGACAACCAAACAAGCAATAGAGCATTACTCAAAACCATTAGCACCATCATTATGTACAGAGGAATATCGCCCCCATTCATTCATATACTGGGTGTTGTCCCCTCTCACCTGTCCAGCATTGCGCGTTGCAGTGCGTAGGGTCTGCGGAGTATCTCAGCAGCACACGGGTTGACTCCAGGTGCCCCAGACACACAGCAAGCTCTAACGGGGTGCGGCCCCGTGGGTCCAAGCGCTCCACATCCTCCTGCGGGGAACAGGCGCCACACACGTTACCAAAACGCCGAGGCGAGGGGGGCGCAAGTGCGGCATGAGACGCACAACTGTCAAACTTAAGACTATTTCAAAATGTGGACAAACACAGAATATGCATTCAGCAGTGGATTAACAACTATACCTCTTTTTTCTGTAGTTCCCGGTCAAGCTCCAAAAACTGATTGTTCCAAACCAAAAAATGTAAAGGAAACGCCTCCTGTGCCATTGTTGACCGACCGCTAGCTAGCTAGAATAGCTAGTTGGCTAAACTAAATAAAGCAAGCTATGTAGTGGCAACACAGCGTACCGTTCGCTTTCTGATTCCTTGTCGTAGTATGTACCCACAATAGATCAACAATATTAAATTCCACTGGTGCCGATCAGGTATGCTGCCTGTCCTAGCAAAAATAATTAGCAAGCCAGGATGTGCCCATTGAAATGGATAGCAGCCAGCCCTCTCTTGACAACACACAAGCCAGGTTAGCAAGGTAGCTAGCTAGCCAGCTAACTGGCTAATAACAAACAGCATTGTTAGCTAGCTGTATCATCATGCTAGCACTTCGTTTCCATTACACAGATAGGCTAGCTGAGACTGCTGTACCTAGCTAGCTGGTAAACACGGCATATCTAGCCGTGTCCATCCTTTTAAAGCGATGGCTTGTCTGTGGTCAAGTCCTATGTGCAGACCTGCAGTCAGAGTTGGTGATGCGACAATCCTTATCACATCCTCTGGAGTTTTCTCAATTTGTTGAAAATCTTAAGTGAGATATGGCCCAATTACGGTTTTAATTCCAGGTCGAGTCGATGACCGATGTGATAAGGATTCGGGCCTTGGTGCCGGTGACGCGGAGGCGGCAGATGCAGTACCGAGAGCTGATCAGATGGACCCAAGATGTGTCACATCCCAAACTCAGCCATGCAATCATTGAAATAGTCCGCAATAGCTTTTCAGTGTTAAGCCTTGAACAATTGGACCCTACTAGTAGCTTCAAATATGTATTTCTTCACGTCATTTTCAACGTCCAGGTTATTGTTAGCCAACAGCTGGAATGGGGGAGGTTATGCTACTGTACACTGTTTAAGTTCCGAAACAATAGTTATATGAAATATCCTCCATGCATTGACAAAGCTGTAGAACGAAGACGTAAATAAGTGTATGATCGACAATAATACTGTAAAGCAAATATTAGCCCAGTCCCTATCCAGGCCCACAAAAAGTATACATTTGACACATTAAACACTTTATTTTCTATATATTTTTTATTTTCTTGAAAAAAACACAAAACAATAAACATAAGTGAAAAAGGCTCCTGAAAATAATTACAATGCTACAGGATTGGTGTCTAAAAGAGGGGAAAACATTTACACTAAAGTATATATTTATATATATTTATATTCTTTTGTAAGGTAATGGAGAGTAGAGGGTGGGTTTGTAAGGAAAATGAAATTTGAGTCCTCATTGCAGAGTTTCAATTTCCAGAAAAATTAGAGCAAAATCATAGGTCTCTACGTTGCGTTTAACAATTTAAAAAACTTCTGTGAAAACAGACTCACATTTGTCCATGGAAAACAGAGGATGTAGCAAAGAAAGTTCAAGAGCTGACTAGAATATCAACACTTTGTTCTAAATTTATTTCTGTACAAAAAGACAAGCAGTTTGGGAGTTTGGGAGTGATAGCACCTGGATTCTAACTGTAGTTTGATCGCACCATATAGCTTGCTCTCGAACCCCACACACCCACCCTCCACCCCTAAATCCTAACCCTGCCCTTATTTGGGTGTGGTCTCATCACCATGTCGATTGCCTTCTCGCACCGTCCCTGTACACCCTTACCCAGCCCCTCAGTCTCACAGGGGGGGTCCTCACGGTCGATATCACAGCCCCTGCTCCCCTGCATCCATCACCTTCATTCCCATGACGACAACACCCCTCCCCCTCTGCAGTGTCAGCTGCTGAAACCAAACTCCTGAGTCTCTTGTTTGTACTCCCCCCCCCCCCCCCCCCCCCCGCCCACCAAAAAATAAATGTATACAACATAGAAAGAAACCCTGCTCCCGTCACTACACAGAAAGTGTGTGAGTGCCTCCAGTGCCCCCCCCACCCCACCCCGCCCCCCGCTGGTTCCAGCCCCTCCCTTTAGAGAGGACAGGTGCTTTTAAGCCCGCCTTGCATCCCCCCCCCCCCCCTTCAGTCTTTCCCTCTGTCACACAGAGACCCCCTGATGTTGTGCCCCCCCCACCCCCTCCCCCTACATACACACACACAGACACGCGCACACACACACACACTCAAAGCCCAGGCCGACCCCGGAGGAGGCGGGTTCTAGGATATCCTCTGGATGAGCTTGTCCTCCGATAGGCAGTAGAGGGCGTTGACGGACAGCTCGGAGATGAAGGCCTCGCAGGCCTCGCGGGACACGCCCTTGCAGCCGCGCAGGTCCAGCAGGGCGAGGCAGGAGAGGCGGCGGAGGTAACGCAGACACGCGTCCGTCAGCCTGCTGCAGCCTGGAGAGGGGAAGCCACACGCAGCCTTAAGCAACGACTTCCTGCGCTGATTCATCATTTGATTACCTGGATTTGTGTGTGTACGCTTAAAAAAAAATATATATACTTGCTTTTTCCTGTACTTTTTCCCCCTTTCCCTTTCATTTTGTATTTTTCACCTACTACGTGGCTTATGCCTTGCCCTGTCCCCTCCGAACTTCATTACCCAGCATGACCCTGGTCTTTACCTCCCAGGTTGAGCTCGACGAGCGTGTTGCGCGTGGAGGAGCCCACGGCGGTCAGCAGGTCGATGGACTGGTCGGTCAGGCCGCCGCAGTGGGACAGGTCCAGCCTGGTCAGCTTGGGCATGTGGCGGATCACCATGCGCAGGGTGGAGTCGCTGATCTCCAGGCCGGACAGACGGAACGACTGCATGTTCCTCAGCTGGCTGCGGTTGTCACAGCCTTAGGGGAGGGACGGGAGGGAAAGAGGAGTCAGGAGAGAGAAACAATCGAGTCTTTAAAGTGACCTGAATGCCACCCATGAAGATCAAGCTAGCTGTATGACAGAGGTACAGTAGAGAGAGAGAGAGGGGGGAGCTGGTCTCACCTGGGGGGTTGAGCAGGTCCCTGATCTGACTGTCTCGGACCCCCTCGGCCCACCGCAGGTCCAGGGTGCGCAGGAGGGGGCAGCTGGGGGAGCTGAGGGCTGCGATAGAGGACCAGGAACAGCCAGACACCACCAGATCCTTCAGCCCTGAGACACACACACACACACAATCAAGGGCTGAATATACTAGAAGATGCTGAAGTAGATCTGATCACAGACAAATAAGAGCGGTTCCAGGAGTGTGTGAGCACATGTGTGTGTGTACCTGGCAGGCGGTTAAGCAGCCAGGTGAGCTGCTTCTTGGAGATGGTAGTCCAGGACAGGTCCAGGGTGACGGGCTGGCGTACGATGATGCCGGTGAGAGCCTGAGGACTCACAGCACGTCTCTTCTTCAGGTCGATCCTCATCCACAGCCTCTTATCCAGGCTCCTGCACACACACACACAATATGACATCATTTTCTTTCTTGTGTGTGTGTGTATGTGTGTGTGTGGAAAGGCAGTTGTAAAGGTCCTCACCACTTGTACCAGTTCTTGCAGACGGCCATGCAGACGCAGAGCTCGGCTCGGCTCAGGTAACGGAAGACGGACACCCACACCTCCCTCTCACAGCCCGCCTCGCCCCCCGCCTCCCGCCCCTCGCCCGCCCCGTCCTGCAGCGCCAGCAGGGGGATGCGGAGAGGGGGGACGCGGGAGGAGGACGCGCCGTTGTTGGTCCTCTCCGGCCGGCCGGGCCCCGCTCGCCGCGGGCCGTCCTCGCGGTGGCCGTGGCCTCTGCGGTGGGCGTGGCCACGGCGGTCGGCGCTGCCGCCGCCGTGGTTCCTGATGGGAGGCCTGAGGAGGGAGCGGCTCTGGAGGAAGCTCTGGTTGCCGGGGGCGACGGGGCGGGGGGTGACGACGGCCGCCTCCAGCTTGGGGACTATGGCGGAGGGGTCGCGCTTGGCCCGCGGCGGCCTCTGGAGCGTGACGGTCACGTAGGACCCCTTCAGGGGGTCGCCCGACGCCATCGCCCCCGGGGGCTCCACCGACCGCAGTCCTCCTCCGCCATCCTCATCCGCCTCCTCGTCCTCCCCCCCTCCGTTTTGGTTGGCCTCCTCGCTCTCCTCCCCCTCTCCCCCTTCCGCTTCTTTGGCTGTCCTCCCTCCCAGTCTCTGCGGTCGGTTCTCCTTGTCCCTCCTTCCCCCTCCTCTCAGTCCGTTCTCCCTCCTCTCTCCTTCCTCTTCCTCCTCTTCCTCCTCCTCCTCCTCATCGCTGCTGCTGCTACTGCTGCTGCTGCTAGAGTCCTCGCTCTCCTGCTCCTCCGCCTGGTGCCTCCCCCCCCCCTCTCCCCGCACCACCGCCCCGGAGCCTCACCCCTCTCCCCCTCCCCCGGCTGCGCGTCTCCCCCCTGGCCTCCAGGGGCAGGCTCGGAGCCGGCTGGGGCGACACCCCCCCGGGGGAAGTGGAGGGGCGGTAAGGGGACCCCCTCCATGCCCCCCTGCCCCGGCCCCGGGACAGCCTGCGCCCCCGGGAGATCCCGGAGGGGGAGCGCAGGTGGGTCAGGCCCCTGGAGGCCAGCAGCTTGGAGGAGCGGGGATCCAGGGACGAGGCCTGTTTCTGTCAGAGAGACGACAGGGGAGGAGATGACCACGCAGCAAAGAACAACAACAACAACAAGTCTAGTTTCACCCAGCAGACACAGGTTTGAGGGAAGCTCAGATCCTTACCGCTTGCAGGATTTTGCTGCGCTCCATCTTGATCTGCACGACAGGGAGAAACGGCGATTAATTCAAGTTACTCAGGTCAACACAAGTCGGCCGTAGGTTAATAGCCCATCAAGGCCCCCAGCCCTCCTCCTCCTCCTCCTCCCCCTCTCTCCTACCCTCTTCTTCAGCCTCAGCTCCAGGGCTCCTGCTCTGTTCCGGCTCAGCTGCTGCTGCAGTAGCAGTCTCTGGGAGGGAGGGGGCGCCATGCGCCGCGAGCTCAGCGGGGGGCGCCCGCGCCGCCCCACCCGCAGACCCCCGCCCGCCCTGCCCTCCTGGTGGGGCCGCTTGGGGGGTCGGGAGGAGAAGGAGTGGACAGACGCTACGCTGTCGTCATCACTGGAAGACTGGGGGGGGGGGGGGGGGGCACAGGGGGAGACGGTTAGGTGTGGTTGCTTTGGTTTATTTTCTATGTACTGAAAAGGGGATGAACTGTGGTCAATCAGACAGAGAGAGAGGCAGAGAGAGAGAGGAAGGAAAAACTCACCTCTGAAACTGAAACATTTCCCTGGTAGCATTTGGGACACTCCCAGCAGCTGGGGAGGATCTTGTTGATCCTGCCTTCCCCTGGCAGCTGACACACACACACACGGTTGTTAACAGCCTCATTTCACAGAAACACACAGCACCAAGTTAATCAACAACAAATCACTTGTAGGAGCCAGCGAGTGGGGTTTCCATGCAGCGTTGTGGACAGACTAGTCACCTTGATGCACTCGGGGTGGGTGATCTGAGCACAGTTGGTGCATTCCATGAGGGTCTGAGCAGAAGGGCTGGCCTCCTCTGTCTCCTGGTTCCCCTCCCCACACACCGCACACTTGGCCGTCAGGGGCAGGCAGGGCTGGAGGGGGCCAGGGAGGGAGAGAGGGAGGACGTTATTACCACACACACACCAGACGCACTGTAGAAAAGGTAGGGACACAAGTAGGGACACTGTAGGGGGGGTAAGGGGGGTGTCTACTCACAGCCAGACACTGGCGCATGACACAGCTCTTCTTCATGCGCCCGGGCCCCCCGAACTTCCTCATGTCGTGACAGTAGGTGCAGTCGCCGCACTCCGTCCTCACGCAGGCCGCGCAGCGCTTGCAGCGCACACGCCGCCGCCGGAGCGCCGAGATGGACGAGGCGGGCTTGATGGGCCGGGGGGCGGCGGGGCGGTGGAGGGAGGCGCCGAGGCGGGGCCGGTACATCACCTGGGGAGGGGGGGGAGGGGGCTGGTACCACGACGGCTGGAGGGGGGGGGGGGTGGAAAGAGAGTTATTATTTTGTACTTGTATCATATACACACACATACATATCCAAGTGTGTGTGTCTCTGAACATGTTGGTAAACCATGTCTGGGCCTTTGGGGGTGGGGGGGGGGCTTTCTGGTCTTTTCACGTAGGAACTTAAGCTTGAATCGTGGTCAAAGAAAAACGATTGTGGTCTTAGAAGGTGCTGGAACGTCTGGTTGGGGACTCACCCTCTTGGGCCACTTGACGATGGGCTCTCCTGTGTAAGACATCTTGACGTTGTCATTAGCGTGCTCCTCCAGGAGAGCCTGCACGGGGGGGAGGAGGAGGAGAGGCGGAGGGAGGAGCAGTGAGGAAGAGAAGCAGAGATGGAGAGGAGCGGGTGATCCAGCTCGTCTCCCAGCACTGACACTGACAGACGTGTGTGTGTGTGTGTGTGTGTGTGCGCGCGTCAAAGCGGCGGCCCTACCCGGATGTCCTGCAGCAGGGCCTGGGCGTTGTGGATGCCCGCGGGGACACACTTCTTGTGGGCCGGCAGCTCCTCCAGCTTCCCCAGCAGGTTCCACAGGCCCTCCAGCTCCAGGGGGGTCAGGTTCACCCTCACCCCCGGCTTGGTGGGGGTCAGGGGGGGAGCGGGGTCGGCCTCGGCCTTCACTTCGCCCACCTCCTCCACCTCCTTCTTCACGGCCTCGGGCTGGCCCTCAGGGGGGCGGTCCTCCTCCGTGTCCTTCCTGTCTTCCGGCGTGCCGTCGTTGGCGTGGCCGTTGACGGGGACGTCGGCGCGGGTCAGACCTGAGGAGGCGGAGGGACGCGTGCGCAGGTTAGATAGGCAGAGATATACAGTACTGTGCTAAAGTCAAAGGCAGGCAAGATTGTTTTTACATGAATATCGTCTTGAATCTAGTTTAAACTCATTCAAAATGTACTATAAAAGTGGTCTTGTGCAGCAGTATGAAGGTAGCCTGGTCCTAACCAGACCCTCGTACATTTCATTTGTACAGAGGGTTTGGGTTTCGCTCCATTGACAAGCTTTAACTTCCTTGAAGGCGGGTACTCTGATGAAGTTTAAAACTATTGGATCTGCCCAGAGCCACTCTGATCTGCCATAACCAATCGCTAGCGTTCGCCTTAGCCAACTCCTTCACCACTACTGTAACAGAGCTAGCTGCCGTAGCTGGAAAATCAAACGTTTCCCGAACCCCGTGGGGAGGAGGGCCACAACATCATGGCCACCAACAAAACTTAAAGTTTGTTCTAGCTCTGGCTTTAACTTCTGGATATTCGGCAGGGACTCCGCTGCCATTACTGAACTACAACTCAAACTAGCGCACAACATCAAAGTCATCGTTCTCAGCCACTCCCTCTGTTTTTTGTTTCCAAAAAACGATTAATACACCAAAATCCCAGACCTAGTACAGAAGCACGTAGGAGGGCAGAGCCAGGCTAGTATGAAAGTGCAATGTTGACAACATGTTGGTTTAGTTTTAATTTCATTATTTCTTAAAGCAATTTTTCTTTACTTTGTCATTTGTGCCTAAGACTATTTGACATATACATATAGATATCTAAAAAAGAAAGGTGATTTGAAAAAAGTGTGTGTGTGCTCACCGATGCCAAGGGAGTGCTTCTGGAACTCGGGGGTGAGGTGAGACGTGTTGGTGAGACAGTAGAGATACCGCTCCAGCACGTACCAGCACATCTCATAGTAGAACGGGTAGCGGAACTTGGCTGGCACCTGGAGGAGAAGGGGGTGAGAGTTAAGACTGGCCCCAGGCCCAGGAGGCTGGAGGGGTGAGAGTTAAGACTGGCCCCAGGCCCAGGAGGCTGGTGAGTTAAGACTGGCCCCAGGCCCAGGAGGCTGGAGGCCCTGGGTGAGGTACCCACCCGTGTGCGGTCCTCGATGCTGTAGATGTTGAGCTGCATGGGGATGTTGAAGCTGTGGAGGAAGTTCCCTCCAAACACCAGGGTGTCCTCCGGAGTGTACACAGCATGGATCCAGCCTGGGGAGGGACACGCCACCCGGAGGTCAGGGGGGGCAGAGAGAAATATCTACCTGTCCATCATGGGAAGTCATCGAATGGGTGACAACACGTGTGTGTGTGTGTGTGTGTGTGTCAGAGACAAATAACTACCTTCCTATCAAGGAAAGTCAGTCTAGGAATGTGAGAACGTGTGTGTGTGCGTACCTGAGGGGATCATGAAGGTGTATCCCTGCTTCAGCTCGATCCTCTGGCAGTCAGTGGTCTTGTCCCCGAGGAAGATGTCTCCCTGTTTCCCTGACAACACCCAGTTCTCATACAGCTCCAGGTTCTGGGGGGTGGGCGGGATCAGCCAGAACACCTGAGGGGGACACAGGTCCAGGGGTCAAAGGTCAGAGTGAAGCTCCCGAACAATATGTCAAGTTCATTAGGCAGAGAGAAGAGGGAGAGAGAGGAGGAAACGGGAGGAGAGAGAGAGAGGTCTGAGGACGCTCCTCACCTTGCCTCCCCTCAGGATGTGGTACCACACTGAGGTTCCCCCAAAGTCGATGTGGAAGTCTGTGAAGCAGCCCTGCACGCTCATCAGACAGTACCTGGACAGGACACACAGAGGGTCAGGAGGGAGTCAATAAGTAGCGTTTGAATCTGAATCTCAGCCCATACGAATCCAGACACTCCGCCTGAGCAACGCCAGTGTGGTGGATGAAGGCCAGCGGAGGAGGAGAGAGACTTACTTCTGGACTTTGGGGTAGTGCATGTCTATGATGGCGTTGGTGGAGTCCCTCTGTCTCTCCTTCAGGTGCCTCGGCCACATGTTGTCCACCCAGTCGATCAGGTCCACCTGCAGGAGCACCACACACACACCACCCTCACTGACTGGAGCCTCCACGGTCTCCGCTAACACACTGCCTAGTGGGGGGGAGCTAGGGTTTCTCTGTACGCGAGTGTGGGTCTGTTTGTGTGTGTGTGTATGCATGTTCCACACTGAGGCAGGCATCTCAACCAGGTTCTCCAGCTTGGGGTGTGTGTGTGTGTGTCTCACCGAGGCGGGCCTCTTGACCAGGTTCTCCAGCTTGGGGTGTGTGTGTGTGTGTCTGTGTGTGTGTGTGTGTGTGTCTCACCGAGGCGGGCCTCTTGACCAGGTTCTCCAGCTTGGTGTGGCTGAACTCCAGGCTGATGACGTTGTACAGCTTCTCCCTCTCCGACGGGGGCGTCTCGTAGTAGCGCCTCCACTGGGCCATGGACATCTCGATGCCCTTCTGGGTGTTCACATCCATCACATCCACCATCCTGCGACTGCCTGGGGGGGGGGGGGGGGGGGGGGGAAGAGACAGGGGTCACCTACACCTCCTACGTCAGGGTTTATGAAGCGGTGCTTTACAGCGGGCGACATGGGCATGCGCTCGTTAGCCTGGGGATGACGGGTTAGCGTCAGGCTCAGTCTGTTCCAGCGCCACGCCTTCACCAGCTGCCGTTCTTTGTGGGCGTTGCCGGTCGGAAGCCGCTTTTTGAAAAGCGGCCGTGGACTCGGTCCCTTACCTACAAACAGCTTGACGTCGCTCACGCTGAAGTCAGGGTCTGGCATCCTGGGGAGAGAGAGAAGGAGGGAGGGGGGGGGGGGGTTCAGTGAGGGTTTTTCCCCCAAACTTTCTCTCTCAGTTCCCCATACTAGCGTGCTGGCGGGAGGAGGGAGACCTACTCTATGCCGAGGCCGTCCGACTTCTCGAAGATGAGGGGGTCCCTCAATCCCTCCCGCTGGATGTACTCGAAAGTGAAGTCTGCCAAGACACCACAGAAATACCCAAAGTCACTACACAGACAGTCACTCTGTTTCAGTCATATAGCTGGAAGCAAATACATGTATTTGATGCTCTGTTTATTGGTGTTCCTGGGGGCCACAGGGTGATTGGGGTCTTTTAATAGGAACACTGTGCGTTCACAAGGTTCTCGTGTCCTCTGACCTTTGCCCTCCATGTGTTTAACCAAATTGGAGTTGAATCGGTCGCTCTGCAGCTTCTCGTCCAGGTCGAACGTCCTCTTCCCCTCGATCTCGTCGTCGGAGATGCCATCGTCCTGGTAACGCCGCCGCGTTCCTGTTCGCTGGTGACGTCAAGCAGAGGGGAAGAAATTTGACTTTGAATTTGAGGCATTAGGCCTGAAACTTTGATATGATGACAACAACAGCCAAAAAAACCTGTTCTTTCTAGGTTTAAAGCATGGCGTGGATGGATTAGAAGGATTAGAATTCCTAATAGATTCATTCGCTGATCATTCACTCAGTACACGACAGCTCGTCTCCGCATAACAAAAGGAAGGGTTAATCTCCCACACATAGTCCAGACCCCCCCCCCCCCCCCATTCTCTCATTCAAAGCCAGCTCTGGCTTGGCAAGACAGATGGACCCCCCCACCCCCCATGCAACCCTTAGCTGCATGTCTAGTATTATCATACAGCTCTAAACACCATCCATGTGATTTATGCATTATGTAGTGCTGAGGTGACAAATTCAAACCTTCAGCTGTCACTTTCAAGGAACACACACATTTACGCTTGATAAATACGAGATATATATATATATATATATATGTTATATTTGTTTTTTTAGTACGTATTTATTCCTTTCAAAAGTGACAAAATTATACGTTAATATAGTGTAAAATCTAGTAGAAACTTGGTAATGTAGACATCAGAGAGCAAGCAGGTTCAGGTGGTAAACTTGAACCAGCCTTGAATCCTTGAACAACAGTCAAGTTTATGGAGAAGCTAACAGTGAGGAGAGCCTGTTTCTTTCGATCTTCCTTGTCTACAACTATAACCCGCGATAGACAGGACATAAGATCTCTGTAATGTTTTCTATTTAGTCTTTTTCTAGCGTCTTGCCAAAAACGTAACAAAACGTAACACAATGGGAATTGCTACTTACCAGGCGTTTGCTGTAACGAGGGTGTTGGTCATCCATGACTTCTACGGCAACAATGTAAAGAAGTGATCGATTTAATGTCGTAATATGTGAAAAACAAATACATATCTGAGACCAAAAATGGCAATGACTGCATTAATAGTAACTTGCCCAAGTTAACATGGCACTTGACAGTCCTCCTAAAGACAGACAGTGTAGCACTTTGTTTGACGACTGTGACAGTGCCAGATAGTGTTATTGCTAAATACGTTCTACCTTTCTAGCTACCAGTATTAGCTATACTTGTCACATTATCTAACACGCGTATGCGTGGCGAGATCTCTAAGAGTGTTTAACTATCTTTATATAGAGGTTCGTTAATATCTACTTTCCATTGTCGTTGATGGAGACTAGCTAGCTGTAGCTAGCTCGCTTGGTTCGACCAGAGCTATGTCGGCATAAGAAATAAGTAGTGCTAGTGCTACTACTAGATTACTAGCTGGGGAGTTAGCTAGCTACTGTACTAATTACTAGCAATGCACAGTCCATTGCCAGCTTTCCACTACTAACCAACTAGCTAACTGTCCGTTATTAGGGTTATTAAATATTTTAACTAAATAAGAAATAAATTGAGGATGTTTATGTTAGTCAGCGCTAGCTTATCTTAGCAAGCTAGCTAGGCTAGCTGTCCCCATATACAATAGGACATTAACATAAAATTACACGCTTCTATGGCTACTACGAGCTACTGTCGCTAACGCAGCGCATGGAATTAAAGTGTAAAATTCACACTTTCATTGTTACAACCTTAGTTAAACCGCTCAAATGTCAGCTACGTTCGGTAGCTATAGCTATGAAAACGACAGCATATAGCTAGCTTAATGGAAACAGAGAAATCGACGAGACCCCTTTCCACTTGCTAGCGTTATGTTAGCAGTATGCTAGTACGAATAGCTTCGCTAGCGTTGAATTGCTCCAACAACGAACGGCAGTTGTTATTTAGCTTGAGAACTTTTCGTCATACCTCTCAATGACTTCCAATGGGTTTAATGTCTCTAACGGGGTCCTGAAGGATAGCAATTATGGATCCTCAGCCAAGTTTGTCTCCATCGTACGTAAGTGCTGCTATATAGTTTGTTATCCTTGTTATTGTGCTGTAAAGTTAAGACGATCCGCTTCGGGCCGCCATTTTCAGTTTAGCACAAAACACACATACACACACCACAACCCAAACCAGAATGTCCCTCCTCCTATTTACCTCAACGACCAATGGCAAACAGATAAATCATCGTTGGAATGTTATGATTGGATATAATTTATGATTTTCCACGGCAGAACGTGAGTTTGCGATAACCTGTGTCTCCTCGGTTTGTAATAGTAGGTACACCGATTGCTTAGTTTGTGTTCTAGTGTGCCACACACGCATACGCCGTTTGTTTTAGAGATATGAATCGAGTGGACCTACACCTAAGCTGCGCCCACATGGTGTCAGTGAAACACAGCAGCCTATAGCTGTAGAGATCCCTAAAATGGGAGCGACATCTATTCGTTAATGTGTTAAAATGAGGTCAACGCTTAAACCTATCAGTTTTGTGTCGATAATTATTACACTTTCATGTTTAACCTAAGTTGGAAAAGAGACAAAAAAGACTGGACAATAGTAGCAACTGGTCAACTTTCCATCACTTGACAAATAATAGTAATATATTCAGTGGTTTGGGGTGAAAATAGACACAATTCCAAATAGAAGAACAACACACCATTAATACCACACACACACAATATTTTATTATGTAACAAGCTTAACTTGGCTGACACAATCACACTGACAGCATACATATTAACATCGCATGACAAGCACATACAACCATTGCCTACGTGAAGAAAAAAACCAACGACCATAAAGCACAGCTAGTAGTACTATAATATAATCGACCACAATTTTGGTCAAACATAACACACATTTACTGCACTCATCAAATATTGGTTTCAAGTTAGTTTTTGTAATTATCCACCAGGTGGTGGCATTCTCACAATCCATGGGACAATTTCGTAACAATAGTCCAAATTAGGATCCTTAGACTGGATATCAAAATCCGTGTCAATAGGATCATTGGGAGGGCTAGATCAAAATACATTAAACAGCTATGACAAGTTTTGCTACACTTCATAAAAAGGATGGGCAGGTGTGAAGAGGAGGGAAAGAGGATAAATGAATGGCCCACATTTTATTTATTTATTATTATTCCTTTTAGATATTAACAGTAAGGAAAGAGGAGGTACAATTCAGTCATAAACCATCTGACCAATGTAAAACAATTCATCCTGGAACAAAGGAGAGAAACAAATACGTAAATCAAACTTTTGTCACAGACGTGAGGTGTAATCTGATTGTACTCGAATCGGTTTGAAACTCCTCTTTTACCTGCTTTTAATCCCCTATGAGAAAAAGCTGTACAGATAGGAAAACCCGACGATTCCGATAATGGAACAGCACAGCATGATCATCATCTTCTTCTGCAGCGTGGAAGTGTGAGGAGGAAGAGAGGTGTGAAAACCCAGACAAGGCGAGGAGAAAGAGAAGAGTGTGAGGAGTAGAGAAAATACGCAAGGACAAAACAAATAGAAATATGAATCTGGACTGATGGCCCAGATATGAATTGAATCAGAATACCTACACCACATGTTCAGCTATCAACCTGCCTACAATTACAATTTCAAATTCAAAGACATCAGTCATAGCCATACAATCTCTAGAAAACAAATTCAAACACGAGCACACATAAGCTTATCCATTTCCTGGAACTCCTTGAGGGACGGAAGAGTGGGGTCAAAGGAAAAATCCAAGGAGAAACAGGAGAGGGGCAAATGAGTGTGTATATATGTATGTGTGTGTGTAAAAGACTGAGGAAGGTGTGTACAGTCTTACCTGTTCTTGGTACACAGGGACTAAACTAGGTGCAGCTGTCTTTCCATCTCACACTGCTCGCTCTCCCTCTCTCTTACACACACACACACACACACACACACACCCCATGACTACATGCAGATAAAACACTGACCACATAATAAAAAAACAAGAAACCTTTTAATTCCGTTTTTAAACCTTTGGCACCATAACACTATGGTTCACTTTGAATGGGCTAATCACTTCCTGTTTCATTTCAAGCCTCGCCATTGGACACACTGACTAAGGGCCGCCATAAGACAACATTGAGGAGGGACAGGGTGTATAGGGGAGGGGGCAGAGCTGAATCTGAAAGACTCAAAACTCCAGACAGCTTTCTTGACCACTCAGGCCAAAAGGCTGTGTGTGTGTGTGCTTTACTGAGTCAAGAACACACTACAGAACCGACAGTTGATTCTGGCAGCTAACTAGGGATCATGTTTCAACAAGATTGAATCCTGCTGGGTCTCCTCTCCAACACAAACATCTTTGGTGATGAAAACAAAACCCCATTCCCTTATGGGTTATATAATACAGTAGAGGATGGAAGACAGATTTGCCTTAGTGGGGAGGAGGGATGGGGTGATTCACATAACACAAGTTTGGAGTGTCATTCCAGCCATTCAGTGAGCGGGCAGTAGATCAATATTAAATTAAATAGTTTTATATATATATATATATTACAGGATAATACATTTCTTTCATAACAAATAGAATAACGATTTAACGACATGGTGTACTGTACATTCGGATGTGTGAAATGCTACAAGATTTCCACTATTTAACGTTCCCTTGTTCTCCGTAGTAAGATCTCACAGTACTTTGACCGTTGCCAGGTCTCTCCCTCTAGTCCTGCCTCTCGTCCAGGTGAGACACTCACACCCCGAGGACACCGGCCTGCTCTAACCAGTAACCCTCCACGCTGAACCATTCCTTAATTGGTCAGAGGGAGAGGTGGTCTGTCTGTGGACAAGAGGAGTGATTGGCTGAGTCCATGTCCCCTGATTCTGGACATGATTGCTGGAGGTCAGCGGTTGGAGAGAGGGACTGGAGTGATGATGATGATGATGATGACGGTGATGATGAAGAAGGGTAGGTTGGGGGGGGCGGGGCTCCTCTATAATGTCGTTCCTAGGATGATGGCGAGGAGGAGGACAGCAAGCACGGCACAGACCACAGCCAAAATGATCTTCTTCTACAAGGGGAGAGAAAAGGGACCCCAGTGATTGACAGGCATCAGTGGACCAATGCTGAAGGGGGTCAACAGACAGGCACTGAGGAAGGAAGGTCTTTGTTTCTGGGTTTACAAGGTTATTGGAAGGCATTCGTTGATGACTGAGAGCAGATGAGATCGGCCCATCATAACACAGTGACTTAGGTGCATAGTCAATCTGTTTGTTTAAAGTGCAATTAATACAGAACCCAGTTGTGCAATATTTACAAGGCCAAAGTCATCAGTCACTAGAAAACAAAGTGCCCTTCCTTCCCCTCATCATCACTGTAAAAGCCGGACGCCATAAACAGCCCACAGGCACATGACAGCAGCGAGCACACACACTCTCACACGCACGCACACACCTTTCACACATGCGCGTGAGCACCAAGTGAGCAAAAACAACAGAACCCTGACACCAACCCTACCAGCCGCTAGCAGCAGTTAACTCCAAAGTCACCACAGTTGGAACACCCAGCAGAGAGATAGAAAACAAACACAGGCAAATACCTTAAGTCCACACAAACACACCCCTGTGAGAGCCATGGGGGGGGGGGGGGGGGGGGAGCACGCAGAGGCGCTCGCGCCAACACACCAGCGTGCCGCGGGCACAGAGAAGCACAAAGCCCTGGCTGGAGCTGAAGCTGGAGGTAGCTCTCTCCCCCTCGCTAACCCCAGCGTCAGGGCGGCGTCACACCACGGTTACTCACCCTCAGCACCCTGCCGTTACTCACAGCCAGCTGGGCTCACTTCAAGCCCACGGACAAGCCTATGATCAGGGCCAGTACGGCCAGCAGAACCACCACGATTACCGCTATGATCATCTGTTTCTGTTGGGGGGGGGTGGGGGGGGGACAACGACACATCTGGGCTGTGACAACCGTTCACTGAGAGGGACGAGGGGTTACAAGGAAAGCTTTCTTGACCACGTTTGAGGTTTGTTCGTTGCCGAAACAACACATCGTGAAACCCTCTCGTGAACAACAAGACCCATTTCCATAGCAACCACGTGTAGAGAAGTAGTTGTGTCCACTTCCTTAAAAAAATGTCCACCGCACGGTGACACTCCAAATACACACGCAATATAATATATATATTTTTTTTTTACAGTTGTCAAATATGCTAAAGAAAACCAAGTAAAGAACCAAGTCATGGCAGAATGTGCAATATCAACCGCAGGCATTAGAAAAATACAGTGCCATCATAAAGACAGTAGCAAGAAAGATGAAAAATAGACCATTAAAACGGAAATAAGAGAGAGAAATGCTCAAGTGCTTTGTATGGTCTGTATGTTATGTGGTGGACTTATGTGTGTGTGTGTTGGGTTGGTTAGTAAGGTTGGGTGGGTGGAGACAGGTCAAAGGTGCAGGTCCAGGGACAGGAGAGGACGTTGGGATGGGGGGGGGGGTTGGGGTTTGGGGGGGCGGTCCTCCAGGTCTTGGCTGCCCTCCCTCCTCTCCCCGTCACTCACACGACGAGCCTCCTGCTGGAACTTTGCCGCCTTCTTAGTGTCAGCAACCGCCCGCTCGACGAAGCCCACCGATTGGTCCATGTTGCTCTCAATCCTGTCAATCATTCCGCCCTGATGGGGGGAGGGGGGAGGGAGGGCGGGGCGGAGGAGGGAGGAGCGCGGAGGAAGAGGTGGAAAAAAGAAGAAAGCCGGGCAGAAGAGAAAAGAGAAGCAGAACGCACACAGGCACAGTGTGTGTTACAGCGGTGTGTGTGTGTGTGTGTGTCTGGTCAGCAGTGCGGACGGAGTGTCTGCAACAGTCTGCGTGGTTTTGTGAAAGTGTGTGAAACGTTACAGTAGCGTTGCTACGTGTGACATGTCCTATACGGAGGCTTGGCTCACCACTGTGGAGGGACAGCAGTCAAGGACAGAAGTCATGCTGGAGTAGGGTCAGCGACAGAGGCTAGGACGCTAGGATGCTAAGCTAGGAGGCTAAGGAGGGATCACAGTACCTTGCGTGCTTTGCTTTGGTACTTGATGGCTTTTTTGGTCTCAGACTTGGCCACTGCTATGTGGTCCACGGATTTAGATACCTGGATCTCTATGTTGTTTACTATTTCACCCTGAAACAAAACACACACACACACACACAAACAAACACAAAGATCAAGTCAAGGCATAGCAAAGAGCTCATGCCAACAAATGCGCCTCCAATGACAAGACATGCACGGAATGAAACCGGAGAACGGAAGTGCTTACCTCGCACGGGACACTCCCTCAGAAAGCATAGGATAACCAACAAGGTGCATGAGGTTACCCACAACAGCTGGAGTCACATTGTGTACATTGTGTGTTTTATTCCATTCGAAAGCATTTAATCAACATTGACCGGCGGCTCGGAAGGACTAGACCGTGTGACTGCAGGGGCAGATGGCGTTAGACGTGAATGAGGGACGCTGAGGAGGTTTAGACGGACAGACGGACTCATGAAGAGAGAGGAGAACAAAGAGAAGCGGACAACAGAACGGGGGTGAAGGTGAGAGGGAACTGGAAAGGAGAAGGGTGGAAGAAGAGGTAGGGAGGGAGAAAGAAAGAAAGAAAGGGGGACACGGGGACAGAGGGGAAGTAAGGGAGCGGGAGAAAGTTCAAACACAGTCGGGTACAAATGGCGGTTCGTTGAAATTAAGGATGGATGGACAGATGGACGGATGGATGGACGGAGGGAGGGAGGGATAGAGGTAGGAAACGGCTGTACCTGGCTCTCCACCAGCATGGCGATGTCTATGAACATGTCGTGGAGCTCCTTGATGCTGCTCTCCAGCCGCACAATGTCTTTGTGCCGCGCCTCGATCTCGTTGAGAGCCTGCTTTGAGATCCCCGAGTCCACAATCTACAGAGAGCGGAGAGGTCAGAGGGGGCACGCGCGCACACACCCACACACGCACATGCACGCACGTACCCCTGCAGTGAAGACGGCAGCATTCCCGCTCTCCAGCATCTCTTCAAGCTCGTCATCTGTTGTCGCTTTACCAGCTAGACAGGAGAGAGGAGGGTTACTTCACTTTCTGCGGCTTGCTGTGTGTGTGTGTGTGTGTGTGTGTGCGCGGTTGCTTGACTCACTGATCTCCAGCTGTCTCTGGATGCGTCCTTTACTCCTCTCCCTGAAGTCCACCTGGGCCTCGTTGTACTTGGTCATCACCTCCACAAACTTCCTGGACAGCACGGCATGCTGGGAGAACAGGATAGGGAAGTGTCAGTGTGGCGGCGCTGGGGCGAGGGGGGGCGAGAGGGGGGAGGCGGGCTCTCTTCGATCCTGACCTGCGATTTGCGTATGCGCGTGTCCGCCGAAACTCTCTCCTCCTCCTCGGACTCCAGATTCCTCTCGATGGCTGTGGACCAAGAAACATCCAAGCGTTAACGGAGCGGTGCCGCCGGTGACCAATCAGCATTCACCTGGGCCCCGCCGAGCCAGCTGTGTGGGAGGGACTCACTCTTTAGCTTGTTGCGGGCGTTGTTGGCCATCTTCTTGATGTCGTTGGTGATGGCCTCCAAGTCGTCCTGTGTTTCTGAGGGTAGGGGGCAGGTGAATGAGAGAAACATGACCAAAAAACGACACTTATATTATAAAAGTGGGTGTAGAGAAAAAAAAACGAGTTGCGGGGGGGGGGGGGGGGGGTAGGTAGAGAGGGAGAAGTATAGAGAAATGGAGAGAGACAGTAGAAGAGAAGCAAGAGAGATGTTTACTCTGCTCTGATGTGGGGAGCCGAGAGGATGACAGAGTAGAGCTTCTTGACTTCAGCCACATTCTCGTCAATCTTATCGATACTGGATCTGATGTCTTCGATCTGGAAAGGAGAAGAAGGAGAAAGATAGAGAGAGACAAAGAGAGACAGTCACCAACTCCCCCGTCCTCTCATTCTCAGCCACAGGAGCACACCACAAACCCAAACCAGACACCCTCCCTCACCTGACAGAAGAACTCATCCATGAACGCTGCATTGTCCACGGCGATTTCCACATCCTCATCGTCATTGTCGCAAGTCTAAGTACAAACAGCGGTGTTAGACAATGCACACACACATTGACATGGTTTGGGAGAAATGACAGCATGTACTAGTCTGTGTGCTTCTCTTAACTCCGCTGACTGAGAAGTCGTGTCAGCTCCAGAACCCAGACTGAATTCACGCCATTGGTGGAGCAGGAAATGTTTTCGTGACACATCCAGTGTGTTTAAATCCAGTCCGATTCACACCATGGAGCCTCATCGACTAGACATAAGATTATCCGTCACCATTTTATTTTGTTTCAACCAAGCAATGTTCTTCTTATGATGAATGATTCTGATTTGGTTTCATCTCGTGATATTTATTGTTGTGCACAACTAGGAGTGATTGATAAACTGACACATGCAAGTGACTGTCCTCCTAGTTTCGATATCGTTTTCCCAAACATTGCCGTCCTCAAAACTGGTTGTGTTATTCACCTCAAAAAGGAAAGGCTTGAAGTAGTCTCTCTAATGAGGCCTGCGGTTTCAGCAGTTCTCCTCTTTGTGTACTGAACACTGTCAGTCTACACCAAACAGAGGAGTTGGATCGAGCCCAAAATAAAGTGGGAGTTCTGCCACTTGATCAAGTTTTGTTTATGTGTTATATACTGAATAAAGTACACCTCTCTCTCTTCCTCCATCTCTCTCTCTCCCTGCCCCCCCCCCCCCTCTCTGTCCACAGAGTCATCATGCTGACTGTCTGTGGTTGTCAGTTTTAGCACATCCTCCCAGCTCTGCTGTTGGCATGGCACCCTTCATGTCTTACAGCTACCGTGTGACCAAGAGACCAAAGTCTCAATGCTTCATTACCCTAGTCAACGCTACACATTCTCCTAGTCAAACCCTACACATTCTCCTAGTCAAACCCTACACATTCTCCTCGTCAAACCCTACACATTCTCCTAGTCAAACCCTACACATTCTCCAAGTTAAACCAGCAGACAACTCCAAACATGGAAACATCAATACTTCTGTACCTCTCTTTCCATTCTATTCCCATTACCTGAATGCATAGTCGCTCAATTGACACACACACACACACACATTCTCAATGCCCACCAAGTCACCTGCAGGTCAGCTGATTGTCCTGTGAGCTAACAAAGTGTAGCATGCAGACAGCGTCCTGCAACGATTTAAAAGTACTTTTACTTTGTGCCTAACAAACTGAATAAACCCATTTCTGGTTGATACCCTAACCAGACCAGGTAGCATACAGACCACCATGTCCACAACTGGGTGTTATAGACTTCCTTTAACCTGTCCCAGGCTATGCTCCAGCTTTGTCAACCCTTGTGTAAACTGAATAGCTATGTATTCAATGTGTTTCCTGTTCAAATACATGGAGACACACAACAACATGACTCCAAATTCCTGATACAATGCTGATACATGACCCCCCCCCCCCCTCAACCCCCGAACCTCAGCGCCACCTTCCACCCCCGACAAACACACACACGCGCGCGCTGCAGTCAGAAGATAAGTGGTTTCCTTCCTGTGTTCAGAGACTCTCTCATTCAGCGCAAACGAGAGAAACAGGACCGAATGTGTGAAAGGCCATCAGAGGAAGAAGAAGAAGAAGGGTGACTTGTGCCATCTTGAATTGGGCGTGTGCGTGCAGACGTGTGCTTGACAGTTTGACACCAGACCACGTGGACGCCAGAGCAGGGTCGCCCACGTATTCTTTGTCACCATTCTATCCGTCGTATGGGAAACTTCCCAGCCCATTTCTGCTTCATTCTGTGACCTCAAAGACGTACTACATGGTTTCATACTCAAGAGTTTACGATCAAACACCTCCTATTTACATGCCGGGTTGCATTTTACTCCCTAGAGCACTCATTGAACACAGGCGTGTTTATTAGACATGTATCCTTTATCACAACATGCTTAACTGTGAGGCATGTGATTAGTCTCTCTCAATCCAGGCTATAAGAGTTTAACAATAAAGATGATTTATGGACCCCCCCCCCCCCCCCTGCCCCAGCCATCTCCTGAAGGCCCAAACACACCCTCACACACACAGTGCCTTCCTGTATTTAACCCCTAGGTCATGCCTTCCTGTGTTTTCATATACTTGGTGAACTATCATTGTTGAGATCACCGACAATGGATGGACAGACAGACGGACTGACAGGCAGATGGACAGACAGACAGAGACAGGCGGACAGGCGGACAGACAGGCAGGTCAAATGAGACGGACAGGAGACACACGGCCCTGTCAGTATGGGTGTTCCACAGAGACTGACAGAGAGGCAGGAGAGTTGGAACACAGGGTTAAACACGGAGGGGGGGGGGGGGGGGGAGTTACAGCACACATGAAGGAAACTAGTTTTTAGATTAATAATGGGGGGAGGATTATCTTCAATAAACGTGTTCATGTCACACTTTTGCATGTATTAAAGCTTATAGAGTGACTGGACAGTAATGGTGGGAGGCCTTGACAGGACAGAGACTGTGGAGGCTGATGGAGGCTGAAACTCTCTAAGGGTTTTTGGAACGGAAAACTGACTGGGGAGACAAGATTGTAACAGTAGGCACAAAGTCCCGCTAAATGCTACTAGATTTACTTCCTTGTCCCTGGTCCATCCAGTGTCAGGTGACCTGATCACGCACAGTTGCAACCATACAGCCGCACCACAAAGTTAAACATAAATGGAAAACACGAGGGATTTGGTAGGCCTATATTGCCTCAAGACATTTTTATGACAATGGGTCAACTCAACTACGTTTAGACGCTAATCAACTGAATTTTTGAACGCACTTAGGCTACTTCACTGAGGAAAGCCGACTGTCGTTGTATAGGCAGTTTGAACACAACAGCCCATGGCAAATATTTGGCCAACAGTTAAGAGGTGGCTATGGCAACATATCCCTATCCCGACAAGGGTTCAGTCTGCCTCACCCAAAATTACATGGGATCCTTTACTTTGTAATACTTCCTGGATCATTTAATCAATTGATAATTACTAAGACGACCAAATGTCTATTTTATATGAAAACTAATTGGAACACAATGGCACTTTCTACAGGCAACCATATGCGGGCCTAGCGTAACATTCATCAGTGTCTTGAGTGACACCTGAGATCCTCAAATTGATCGTTCAAACCCAAGAGGCCATCAATGTTTCCAAACCATAACAATGTGCCAATAGAATCATAAAACGTGTTAATGAAACGGTGACAACCAATACAACCCCCTAGCTTTCTTAACAGCAATATTATAGTCCTATACAATTGTTGTTTTGTATGAGGTCAGTGGGTTATGAGTCATCATATCAAATAGCCTACCATCAATGCAACATTGTTTCACTCACCGTTCATGTGGTCAGTGGTAACGAATGAAAAAGTGTTTCCGTTACAGCCTATGTTACCGTGGACCCTGGCATATAGCCTATAGGTAGGCTACATCTGTCTGGTTCATGATAATTAGAAATTAATTATTTTGCTGTTAGAAAACATTTCGTGACCCTACTTACCGCTTTGAGTTGCTCCAATCGGTCCTTCATTTTCCCGACAATTTACCGCGTATTACAATTACTCAAACTAAATATATATATAATTCTAAGGGATAGAAGAGTAGGCTACAGTCTTAAAATTCAGGATTCCTCAGCCAGCTGGGCTGCAAGCTGCTGGACTGAATACAACCGCCAGTGAGTTGACAAGCAACTCTTCCAAAAGTTTTGGCAAGGGTTTTCCTTAAAGATGACTTTTTTAAGTAAAAATGATTCTTTTCCGTCGTTTTTCCTTACAATATGGCTGCTGAGGTTAAAGCCCGTTGGTTTTTCGCCAAATCTCCTCGCTCTGGGGATTAAAACAACAGTTGTGTACAGCCCTCATAATCTCTCTCTCTCTCCGGTCCAGTTATCATACTAAAACGCACTTTCTTTCTCACGCATGCGTATGAGAAGCACTGTGACCACTTGCTTCATTTGACCACGCCTTGTCCCGTAAACACCGTGGGCTACCTGCGTGAATGTTCCCTGATATCCACCTGTACTTGTGTTGACCTACATATTCAAGATACAGGGAGACGCATTCTCATGCATCGGTGACACATTTCGTGACATTGGTGGTTGTTATTGTAAGGCGTAGCTTGTGAAAACGGTCGCATCCTTGGTTATTAAAAAAGCTGTCACGCCCTTGAATTATTGTATTGGCTCTTCTTTCTATTGAAAGACAATGACTAACCTGTCCGTGTAGCTAGGTAGGCTATACGCATTTGGGGGGGGGGGGGCAAATAAACAAGATATGATCTATCTTTATGGCCTACACAACCTTTAGTTAGCAACCTGACATTCATTAACAACCCCCCCTCCCAGATCCCCCCCCCTCTCCTCATTCACGCCAGCAGATCAGCTGTCATCTCTCTCCCTTAAGCCGATAAGGAAATGGTTTATTGCAGTCCTGCTCGTGACTTGTTGAATTTCACTGCAGCAAAAGTACGGAAAATAACTGCTTCATATGCAGATCACAACTATATAACGTCGCCGTGGATTTGAGCCATTGGCATTTTGAGATCAAGTACATTCTTAATGTGTTCCTCATGGATTAATTTGTTAGAAACTGGTCATTGATAATAAGAGCTTGGGATTCCATCTGCTCTCAAACGAGTGTAGCTCAACTATACTGACACCTCGTGGAGATAACTGGAGATGAGAAGGGACCAAATGGGGAGTGTCGTGTGTGTAAACGTCATACGCTACGCTCCATTTTTATTCTCCACAAGATGGACGAGTAATAAGGTAGCTTTGGAGGAGAATACAAAGGTAGGTCCACAAATTGTTTTAATAGCGAACATGTCATACTCCCATCTAGCAGATCTGTCATTTTCAGTCTTTGCCACCGTCAGGTCACACATTTATTTACTGTCTATTTTAAGGCATTTAAATACTTAATTTACACAGCTAATCAGCTCATCATATGAAACTACATGGTTAACCTTTAAAAAAACAAAACAACAAAAGACAGCCATGTCAGACTGCGAGAGCATTTGTCTTATTTTAATGCTCAACAGTCAATGAACGCTGAGACAGTAACATCATATATTCAGAATGTTTTTATTCAAAGTTTATTCCCCGTAGTGCTTCTGGTTGGCCTTACATCAGCATGTGTGAGCTGGGTAAGAGCAGTGAATGGTGCTCAATGATGGGTAGCACATTGCCATGCCAACACTAGGGTGGGTGTGTCTTACAGTGAAATTAGAGAAACACACAACTTCACCAAGTTTGTCTTTTCAGTTTTTTTAAAACACAAACGAAACGAGAGAAAAAAAAATGTTCAAAAATAAAAATAAATCTGCAACGGGATTTTACAGTAAGGGGGCCAAACTCCAACAACTTCTGGTCACTGCGGGGTGGGAGGGGGGGTTATAGTTAACAGGTTAAAGGTCATCGTCTTCATCTGGGAGAGCTGTTTCTGATGCCACCTGGGGGAAGAGAAGAGGAGAAATGGTAGTTAGTCATCACCCATAATTACGAGTGACTCCACTACAATTCCCAAAGTACATGAAGGCATCACATTCTGAAATCAAAAGCAGCTGGCAGCAGGTCGCTACTTGCAGAAGAACTCCTCCTCATGACTCTACCCTCTGGACAAAAGCACCTGCTCCGTTTGAACCCATTGTAGCCATCGCGTTTTGTTCCCATCACACACTGCAAATCTATGACTCGGGCCACAAGGGGCGGGAGGGTCTGGAAGCAGGGCAGCGGTGCGGCCGTACTCACTTTGAGGTCGAGCTCGTACTGCGCGGCGAGGGAGGGGTCCATCTGGATCTCTGGGGGAGCGAGGGCTGGCATCTCCACAAACTCCAGGTTGGGGTCGCCAATCAGCTTCCTCGCTAGCCAAAGGAAGGGCTTCTCGAAGTTGTAATTACTTTTGGCGGAGATGTCGTAGTACTGGAGGGCGAAAGGCAAGAGATGCGGCGATTACGTCAAAACGCCGGACGTCGTTCATCGTGGCTACGGCTAACAAACCACGCAAGGGAGAATGTGCCATACCTGAAGGTTCTTCTTGCGGTGAAACACGATGCTCTTGGCTTTGACTTTCCTGTCTTTGATGTCTACCTTGTTGCCACAGAGGACTATGGGAATGTTCTCACACACGCGCACCAGATCACGATGCCAGTTGGGGACGTTCTTGTAGGTGACTCGAGACGTGACGTCGAACATGATGATTGCACACTGGGCTGGAGAGGACAGGAGAGAGGATAACGTATGTGTGAAGGGGGTGGGAGGGGAATGACAACAAGCTGTCCTGAGACAGGCCAGTCCTTGAAAAGTCTGTGGAAGCTGGCTCCTGAGGGCTTTGCTAGGACTTCATTTACACAGCTTCAGGGCAAGAAGAAACCTGCTGCTCAAAAGATAAGAAACTCAGTCCCTTAAGTAGGCACAGTCTGATATGGTCTGTGCTGACATTGAAGACCAATACTAGACAGATTACATTTAAATTAGCCTAGGGAGCTTGGCGAAACACCGAAGTTGAGGATTCTGCTAGTGGCCTACCTTGGATGTAGTAGCCATCGCGGAGACCACCAAACTTCTCCTGACCAGCTGTGTCCCACACGTTGTACTTGATGGGCCCTCTGTTGGTGTGGAAGACCAGCGGGTGAACCTCTACTCCCAGAGTGGCTGGACGGGGGGGGGGGGGGGGGGGGGGAGGAGAGGAAAGTTTAAACACACAAAGCAACTCAATGCAGTGTTCTGCAGTTCCAGAATGCTGGCTGTGTTCCATTGAAGGAACATTCTGGGCCATTTTGGGTCCCGGCCATGACTCACATTCCTTACAGATACCTGGGGGTGGGTGCACTTGGGTGGATGCACCTGCATAGCACTTCTTCAATCTGACATGACTAAGCATTCTACAACTTGATAATGGCCTCCAGGTAGTTGCTGTAGTCACATATGTATTCTGCCATCAACGGCTGAAATAACTTATGAAACAAAATTCTGTCAATTTAAATTGTTACTTACCAACATATTTTTTCTCGAACTCGCCCGTTAAGTGTCTCTTGACGAAAGTTGTCTTTCCCGTTCCTCCATCTCCCACCAATACAAGCTGTGAGAGGGATATGAACAGGTCGATATTGGTTAATCTGCTACTCACCGACATGCCAATTTAGCCATGTTTGGGAACCTACCTTAAATTGGACCGATGGTTCGACGACTTCTGCCATTGTTGTTCTGTCGTGGTCTCGTGTTCTCCTGGAACACATGAAAGAATTATTAGTGTCACTTCACTAACGTTACGCTTCGATTACCTGGTAGTACACTACGTTCTACCAGTCACATTAGGAGCAAAACTAGCTGTTGGTGAAAATAGCAAGTCTGCAAAACAAACACACGTTCGGCAGTGTCGAGCTGCACGCTCTCGTGAGAGCTAGCAACATTGCTAACACTGCTGCTAGCCAAGTTGTTTTTTTTGGGCGGTATAAGCACATTACGCCATCTCTAATGTACAAAGCATCCTTATTTTAGCGCTTGCATTGTTCTCTCATACCGGAATAGACGGAGATTATACTAATAGTTAGTTTTCATAATTTTAGTATTTTTAATGACAATTAGAAGGGTTGGGTTTACGTAACCAGTCGCTAGCTAACGTGGCTGGCTGGCATTGATAAATGCGGCTAGCTTAGCTCTAGTTAGCTAGTTTGGTAGTGCGCCATACAGCGCGCTGCCGCACTTTTCTAGTTTCGACTGGAACAATGCACAACACGCAAAACTCTGTTCCATGGTTAGCCAGTTCAAATATATTGATTAGTTCATGAATTATGTACGCAGAGGATTCTTCGTTTAATAGATCACTACCAGAAACTAACAGTGATGATTAACTACTGTAATTTAATTAGCTGTAAATAAATACAAACTCAGAACAACAATATTAAAAGACCTGGATCCTAGCCTTCCTTGCTAATTCGCTAGCTTGCTAACCTGTTAGCCATAGCACGGCATGGAAGCCATTCTTATCACAAAGCTAGCTAAATGGCTAAAATGCCATGTTAGCATGAGATAACAGACAAAACCTGAGTCAATAACGCCATTTGACAGCACAATCATCATTCTTAAATATGTAAAAATGCACACACTGCGTACCTAAATGTATGTAGTGTGGCAAAAAGATGATTATAATGACTGTAAATTGAATTTAGATTTGCACGACATCAGGGAAAATGCATAGACTCACCCGGCGCTGAAGCGAAGAGGGAAAGAGTAAATGGCTGCGTTCGCGGGAGATTCAGCGTGGGATATGAGTCAGTTTCCGCCCATGTCATGTGATCATCTCAAGCGGTAAAACGCATTTGTGTGCAACAATTTAACGGCAAAAAAAGATATAGGCCTAGCCTATATATATTTTTTTAAAGCATAAGCTCCTCGGTTGTTTTATGATACTAAATGTAAATAATTGAGTGCCTTGTGCCAGCCTTAATTCTCAATTACCCTAATTATGCTTATTTTATAATGACAATTTCAGGAAACACTTCAAATGAAACATTAGACACTTCGATAAATGTTCTTCATCATTCAAGAGACTTGACATTTATTCAGATTAGGCCTACTCTTTACTATTTCTTATTTCAGGAGTTACCAAAATACATCACTTGGACACAGCATTCATTCCCTCAGATTCAATCCACACCTTTTCAACATAAATTAATACTGCATATTTGTGCGCTTGTACATTTGTGCGTGTTTCTATATGCCCGTGCATGCTGGCTCTATTGGTCTGCTGTTGAGTTAATTATTATAATTCTCTTAACAGTAGCGATTTCTGAGATACTAAAAAGCCAAGTCATTTTCCAGTATGACACATATATGGGTATGTTCCTGTGTCTATCTGTAAAGGTAGTCTGACTGGATGTTGGCAGCAATCTCAGCCTCCCATCGGTCTCCATTGTTGAGAAGCTTCTCCTTGTTGTACAGCAGCTCCTCGTGGGTCTCAGTGGAGAACTCAAAGTTTGGTCCCTAAGGAAGAAGAAAGGAAGAATGTGACAAAAGTTCAGGAACATTGCAAGAACTTTATTAGCCTACCAAAAAAAGATGTTGTTCACATAGCACCATGGTCCTGGAGGAATGTTGTCTCGTTTCATTGTGTACAACCTTATATGATTGAAATTACACTAAAAACCACTTGACTTGACAACATAGTTCTTCCCTTACCCAGACCAATGTTTTTCACATGACACCATCTGGCCTTAAATCAACCCCCAAGTATTAAGGAAGTCTCTTTATTGGAACTTGTAATGTGCCACAAACTCCCACACCTCCACAATGGCGTCGACAGGACAGGCTTCCTGGCAGAAGCCGCAGTAGATACACTTGGTCATGTCGATGTCGTAGCGGGTGGTCCTGCGGCTACCATCAGCACGCGTCTCTGCCTCGATGGTGATAGCCTGGGGAAAACACAGGGGGCAGCAGAGAGCCCAGTAGCAACACTGCATATCACCCATGTATGATGGAAATGTGGTACAAGGTGTGTGTGTGTTGTGTACCTGTGCAGGGCAGATGGCCTCACACAACTTGCAGGCAATGCAGCGTTCCTCTCCGCTAGGGTAACGGCGCAAGGCGTGCTCGCCACGGAAACGTGGAGACAGGGGACCTTTCTCAAACGGATAGTTGATGGTGGCAGGCTCACGGAACAGGTAGCTCATAGTCATTCCCAAACCTGGAAGAGTGTGAGAAATCTGGAGTGTGCGTGTACCCTTATTTGTGTGTGAGTGTGTGAGTGTGTGTGTATTTTACCTCTGAAGAGCTCAGTCCACAGGAGTGTCTGTGCAGCTCTGTCTGTGATGGACTTCATATCTGTGGGCTGTTCTTGATTGTTGACATACTCTAGTTAGATAAAAGGAGATCGTCTCATACATTTTCCCCAAACATGGCACCTGCCAGTTGACCTGCTTGTCACATGCAGTCATTTGAAAATAAGAGAATGACCGGTTGTGAATATAAGCACTCCTCATTTGTATTTCACTCACTGTAGGCCTCTCTCTGCACACTGAGGCTGAAGTGACGACCCAAACCAGGACTGACTCCAAATGTGCCTGGCCAGGACACAGAGCAAAGATGTTGAAGCCAATTCCCCCATTTTGGCTGCTCCATGAGCATGGGAGACTACAGGTTAGATACCCACTCCACAACCACACCACAGAAGGTCAGTGGGCCCGAGATCTCTAATCTCAGGAAAAAGTTGGCTTTATGACAACTTACCTGGCCTAGGTGAGAAATACAGCACACGCAAGGAAGAAGACATCACAGCAAAACAAGCTAGTAGAAATAAAGAGAGACGATTTTAGGAGTACAATGAATGGCATGGTTTACAAAACATTAATTACTTCCCAACTAAGGAAACTTCACTTCAACAGAATTCAACAGCTCTCATTTTTTCACTCTCCAGACATCTTGACTTGGCAGCCCCGCATGTAGGCTACAGTACCAGCTTGCTTTTAATCTGACGGCCCAAATCCGAGATACGTCATCTGACCCCGCAAATAAAGCCGTCAGGAAAATACGTTCCGCTCGGGGATATTCCCAAAAAGCAGTAGTAAAAATAGCTCACATACAATGGCATTCATTAACTGGATTGAATAATGAAATACGCGTACTAAATCTTCATGCTAATACACAACCCAAGTTTACGCACCCTTGAGAACTATCTCAGGAACTAAACACATGAAACTGCAAAACGAAATAAAACTGTCTGTGATGGTGGACATGTGATTTCAGATCAAAGATATATAAACTTCCATATCAGTGAAGCGCATTTATCGATGCGGTTCAGCGGGTATGTTTCTGATAAACAAACACAGTTACCTTCCATTCAAGTAGCCTACTTAGTTTGGACTAGAATAATAATACATATGCGTTATGTGTAAATGTTCTCAAACAGGTTGAGTTTATCACAAAGTATTAGCCTACCAGAATCAGCTGAAGGTGTAAGCCTACCTTGTGCAGCCAGCTGAGTCTCACTTTGTGCGTGGCTTCAGTTGACAGCCACTAGGGGTAGCATTGGCCTTAAATCAGTGATGGCTAGTGAACTTATTTAGAGAACCGCACACAGAGGAAGTAAGGACGGCATATAAGGCTGGACAGAGAAAAGTGACTAAATGTAAATGTGAACAATGTGGCATAAATAACTTTTATCTAAATAGTTTTTCACAATTCCCAGTTTTGGTGAGACTGCTCATGGTTCTTGATAATATAATACAATTGTATATTTCAGCATTCACACAAACTATTTGTTGTTATTGTTATCACCACAGTATCACATATGGCAAAAACACCATATAAACTACAGCTTTACATCTTTTTCTATCTGTTGCTTGCGCGCGCACACACACAGACACACAGACACACAAGAGGAAGTCATACAGAAATTCTCTTCCTCTACAGTCTTCTGAGGAGAAAACACTTCTCTCCAGCAGCAACATCACCAACTGAAACATCAGTGGAGTTGGACATTTAAAGGTATTTGTCCGATCAGTTGATCAGTTTTAACATTACCGGCTCGAGGTGTGGCTTAGTTCACAGGGTTAGAGAGACAGGAAGTTGACAAGGTTTGTACTTCTGCATGAACTCTACGGATGAATCTGGTGATGGTAGTATTTGCTTGGACATACACTATCACTTGTTCCTCTTATGGTTATTCTAGGCAAGTGATATTACATCTGAAGCAACATAGCAGTAAATAGTATTGTAATATTAGCGGGAAATGTCCCCATTCGCTTTGACATCTAATACAATCCCATTTGGGTAGGGTAGCAAAACAATGATTTTGATAACTCATCCCTCTTACAGCAACTGTCAGTTAGTGTGTGTCATCATCTCCTTTCTCTTCAGGAACATGCAGAGTCCGTCCACTCCAACCCCAAAAGACCCGGGTGTGGAGGAAGGTTCTGGACCTGACGCAGGGTCACGGGTCACGGAGGGCATGGAGACAGACCGATTTGGTTTCCTTCTGAGGAACGGCTTCACCGCCGGGTCAGTAACCTCATCGAGAGACCTCCTGCTCTCCTTCTCGCTCCGGGAAACCCAAACACCCCTCTCTCTCTCTCTTTTCTTTCTCTCTCCTTTCTGTTTTTCTCTCTCCCTGTGAGTGAACAAACCCCCAGGTTCAGAGGGATGCTAGTAGAGGTACGTCATTTCTGTTAGACAGACAAAAGATGCACGGTGTCACAGTGCATTCTTTGAAGACAGCATCACTTATTTCGAGCCTCAGCACGCACACCAGAGGGTCCGTCGGCAGCAGTCACCCAGCGACTGCAACGAACATCCTGACACCACCGCCGTGTGGTTTTCCTGTTTCCTGTGTTACTTTGCGTCGTCGTCTCTCTGTGACAAAACCTAAAGGTGCCTGTGTCACCTTCACTAAATAGAGTGGCTATTGACGAGGCTTTTGCATTAAAAAACCCCAGACATGGGAACGGGGTGGTACTGAGACGTTACATGAATGTGGGGGTGTTGCTGCTTGCGTTGTTTGCAGGAGCGAGGGACCACTCCCCGAGTTGGTTAGACAGAGGGAGGCCAAGTGGATCAACCTCATCAGCCAATGGGATCGTGTCTTGCAGAAGAAGACCAGCAAGGTGTGTAGCAGCCACTAGGCTGGGTATGAAGGAGACGTGTCACACACGACACGTAGGCCTTCATGGACCACAGAGAGCCTTTTATCGTCTGGGTAACGTCACAGGCCGACAAGGCAGGACGCCAGAACAAGCTGCCCCTCTCAAAGTTGAGATTTTCGAGATGATTATTCGTCTGTTAAATGAGCAGTTTTAGCTGGATTGGCTCAATAGCACAAGACACATGATCCTTGCTCTGTATCCATCACCTGTGTTTGTCCCCCAGGTCAAAGAGCAGTGTCAGAAGGGTATCCCAGCATCCCTCAGGGCTAAGTGCTGGCCACTGCTCTGTGGAGCCACAGACAAAATGAACAGGAACGTTGACCTCTACAAGGTAGGAGACAGAGGAGACACATTTACATTTATGCATTTAGCAGACGCTTTTATCCAAAGCGACTTCCAAGAGAGAGCATTACAAAAGAGCATAGGTCACTGATCATAACAACGAGATAGCCCCAAACATTGCAAGCAGCCAAAACATGAAGTATACATTGTGAAAAACCAAATAAGTGCCAAGGGGAAGAACCATAAGAGCATGCAGTTAAACAAGTTACAATTAAACAACATGAAACTCAAAAAAGTGCAAGAGTGTACCTGTAAAGAAGAAGACAAAAACAACAGTCAACAGTAAAATATTTCACAGCGAGTACAAGAATTTAAAACCGTCACAACTAACCAACAGGAGCAACAAGTCTCTCAATACGAGTCATTGTGATCCTGGAGGAAATTAACATCAGGTCCAGCCAAGCATTCCTAAGTGCCGTTGTACTCCCGGAACAAGTGTGTCTTGAGCCTTTATATACACCAAGGGAATAGTCTCTTCGTAGTAGTACTGTAACGTTGTAGCTAGAGAAGATGATTTGCAGGAGAAATACTGTGATTGGTTAATGATCGTAGAGTGTGTAACTGTCATAGTCTCTCTCGCTGTATGGTCTCTCCCTCTGCCTCAGTCTCTGGACTCCAAGCAGGCGCTGCAGACCTGGGTGGACGTGATCGAGAGAGACCTGGACCGCCAGTTCCCCTTCCACGAGATGTTTGTCTCCAAGGACGGTCATGGGTAAAAAAAAACAATAACAGATAGAAAATACACATGGCGTCATTTTGCTCCCTCTCTGTCTACTGCATTTCATATTTCATCACTTCTCATATGTCTCATATGTATGGGGGTCAGATTTCTGAGCGGTTAGGGAGTCGGGCTATTAATCAGAAGGTTGTTGGTTCGATTCCTGGTCGTGCCAAATGACGTTGTGTCCTTGGGCAAGGCACTTCACCCTACTTACCTCGGGGAGAATGTCCCTGTACTTACTGTAAGTCGCTCTGGATAAGAGCGTCTGCTAAATGTATATGTCAACAAGCAACAGCTCCTACATTTGAATACCCGTTACCCCGAAGTGAATCATTCTCCATTAGCTTAACTAGTGCAGTGCCTGATGATGGCACGTGAGATCCTTAGCGCCACCGCTTAATCCAGCTCAACATGGAAGCAAACAAGTTTTTATATTTTTATATTTAGTAGTGGCAAACCCGTAATCCAAACAACATTGCACGCAACACTGCACATCCTTGGGCCCTGATCAATACATCTGGCAAATTTCAACTTCATACAGTGCCCAGTTATGAAGATACTTGAAGAACCACAGACACAGAGAGCCTCCTTTTATAGTTAGATATTGATTACACCGTTTCCTGTGATTGTGTGTGTAGCCAGCGTGGTCTGTTCCGGGTTCTGAAGGCCTTCACCCAGTACCAGCCTGAGGAGGGCTACTGCCAGGCCCAGGGGCCCGTCGCTGCTGTGCTGCTCATGAACATGCCTGCTGAGGTACGCTAGTACCACACACACACACACACACACACACATTCACACAAACATATACACGCACACAAAGATTAGTGCTACACGTTGCACCTACAGTATCCAGGTTCAAGCAGGTGATGGTTCATAGAGAAGGAATCTCTGGATGACTATTCTGAGCTAGTGTTAAAGGTGCCTCAAATGCTTGAAATGTGCTATAACCTCTGCCAATCTAAAAGGGTTTCTAGAATATACAATCAACTGAAACGGTCTCCTTGTCCTCCTCTGTGTATCCTGCAGGAAGCCTTTTGGTGCCTGGTGCAGATCAGTGAACAGTACCTGCCTGGCTACTACAGCCCTCTGCTGGTGAGGAGTTCTCTCTACACATACACACAAACCCTATGAGCAATGGTGATGAGGAGAAATGTATTATTCTATCATTTACAAACTAGGAACACTAAGTGAACTCACATACCAACCGAACCTCAAGAGGGAGTTGTAGAAACTGTTCAAACATCATTTGCGTTGTTTTGACAGGAGGGGGTTCTGTTCGACGCCGCCATCCTCACCTGGGTTCTAAAGAGGGCGTGTCCGGCGGCCCACAGGCACCTGCAGCAACACGGGGTGGAGCCTCTCATGTTCGCCACCGATTGGTTGATGTGCCTGTACACACGTCACCTCCCCTTCAACACACTGCTACGAGTCTGGGACCTCTTCTTCTGTTATGGTAGGACTCAATCCATGCAAAAAAAACATTGAGTCATCATCTGATGCCTCCATCCCATTTATCCGTCTATCCATCCATCTTCACACCTCACCTGGTCCCTGCTCCACTCTCAAACCCTCAGAGAGCGTGTCACTTCCTAAACCAGGGTGTTGCCATGACAGGTTCTCCCAGGTGTGAAGGCGTTTATTAAACTTGTACTTCCTTTCCCTGTCATGTGTGGGTCACCTCTCTCTTTCTCTCTCTCTCCTCCCCCCCAGGGGTGCGGGTGCTGTTCCAGGTGGCGGTGGTGCTGGTGCGTCGTGTCCTGGGCCGGGCCGAGCAGAGGAAGGAGTGCCAGGGCCAGATGGAGACTCTGGAGAAGCTGAGGTCCATCAGGGAGGAGATCCAGCAGGAGGACAACGCCTTCATCTCAGAGGTCAGACAGGGGTGGGGCTGCCCACTGGTGTTGATCACATCTATCAGCATCGGGACATGGGACGACCAATAGAATGGAACATGTGGAGGAGGGACCGCTCATCTCTGGCCAATGAGAACACAGACTTGTTAGCCTTACACTTTGAAAGATGCACCTTCTCTACAGTCAGTTACACTGATAGGAAAAGCTTATGGATATGACAGACAGTACCTCACATATGATACCTATGCTGTGTTTTACATTAAATATACAGTACCTTTACCTATATACAAAGGACAGTCCATACCCGAGGTACAACTATGGTCTGACTCCCCTCTCTCCCTCTCTCTCTCTCTCTCTCTCTCTCTCTCTCTCCCTCTCTCCCTCTCTCCCTCCCTCCGACCGCCAGGTGTGTTCTGTGCCGCTGTCAGGGAGAGACCTGGAGAGGCAGACGGAGCGAGAGCTGGAGAAATGGAAGAACGACCGACCCTCCTCCACCTTCGACCCCCGGGGCCGCTGCTACGGCTACCGCATGGCGTGGGAGAAGGAGAGGCAGAAGGAGGCCGAGCGCGACAGGAAGGAGAGGCAGAAGGGCAATCTCTCTCTCCCTCTCCTCCGCTCGCCTTCCAGCCTCTCCCTCTCGCCCTCGCTCCTCCGCAAGAGGTGGACTACAGGGAGGAAGGCTTCGGAGACGGCGAGGGAGCAGCGGGGCGAGGGAGAAGAGAAGCTGAGGAGGGAGAGCTGGATGGATAGCAGCCCAGCGATGATGCAAGGCGTTCTAGAAGAGGAGGAGAAGGCCATGTGGGAGCCCAGTGTTCCGCTTGGGGACAGAGAACCCCAAGGGGGCCCACCGCCGCCCAGGAAACCATCAGAGGAGGAGAAGAGAACCGATACGGGCCAACTCTCTCAAGCCCCGGAGGACCAGAGAGAGGTCAGAGAACCCATCCATGAACATGGTGCTACCTCGGATGATCTCCACCAATCACAGGTTCCAGTACTGCAGAGTAGCAGGAATGATCAGGGTCAGGTAGCAGACCTCAGGTCTGACACCATGGACATGCAGGAAGAGAGGGATGAACGGTTGAAGGAGAAGGAACACGTAAGGGGGACACACACAGTGATCGATACCACGACAGAAGCTGAGGCAGGGACTGACAAAAAGGTGAGGACAGAGGTAGGGGCAGGGACAGGAAAAGAGGCAGGGAAAGGAACAGAGGCAGGGACAGGAACAGAGGCATGGACAGAGGTAGGGACAGAGGAAGGGACAGGAACAGAGGCAGAAACAGACTCAGGCTCAGAGAAAGTGGCAAAGAGAGGGACAGAGTTAGAGACAGGGAAAGAGGTACATGCAGGGCCCAGAAAGGAGACTGAGATAGAGGCAGAAAAGTTAGATGCAGAGCCAGAGAAAGAGGCAGGGACAGATATAGAGCCAGAGAAAGAGGCAGGGACAGATATAGAGCCAGAGAGAGAGGCAGGGACAGATATAGAGCCAGAGAGAGAGGCAGGGACAGATATAGAGCCAGAGAGAGAGGCAGGGACAGATATAGAGCCAGAGAGAGAGGCAGGGACACAGCTAGACACAGAGAAAGAGGCAGGGACAGATATAGAGCCAGAGAGAAAGGCAGGGACACAGCTAGAGATAGAAAGAGAAAGAGAGGCAGGGACACAGCTAGACACAGAGCCAGAGGCAGGGACAGATATTGAGACCGAGAAGCACACAGAGGAGAAGGGAAGTAGACAGACCAAATCACACATGGTTCACAAAGAAAGTATCAACACAGAGACAGACACAGGGCCACAAACAGGCCTGGAGTCAGACAAAATGGAGGAAGAAACTAGGACAGAGCCCCAGAGAGGCGCAGACGCAGAGAACTCCACCCACCCAGAGGACAGAGAGGACGAAGACCCAGAATTCCAGACGCACACCCGGGCTGACGCAGGAAAGGGTACTGACACACCCACAGACACGCCGACAGAAAAAGCCACGACACACACAGTTGGAGAGAACGAACACGAGGAGGAGAGGCAGACCGACGTGGAGGCAGCGGAGGGGGACTCACACGGACACACCGAAATGAGGACAGATGCTGGTGAGCCACTGGAAACAGGGACACAAGAGGCAGGTGAAAGTGCGACGGCCCTGACTGGAGGAGAACCAGAGACAGGCCCACTCTGTGACCACGAGGTGCCTCGCACAGAGGCAGGACAGACCGACTCGGCCGATGCAGTGAGCCAGGCGGAGGGGGAGACGGGCGTGGAGACGGACACGCCCGGCGAATCGGAGACGCCAGCGACGCCGGAAACAAAGATGGAGGCGCCGCAAAAGCTGGAGACGAACACACACTCGGATTCAGTCGTGTGCAAAGTTACAGAGAGGGAATCGGACATGGAGTCAGATGCACGCGCACAGTCAGAGGGAAAATGTGAGGCAGAGTTCATTGAACACAAAGAGACAACAGATCATACACAGATAGACACACATACTCAAATTCAAACAGGAAAGGGTGACATTGAGTCACTGGCAGACATTCAGCCAACCACAGATACCTCTAGAACTATTATACCGGAAGACAGAATTGTTTGCCAGGACCATGCCTCTGCTACAGAGCCTGATGGGAAATGTAGTTCAGTACATCCATCCCCTCTGGAACAGGCCGGATCTGAAGAAGGAAACAGTCAAATCACTAGCGTTCCAGAGGAGAAACAGGAGAACCAAAACAAGAGAGAACCTGAAGGAGAAACAGAAGATGACATATTTGAATTGCCCACCCAGAATGCTTCATCAGACATCACTCTATCAGTGCAGTTTGAAACTGTGGCAGAGAACATCTCCCCCAAACCTGGCAACGCAAATCCTCAAAACCAGGGGGATATTTCCCCTATCGCAGACACCAGGACAGAATCTGGCAACCCAGAGACGACGCACACCGTTGACCCGCCCAACAGTCTGTCTAAAAGGGATCCGTTGCTTCATGACCCACCCCGCCCAAGTCCTTCTGGAGAATTCCGCCTCCGCAAATCCTCCAGTTCCCGTGGGTCACAACCCCTCCGCAGGCTCTCTGAGGACCTCTTCACCGCCCCCCAGCTATCCCCTCCTGACCAATCAAACACAACCCCGACAGCCTCGAAACAATCACAACCCACCAATCCACCAGTCCCTACACATTCAAATCAAGCTCACACTAACTTTGACCCGAGTATCTCTGAGACCCATCACCCCGACCGTGAGCCAACTCACCCAGACCCTGCAAGCACCCAGCCTTCAGCCTCACCTCCAAGTGGGTCTAACCCAGCCCCGCCTGGCCAAAGCTCTACCTCCCAGGACCCAGCCAGCCCTCCCCAGGGCATAGCCAGCACCCCCAGACGCTTCGGCCTGTTCCGCAGGCTCAGAGGGGAGCCGGCCCGGGGCAAGGTCCCCGTCCCTACCATCCTCATCCAGGACTTCAGCGACGGGCCAGGGGAGCAGAGCAGCGTGGACGAGGGAGAGGAGAAGCTGAGCTCCAGGGAGAGGCGGAGGAGACGCAGGGAGCAGGAGAGGAGGGAGAAAGAGGAGGAGAAGCTGCAAAAGAAGAGGGAGAAGGAGGCGGAGAAGGGGAGGAGGAAGCCGCAGACTAGAGGGAAGAGTTTCCAGGTGCAGGGCAATAAGAGCAGCAGTGATGTGCCTGGAAACCCCTCACAGACACTTGGTCACCAAAAACATTCCCATGCTGAAGCCTACTTCTAAAACACACACACACAGAAACGAAACATGCACCTTTTCAAGTCTAAATAAATGTATTATGAGATTGAGATAAATCCACATGAGATTATCCGGGGGGAAAATAAAACCAATATTGTCAAATTGAGTTAAGAATTTTGTTTGTTTTATTCTTGGGCTTGTGTACATTCATTGATCTCTACACATGCCAAAATAAACAGGAAGTGCTTATTGTTCATTTCCTCATAATTCTGACATCCTCGTTATGACGGTCCAATCAAATCAAATACAAATCTGTTTGTTTTGGTTTCCTGACTCCCAGGAAAACATGTCAGTGCGGTTCCCGTAGCAACGCTGCAAATACCATATTAAGAAGAGAAAGCTGTATCCCATATGTTCAGATCCTAGAAATGTATTTTAAGAGAGAGACAATATCCATACTGTGCAGACCAGTGTCAGTGCAGTCCCAGTAATGTTCATTTGGCATCCATCTCTGTCCTGGCAGACCTCCATCAGATATTACACGCACACAAACTCAGTCCTAACATCCCGTCTGCTTCCCATGTCCGTCACGGCGATGCCTCTTGAGCATCATCCTCGCTGTCACTGGCCAGCACTTCCTGGCTCTTGATCGTCTGATTGGTCAACTGGGAGGAAGTGGGGAACACGGATCCGAAAAATAGGGAACGGAACTAAGAGACAAGGAGATATGGGGGAGCCCAAAGTGGACAGAGGTATTATTTGAATGACAATTTGTATTACAGTTTAGACAAGGCGATTTACAACAAATCATGGAGTAAAAAGAGTATGTTCTAATAAAATGACACAAATGGAACGTACCTTTTTATTGGGTGGTCTCTCTATCTGGTCGGCATCTTCCTCCTGCTCTTCCTCCTCACTGTCCAGTCTACCTCTGTGATTGGCTGGTATAGGTATAGGGGTCTTGACAGGGATGTCGGGGGAGGGGCAACGCACGGCAGAAGGACCCGCTACCTCACTGGTCTCCATGGCGATGAGGTAAGAGTCTATGTCGTCGTTCATGAAGTCGTCAGGAGGGGGCGGCGAGGGAGCTCTGGGGAGAGAGGAGAGGATTCTGGGTAAGGACCAGCTTTATATGCATACAAACCAGCTTACAAGCTGCTCTGGACTTCTAGTTTAGAGTTCCTGGAATGTACTTGAGTGAGAAAATTGTACAAGTTGACCTGTACACACTCTAAACACTTTTCATTTAGAATCCTGTACTTTTTCCTTGTTTCTTTTTAAGGATCTGGCGGCAGTTACCTTTTTGTGTTGTTGTTGTTATGGTTACTGGGTTGAGAGTCGTCCGACAGTGTGGCGAGCACAAAGTTAACTTCCAGGACACTGTCTGTTAAAGACAATACCACGGGCCTGAACAACACACACACGCACGCACGCACGCACACACACACACACACACACACACACACTACATCAATTGCTGAAATTGATCAATAGACATGAATGCTAAAGCATAACCAAACCGTGTGTGTGTGTGTTCTTACTTTCCTGGTTCATCAAAGTGCACTGAGACAGGGAGACTAGCCGACTCTGCAAACATCAGCAAGCCCTGGAAGACAAATCACTGACGTAAGATGACTGATCAATTTGAACAAACAGTGGACAGAAATCAGGAAGTAACAATGGTGTTCTGCCTCTGAGCTCGTGATCCCACCCTCTCTCTCTTTCCCTCGCCCTTCCTCACCCTCAGCTCTTTAAGGCAGAAGGTGACACAGGTCTGACATCCAACAGCAAAGTGGTCAAACTCATCCGAACACAAACACAGCTCTGTCAGCATGGCCTTGGACTGCTCTGAGGGAGGGAGGGAGAAACGGAAGGAGACACAAAAAGAGTCATTTTGCTTTCTATAGACTGGAGGAGAGCTGCAGAGGAGCACGCCTCGACGGGGCCGGAAGACGTACCTGCCTCCTCGTCCACGTGGTTCCTGAACCACACCCGGTCAGCGCTCACCGTCACGCTCACCTCTTCCAGAGAGGGAGGGAAGTGTAGTACAGTGTCCACCAGCAACCTGAAAGGCAGGGACGGTAAAAGAGGGGTGCTCAGCAAGGAAAACCCGAGGCGGAGCGAGAGATGGCGGGATGAGGAGGATCAGTAAAGAGGTTGTACGGACCTGGGTTGGGCGCGGAGCACGTTGACGGCGCTTCCTTTGTCGAACACCGCCTGCAGACTCTCGCTGTCCTGAAAAGACAGGTTGTGTGTCTTCAGCAGACCTGAGACACACACGCACATAAGAAACACATCATTTGGCTTCATACGTTTGGTCAGAAACTCCTCCCTTCTCCAAGAAGAGGTCCGATAAAGAGCCATAGGCCGGCCTGTGGTACCGTACCGTGCTTGCAGTGCAGGGTGAAGGTGAGACGGCTCTTCTCTCCGTCCAGCTCCATGTGACATTTCTCCACCGTCTTCTCCAGAGAGGACAGGGACCTGAACACGGCCTGGACACACTGACAGAGGGAGGTAGCGTGACACAGGACAGACACGTCACTTATTTCAGTTATTAAAGTCTCCAACGTGGAGGACAAGTTTACTCTGGCTTCATTCTCGGTACCTTAATGGCCATCTTGCAGCGGAAAGCATGGCCACGTGGGATGGTGTACCTGTACAAGAATGGTAGATGTTATTATATATTTCTCTTTCTTGCTCACTATAATACAAACACACACACACACACACACCTGCTAAAGAAGAGTGGGGCAAAGAGGAAGCAGGCGTACGCAGATCGCGAGGAGTTTACAGACCGTAGGGCCAGCTGTGAGACAAGAGACAGACATGGGTATTATTAGCACATTTGAAAGTGTTTAGGGGAGTATGTGTCGGCATGTGTGTGTGTGGTAGTAACTCACGCCATCTTCCTGAGGCTCCAGGTAAAGTTCATCACCTATCCTGGACAGAGAATGGATGGCCTTGGCCAGAACTGTGTAAACACACAATTTTCAACAATGACATAGTATGCAGCCATGACGCGGAATCAGATCTGTTCATATGTGGCTACTGTACGGATTGCTACCTTTCACGTTGCCCCCAGTCACAACGCAGTCCATCTCCAGGGGTGTCAAACCCGACACTGACTACGACAAAATGAATCGTCGTGGAATGTAGCGGAACTGTTTCAGAAAGATATGACAGACATCATAACGGACAACTACTCCAACGTAACCAAACTATCTAGCACTACAGTATCTGGAATACACAACCAGGCACACCAGTGGCAAGTTAGCTGATCAGAAAGCACTAAGTTGGACACCAAGCTAGTTGGCTAGATCCACAAAGTTTCTAAAAGCGACTACACTAGTATATCGCAATTCGGCTTAGATTGCAAAAGGTTATATTAAAGTAGTACCCAACAAGTACTTTAGTCTTTATAGCTATCTGGAGTGGTAGGCGCTCACTGTGTTTACTTCAAGGCGCCATAACGCGCGTCTTTCCTGTTAACCAATCAGACAAACCAGTATGGCGGGCGGAAAGGGACAATTTAAGGATTACCAGGAGAAGGAGAAGGAGCAGTCTAAGAGCCTAAATTACACGAACTCTCTTCATTCAGGTACGCCATTTCCTGATTTTCTATCCGGTGGTGTCCCACGAACTGGGACCACGTTATTCTTCACAACAATACCTTGTAGTATCACATGTTGTAATACCTCATTCGTACACCTGCCTAATACAGCCCCTATCTCTATTCCTCATTCTGTTCAGGAGAGGACATACAATGTGCATTCCTGTGCTCACCAACTTGTACAGGTGGACCATAAAGCATCCTGTGGTGCGCCCTTGTGGCTGATGGTTTGTTCGAATCTGGTTTAGGCCCTTTCAGTGTTTCCCACAGGATTATATGGTGGGGTGAACCTCAGCCGGGGGTGGTGGGGTGCTCCCCTGGATGAAGATGTATTGTTTTGAAGTAAAATTCATCAATCTGGTGCACTTTGTGAGCAAAATTGAGAAGTTATCTATGAAGAATTTTGAGCACACTAGTAGGCTACTTTTAGTTAAGAAGATTATGCTGTTTGTCATGTAAGTGCAATGGAGTGACCACCAGTATTATTGTGGAGATTTGATTTGGATTTTAAATGTGTTTATTATGCTAGATGAGTGTATTATTTTGTTATGCACCATACATCAGTACATATCAAGGGATATATAGCCTATTAAAAGAGCATTATTACTATCTTAACAACCTTTTTCCATATTCATTGCTATGGAAATCAAAACATTTACTTACTTACAGATATGATATGATTAAAACATATCGCCTATTTAAAATTAAGTTTTCAAAATATGTCTCTGGCATTGTTCAGAGAGCCGGTGTCCAAATGTGTGGGCGGGCCGTATTCAGCCCGCGGGCCGTAGTTTGGGGATCCCTGCTCTATGCTGTCACTATGAAAGTAGCATGACAGAAATGCACCCCAAAAATATATTTTAATTAAAAAGCTGTGTCCTATGTGATACTGTCCAATGTCACCACCTAACACAACATGAAAGCTCGAAGCTAAACTCATCCAAATCACAAAAATAAGGCCTCTGTGCATTAGACAGACCACCATTAAATCACAACAATAACAATTTAACTATAGCTCAAAAAGTTTATGTTAGATGTTTAATTCCAGCTATATTTAGATATGTAAAACAATTTTTTTTTAAACGAACAGTGTCTTACTGAGTGTACTTCGTGACTGCCATCTTGACTGTAAGTAACCAGAGTTTGTTTCATTCATTTATGTTGAGCTAAAAGTCTGTCTCAAGGATAGAGGTTAAGGGTATAGCAGCTAAATTGGTCAATAGGTAGACTTGTTTAACTGCATGCTCTTATGGTTCTTCCCTTTGGCACTTATTTGGTTTTTCACAATGTATGCTTCATGTTTTGGCTGCTCGCAATGTTTGGGGCTATCTCGTTGTTATGATCAGTGACCTATGCTCTTTTGTAAAGCTCTCTCTTGGAAGTCGCTTTGGATAAAAGCGCCTGCTAAATGCATAAATGTAAATGTAAAATACATGTAAAACAATTCTCAATTTGTATGTGCAGACAACAGTTCAATGCACCGACTTGTCAATCAACTTTGAAAGACCAGACAACTGCTCAAACGTAATACGTCCTAATTTACAGTAAGTACTCTACCCTGGCTTTTGCAGTTGTATATTGTTTGCATTGGTACCACTTAAAATCAAGGTGCTTGTGGTAAGCATTAGTTAATTTAACATATGGGCTTAGTAAGCTTGCAATAAACACATTTTAATGATAATAAGCATCTTATATACAAATACATTTTTATTGAATTTTTATCTTATAAAGGCCTTATTACATATTAACTAATGCTCATCTCATCTTACTATAACCCTAACACTAGCCTTACCCCTTATTAATATTTCTAACACTTATAGCCTTATTAATTTGAACAAGCATTGTAGAAGGGCCTTATTACCTAGTAACTAGCGTTAAGTACAAGAACCTTGACCTAAAGTGTTATATTTTCATTGTTTTGCAGTGTTGCATTGTTACACAGTTATACATTCTAACACTATTAACTACTAATTAAGTACACACAAAAAAATACACAGGCTTGTACATCTATTGGGTCACATGGTCACATAGCCACATAGCAATAGCGACTTCTTACATATTATCAGTCCATCCCTTAGACACATGTAACGTTCTCACCATTTTTCTTTTTTCACAGTGGGAGCAGCTCTGTTAGACCTTTCCAAGATGCTGCAATTGGTAACTGTCTCAAATATATTCAAATGACAAACTGCCTCCTAAATTCTTGTTTGAACTTCCGCCCTTTCCTCCAGCTCAAGTTTGATTGACGTAGTGGCAGACTCAAAAAATTATAAATGGCCACTTAACTGGCACAAAGCTGTCTATGTTGCTAAACAACTCTCAGAGACCCTCATTACATAACATGTTTATATGTGACAAAACACGATGCTGAACAAATCCTTTAACATTTCAATTTGGACATCAGGCCTTTTTCTGCCATCTAATAAGACTTTTAAATATAATAAGATAAGAGCGTCTGCTAAATGACTAAAAAAAGTGTTAACAGTATCACGCAATCATCAACTCAACATTTCAATTTGTCTGTTCCCCTGCAGGGGGACTAACCAATGCAGACCAAGAGGAGCTGCAGCGTCTGAAGTGCAAGTGGATCCTGTAAGGTGTGTCTGGACCGGTGGGTCCAGGTGGTCTTCATCCCCTGTGGTTGCCTGGTGTGTGAGGAGTGCTCCAGCAGGCTGCCATCTTGTCCTTTCTGCAGAGGCCAGATCCAGCACTGCTTGAACATCTCTTTCTCATAACCAGCCCCTGGTCCAGCCCCTGGTCCAGCCCCTGGTCCAGCCCCTGGTCCAGCCCCTGGTCCAGCCCCAGGTCCAGCCCCTGGTCCAGCCCCTGGTCCAGCCCCTGGTCCAGCACCTGGCATTGGTGTTTCCATCTCCTCAAGCCATTTCCAATTTTCTTTACATTTCAGCATTGCTACAACTATGTAACAGTTTTTTAAATGGCTGACTGATTTTGAGAAATAGATGGCAATGTGTTTCGAGTTGGCTATATTTTGTTTTGTATAATGCAATGTTCACATGCAATGCACACTTCACCTTAAGCATGCATTTTCAAAATGTTTGTGCTGTGTCAGGGGACCTGGTAGTTCAGAGGTTAACCATGTACGTTGAGGCCGGGGGTTTAAATCTCTTCATCCCTTCAATAAACAAAAAGTGTCTGCTATATTATAAATATAATTTCTCTTTAAAAAAGGCACACTTAACTTTAAACACTTCTTTTCAGCACCTTTATGTTCCATTTCACGCAGTGATGTGGGCAAGCATGATGGGATTGGGGACCTTGCATCAGATCACATGACCCATACCACTTATCCATGTGATCCAATGCAACAATCACCAGGATAGAAACAGAGCTGCTAATTGTTTCTATCCTGGTGATTGTTGCATTAGTTCAATTATATCTGGATAAGTGGATTTGGTCATGTGATCTTATTGACAATTAACGCAAACAATTGCCAGGCGTGTTTCACAAGAGTGGTTGATTGAGCAGCTTCACAGTTAGGTTTGGCTCAGTGGTTAAAGCATGACAGATCCAGATGCCACAGGTACAAATCATCATAGACTGTATTTTGCTGTGGTTAAAAGCAGCTGCTAAATGAATACATTATTTGAATAATCATAATCTCATAATAATAACATTCCATCACCCTGCCCCCCATCCCCCGCCTCCATCATTTAGTCTGTGCCACAATGATTAGTGGCATACGTTGTCTGGCTTTGATGGTTTTCCTTAAACAAAGTGGAATATGTCTGCTATATTAAACTGTTCCTTTACAGAAAGCACACTTTACCATAAGGATGTATTTTCCAACATGTTTGTGTTGTGTTAGGACCCTGGTAGCTCAGTGGTTAAGCATGTGTACCATGTACTCATCATACACTTTTAATTCCCTGTGTGATACTCATGTAGAGGTATTTTTATTGCAACTCATCAGGCTCAAACATAAAAATAGCAAATAGGTCAAACCGAAAGGCACCATATCCACAATGTGAAAAACAAGAGGGTGTTTCCCAACACGTAGCCTACCACAGAGAGAGTGTGACAGAGAAGAGTTTGGCAAGTGTGTGCGTATGAGACAGAGACAGAAAGAGAGTGAGAGGGATAGTCAGTGTTACTTGTGAAGGATGACACGGTTACAAGTTATCTAGCCTCACTGGTCTTTCTCGTTGATCTGGGTGGGGCAAGTTTGTGGAACGCCATTCACTGCCTACTGACACCCAGAGATGACGTAACATGAAGGATCATACCAGGAGAGGAATGACAGAACTCCAGAAAGAGACACACGTAGCCTTCCTGAAGAGAGATAGAGAGATACAAGGGTGAGAAAGATATAGAGCGTGTATAGTGAGATAGTGGGAGAAAGAGAGAGACAGAGAGAGAGAGAGAGAGACACACAGAGATAGAGAGAGAGAGAGAGAGTTTCGGCAGTAGCTATAGGTGAGACAGGGGCAGCTTGTGCTGTTTTGGTCACAGGCAGCACACAGAGGGGGAACAGTCATCATAAAGAAGAGTGCAGTTGTGACGCTGAAACCTTTTCGAAACCTGTGAGTGAACGAAGGAGAAGAAAGGTTAAATAATTGAAACGGACAGAAGGATTTGGAGTTGAAGAGAGTGAAAGGCATATATTGTCAAGCAGAAAGTGCTTCGGAAGCCTGAACATGGAAAAAGACTGGAATGTGAAAGAAGAGATTCACCGGAACTTGCTTCCCATGTGAGACAGAGGACACAGACAAACACAAGTACGTATGCAGGCCCACACACACACACTTGCAAACACACATACTCCTCCAAAGTACAGTACTTGCATTTGAGGCAAATCAACTTGAAACTCTCTCAGGATCTTCCGGATGCACTCAATATTTTCTCATTGTCTGTCTGTCTCTGTCTGTCTGTCTGTCTGTCTGTCTCTCTCTCTCTCTCTCTCTCTCTCTCTCTCTCTCTCTCTCTCTCTCTCTCTCTCTCTCTCTCTCTCTCTCTCTCTCTCTCTCTCTCTCACAGGGATTGCCAACCTCACTAGGATCGGATGTGAGAGAGAGGGGACCGCTTCCAGGGATGTCTCAGCCCCGCTCCCCCCAGGACACCCAGGCCCTGCTCCAGTCCATGCTCCAGAGGCTGAAGCTCCAGCCGGGCGCCGACACCCAGCGACGGCAGAGCCCCCTCAGCCCCACCTCAGACACCCAGGACCCGGCCCAGGATGGAGAGAGGTCCCCCTATCTCCGGACAAAACTAGCAGGAAACATCGGCAGCAACGGGGACTGTGGGGCTGTCTCACGTTGATGATGTCAGCCGGGCTAAGGGTGCAGGGAAAGGGGGACGGTGCCAGCAGGCACACGTTAAGGAAATGGGACTCCAGGGATGAGTTTGCGATTCCGGACTTTGACTCTAAGGTGACTGGCTTTAAGGACAGCTCCAGGTCAGCAGGGGGCCCGCGCTGTGCCTAGCAGGGACGTTGACCTGGTGTCCCAGCCTCTTTCTGGGTCTCAGGGTGTCTCCCCCCCAAGTCATGTGATGGGGAGCGGAGGGTCAGAACAGCCTCTGTCGCCTGTCGTTGCCCCTCCAAGTCGGGAATGTTTGGCGGGTGGCACAAACGGACACCCGACACAGACTTCCACTGGGAGGGACGTCACCCCCTGTAGGAAGCAGGAAGAGGAAGTTCCTCAGCTGAAGAGCAGGAAGCTGAAGTTTCCTCTCAGGGGGCGTGGCTCTGACAAGCGACAGTCACGGGCAGGGGTACGAGGTGGGTCAGGGAGGGAAGCGAGAGGGGGAGAGGACAAGGGAAAGGGGGAGAGTGAGGTGGGGGCAGGGAGTGAGGAAAGGAGTGAGTCGGTTGTTGGAGACCAGACCAGGGGTCAGGAGGTGCTGTCAAAGAATGCTGGAGTTCTGAACTGATGGCCCTGATGCTGGGGAAATGTCATGTGCACTTCCAGGAGCTGCACATTTGACCTCACCGCCTTTCAATAAGGACAGCTGCACTGTGGTTGCTGAAGGCACTGAGAGCTCTAGAACTTCCTCCCGAAACCAATCAGAGTCTGGCTTCACCCCAAGGGTCTACGTGTGGTCTTTGGGAAGCACCAACCCTGGTCTGGACACAGGGAGTCCGGTAGAGAGTGGGGCTTTCGGGAACGGGGGGTTGAATAGTGTCATGGGTGTATTTTCGGCCAATCAGGGCGCAGCAGAAAGCTCCTTGGTAGTGGCCAAAAAGAAAAAAAGGTTGTCAGAGAGATCCACAAAGAGATGGACTCTAAACATCATGGATCGATGGAGGGAGAGCCGTGGGAGTTTGGGAAAAAGAGAAAAAAAGGACAATGGAATAACAGAAGGAAAAATAAATGTAAGTAAAAGACTGAGAAGAGTTATAAACTCTATATCTCCTTCTATATGCTTCACTTGTGTAAGCTGACAATGTAAACTGACAATGTATATATTATTACATTGCTTTTATTAATCAGTTTTCAACTCAAAACCAGCGATTAGTTGCAGAGGCTGACATCACAGAATTGTCCAATGACAAGGGAGCTCAGATATCCCAGGGGCCTATCAGAGAGGTCCAAGGTGAAGCCCCACCTACTGGTTCAGAGAGAGGGATCACAGAGGGTCACGTAAGGTAAACAGTAAACACACACACTCAAAGCCAAATGTATGCCTGTGCGTAGAAGGTGACTGATTTGTGTTTGTTGCCATGCCTGCCTCACAACTGTCAATAGAACTCCTGTCCTTTAAATGAATGCACACATGTTCAAATGTACAATATAATTGATCACTGGGACCCCTAAAAAACTTATGTAATACATCATAGCTGAGGTCTTGAATGTTTTCTTGCTTAGTTGAGGAAATGTCTGGTAAAACGTATGAGCAAGTTATACATGCTTTGCGTGTGTGTGTATGTGAGTATGTGTGTATGTGTGTGTATGCATATGTGTGTGTATGTGTGTGTGTACGTATGAAATGGTTGCAATAGCACAGATGTTAGTCAGGGTGAGACTGGGCTCAACATTTTTCTCATGAGCCAGATACACCCTCACCTGTCATTGACATTCTTGTTCATGTGCTCTCTGCCGCTCTCAGTCTTAACACAATACAGTACACACTCACACTCACACACTCACACACACACTCACACACTCACAGCCACACAGACACACTCACACACTCACACACACACACACACACTCACAGACACACACACACACTCACAGACACACAGACACATGAACACACCTCCTTTGTTCTTATAGACCCCCTCCTCATCTCTTTCAACAGACCCTCCAGTGATTTTGACTTCGGCCTGGGCTCATTCAGCCTGCTGGACGAGATCCTCACAGGACAGGAGTGGGCCCAGTTCCTCAGTCCCACCCAGACAGATGTCCCAACCTATCAAAGACTCAGTGAGTTTGAATCTCACCGACTAGGGACCAACCAGACCCTTCAAAGCCAGGATACTGACCAATCAAGTTTGAACCTGAGCAGAGAGAGCAAACCAGGAACTGCAAACCCCCAGGGGAACTTGGGGCCAATGGACCAGGTTCCCAACAGAGACACAGCACACATGTCCACTGATGTCAGTATGGACATTTCAGAACCAAGCCAAATCTTTAAACAGCATGGCGAAGTTGAAGTCATCCAATCAGAACCAATGGAACACAGCGATGTCCAATCGCAACTCAGCCGTGACGAGATGAGAACCAATCCAGTCCTTCGGACGGATTTGTTTGTTAACAAGGTAAAGACATAATCCCTGAAACCATTTAGAAAAGTAACAAACAGCATCCTGCCCATCGACTGAGTTTCGTAAACAGTGTTTTGTATGCAGTAGAGCTGTTTAAAAGATGTCATTGATGCATTGTCCGTGTGCTACAGCCAGGGGGCGATCCACACATCTCTGCACAGAGGAACCAAATCCCCCCGAACAGGAAGAGAGTGTACCACTCGCAGGAAAGGGTTGCCGAGAGGGAAGGAAAGAAGGAGGAACAGCGAGACGGAGGGAGGGAGGACAGGAACGGAGAGAGCCTGAAAGAGGGCACGACAAGCCCAGCTCAGCAGGAAGAAGGATCGCGGGACGACCAGAGTGTCATCATGCCTCTTTATCCCCTGAGTCCTCCCTCTCTCTCTCCTTCCTCCTGCTCCTCCCCCTCTCCTGCTCGGTGGTACCGCGGCATACTGAAACACTCGCTGTCTCGCGACTCCATGGAAACGGTGACCAAAAAGGTGAGGGCGGAGGTCGCTTCCTGGACTTGTCTCCTCCCCTTCCATCTCACTGGACACGCATGGTCCTCTCGTGTTTTTGCTTCTGAACTAATGTTACAGTAACATTGCTCTACGGTGTGCTCTATCTTGGAGTGTTCTCTTTAAAAGCATGTGATTAGGGTTCATTCTTCCACTCACTCTCTCTCTCTCTTCTTCTCTCTCTCTCTCTCTCTCTCTCTCTCTCTCTCTCTCTCTCTCTCTCTGTGTGTCTCTCTGTCTCTTTCAGAGACGATTAGACGACATACTCCGTGTGAGGTTCGCAGAGGAGGTGGTCGCCATAGAACCCAGAGAACTCGTTCTGGAAGACCACGACACGGAGGAGGAAGAAGAGAGCGCCTGGACAGAGGATGAGGAGTCAGAGGATGAAGAAGAGGAGGATTCTGGGATGCAAGAGGAACAAGAAGTTGTACCTGTGCCCGTGGCCGTGGCCCGCCCCTCTCTGTCAGCCTGGGTGTCAGCTCTGAAAATAAAAAAGTCTGGAAGAAAACCTAAACAATGACTTGCACCGCATTCACACACACGCACAGACATGAACATGTTGAACTTTTCTATACAAAATCCGCAGCTTGTCCCTTTGTACCAGTTAACTGCACTGAGAAAATGATGTCCAGACAACTTTGATTAATATGATAATAAAGTATCAAAACTCATTGGCCTTATCAATCATATGCTGAAAACGAGGGCTAGATCCTGATGTGTGTTAGTGTGTGTATGTCTGTGGGCATGTTGCCTGATGTGTGTTAGTGTGTGTATGTCTGTGGGCATGTTGCTTGATGTGTGTTAGTGTGTGTATGTCTGTGGGCATGTTGCTTGATGTGTGTTAGTGTGTGTATGTCTGTGGGCATGTTGCTTGATGTGTGTTAGTGTGTGTATGTCTGTGGGCATGTTGCTTGATGTGTGTTAGTGTGTGTATGTCTGTGGGCATGTTGCTTGATGTGTGTTAGTGTGTATGTCTGTGGGCATGTTGCTTGATGTGTGTTAGTGTGTGTATGTCTGTGGGCATGTTGCCTGATGTGTTAGTGTGTGTATGTCTGTGGACATGTTGCCTGATGTGTTAGTGTGTGTATGTCTGTGGGCATGTTGCCTGATGTGTTAGTGTGTGTATGTCTGGCATGTTGCTTGCATCCAGAAGGGTGTGTGTGAATATGTGACAGTATGATGTGGCACATTCTTAAAACATTGATCATATTCAACCGAAGGCCTTAGCTCAGGTTTTGCCTTCAATACATTTGCCATAAATCTCACTTGCTGGTGCTCTGCAGGTGTCATACTAAGAACTGAAGTGTAGAAATCCGCAGGTACAGGACACAGTGTTATTCTTACTGGCACACAACCACCTCACCCCGTTATTCAGGTTTATCTCTGGAAGTCAGCGCTTCTAGAATCTACACCTTGTATCATGTGGTCCATTTAGAGGAGGACATCACTCACTATTTTTGATTTATGGTTATGTGGAAATGACAATACAATTGCAGCCAGTCATTTGTCAAGCACTTGGACACACCCTGACGATGGCCCTGCCCTCCTGAAATGCGACTAGCAGTTTTTGAGGAACAGGAGAAAGAAAAGGTGGATACCAACTAAAAACATTCCTGATGGAAATCTTATCTGGTCAAAAATATCACTTTTATGTTCTATTTTCTATCTAGACAAGTTGGCATTTTAGTGTTATGCTTCTTTAAAGATTGTTTAAATGTTTTTGTTTGAACAATACAAGGAGATCAAATCATTGAGAAACATGAACATACTGATATTGCTTTTCCTAAATAAATAAAAAGAGAATTGACATCATGTTGTCAAGTAAACCTCATGTTTATAATGTGACCAGTGCATATTATATAGAATGGTCTTAAGATATCAGGCACATTTATGAATAATGGCCCATTTAAAACCACAAGTCATGCTCATTAAACTCTCTTTCTCTCTCTCTCTTCCTCCCCCCCCCTTTCTCTCCCTCTTCCTCTCTCTGTTTCACCCCCATTAGGAAGCTCTTAGTGTCATTAGTCGAGGGCTATAATTGTAAAAACAGAGACAATGGGACCACGTAAATTGATCATATACAGAACATACTGTACAGCAACAACATACTTGGCAACAATACACAGGACATTCATACAATCTATTATTTAAGTGAGTATTCAAGTGAATTATGAGCCATGTCCCAGTTGTAACTATTCCTCATAGGTCCGGGAGTGTGTGTTCAGAGAGGAGGCTAGAAGGAGTGTGTGTGTGTGTGTTCCGGCTGATGATGTCACACCATCTGGTCGATGGACAGAGCACCCGAGTCCTCAGATCTGTCCTCCCGTTTGATTGACAGCTGGCCGCCGTTGTTCTGAGACATGGGGTCAGAGGTCGGTGAGCCAGAGACCTGGGAAGGGAAGAGAGGGAGGAGGAGGTGGAGGAGGGGGCGGAGGTGGAGGAGGGGGGCGGAGGAGGGGGAGGAGGGGGAGGAGAGGGCGGAGGTGGAGGAGGGGGCGGAGGAGGAGGAGGGGGCGGAGGAGGAGGAGGAGGAGGAGGGGGAGGAGAGGGCGGAGGTGGAGGAGGGGGCGGAGGAGGAGGAGGAGGAGGGGGCGGAGGAGGAGGAGGGGGCGGAGGTGGAGGAGGGGGCGGAGGAGGAGGGGGCAGAGGAGGGGGGGGCAGAGGTGGAGGAGGGGGCGGAGGGGGAGGAGGGGGCAGAGGAGGAGGAGGAGGGGGCAGAGGTGGAGGAGGAGGGGGCGGAGGTGGAGGAGGGGGAGGAGGAGGAGGAGGAGGAGGAGGAGGAGGAGGGGGAGGAGGGGGAGGAGGAGGAGGAGGAGGGGGCGGAGGCGGAGGAAGAGGAGGGGGGCGGGTGGGGAGGAAAGACAAGTGGAAATGTGGAGTGTGAAAATGACTACAAAACTCATTTGAGGTATTTTCCTTCTCCTGTTCTGTCAACGATGACTCACTTCTTCAAACTTCTTGGCCTTGTACTGGTCCGCCCCCTTCAGGAAGTTCAGAAGGATGATGTCACACAGCACCGTACCCTGCAACCAATCACCACCAAGTTAGCATATCCAAATCAGGTAATCTTTCACTGTAAAATGGACTGTACAGTCCATTGTACTACAACAATAATCCATTTACAGCTGTGATTTCACAAAGACGACTCACCAGTCCGACTGAGGTGAAGGCTGCCACAATGTTGATCAGAGTGGGAACCGTGTTGAACTTCCCAGCCTTGAAAAACCCATCCAGAAAACGGAATTAGCGCTGAGACACAAAGTACTGGTCTCTCACACAAAAACAAAACACACACCACAAGCAAAACACACACCATGAAAGACTAATGTAAGTATAAGTAAACACGTTGGCACACACGCCAAAAAAACGAGCACACTTACATTCCCAGTTACCAGGATGTCAAAGCGGATGGCGAAGGCCTTGTGAAGGGTCCGGAACTCGGTGCCGTTCTCTGTCTGGTAATATTTGGCGTATCTGAAGTTGTAGCCTTTGGAAATGGTGTTGGTCTCAAACACCTTGTCCAGTCGTGTGAAGGAGTAAGAAGGCTTACATTTTTCTATAGATTGATCCAAATCACACGTCCAGCCTATGTTAATCCCTATCTCTCCACCCTGACAGAGAGAGAGAGAGAGAGAGAGAGAGAGAGAGAGAGAGAGAGAGAGAGAGAAACACTTACAGATAGCAACACGGAAACTTCTAGACCCAAAGATGTCGAGAAGACGGGGGGAAAGAGAGAAAGAGAGGGAGGTGCGAGGAGGATAGAGATGAGGAGGAGGATGTCACTGTACTTCAGAGAGGGTGGAGGTATTCTGGCCGGTGTAGTTCAGCACATCTCCCACTCTGAAGATGGGGCACAAGGGGTGGTCCTGGGGGTGGTAGGTACAGCTCAAGATGTAGCTCTTATTCATGGAGGGGGGGAAGTTCCCTCTGTGAGAGAGAGAGAGAGAGAGAGAGAGAGAGAGAGAGGAGAGAGAGAGACAGAGACAGAGAGAGAGAGAGAGAGAGAGAGAGAGAGAGAGAGAGAGAGACAGACAGACAGACAGACAGACAGAGACAGAGACAGAGACAGAGAGAGAGACAGAGACAGAGAGAAAGCAAAGCAGGGGTGAAGGGAGAGAGAAAGAGATTATCGGTATGATTTGTATATCGGTGATAACATGTTGTTGTAAGGCTCCGTGTGTGCGACTTTAAGAGTGTGTGTTTGTGTGTGGGGAGGGGGGGGGGGCACCTGGTGACATTGAAGAGAGGGAAGCGGACACTGTTCTTGATGAAGATAGTGAAGTTCTCGACATCTAGTGTCGGCCGACTGAAAGAGAGATGGGGGCGGAGATGAGTGTGTGTACAGGACTGTGTGTTGACTGGTGTCTGAGGATGTCCTGAGTGTGCTGCACACGTGTCAGTGTGGTTGTAGGTTTGTGGGTTCATGCGTGGATATGTAGCACCTTTTGGGGGCGTCATTCTCTGGTGGACACCAGCCCTCGATCTCACACTTGCCTCTTGACTCATTCTGACCTTTCATACAGTTCCCTGTGATCAGACCTGGGAAGGGGAGAGGGAGAGAGAGTGTAGGAGGGGGAGAGGGAGAGAGAGTGTAGGAGGGGAGAGAGAGAGAGAGTGTAGGAGGGGGAGAGAGAGAGAGTGTGTAGGAGGGGGAGAGAGAGTGTAGGAGGGGGAGAGAGAGAGAGAGAGTGTAGGAGGGGGAGAGAGAGAGTGTGTAGGAGGGGGAGAGAGAGAGAGAGTGTAGGAGGGGAGAGAGAGAGTGTGTAGGAGGGAGAGAGAGAGAGAGTGTGTAGGAGGGGGAGAGAGAGAGTGTAGGAGGGGGAGAGAGAGAGAGTGTAGGAGGGGGAGAGAGAGAGAGAGAGAGTGTAGGAGGGGGAGAGAGAGAGTGTAGGAGGGGGAAAGAGAGAGAGAGAGAGAGTGTAGGAGGGGGAGAGAGAGAGTGTAGGAGGGGGAGAGAGAGAGAGTGTGTAGGAGGGGGAGAGAGAGAGAGTGTGTAGGAGGGGGAGAGAGAGAGTGTAGGAGGGGGAGAAAGAGAGAGAGTGTAGGAGGGGGAGAGAGAGAGAGAGTGTAGATGGGGAAGAGAGAGTGTGTAGGAGGGGGAGAGAGGTGTAAATGGAGAGTAAATACCATCCAGTAGTGCATGTGAATGACATGAGGAGCGCAGGACTCACCATTTCCCAGATATGAACCGAGGAATTTTTCACAGTCTGCACTTGTGGCGCAGGAATATTTCTTGGAACGCTAGTACACACAAACGTATGTACACACACACACGTACACACACACACACACACACACAAACACACACATAAATAGGCATTGACTGAAATTCTGTAAATGACAGAAACCTGGCCAATGGATATGCCATGACTACACCCTCACCAACAAATATTGTAATGATTTGATACTTTCATTCAAGTATGCATAATCTCTTTATATATTACAGATATTCATCTTACTGTAATATCCTCACACACCATTTGCTTATGAACAATATATATTTCATTCAAAGTATAACATCCTTTCAAGTGTGAGTTGGTTTGTTTTAACAATGAACATCTGATGTTATCTGTATTCGTTTGCTGCTGCAAGTGCTCCTGTCAGGGGTTGAAGAAGCACATCAGATGAAATATGTTTTATAATCATGTCAAAGGAGCTTAGTGAAGCTATCCAAGAGACAAGTTGTTCTCCAGGGTGCAGAAAATCTTTCCCGACATCCAACATTTCCTGAATCCAAATCATTTGAGCAAATCAGACAGCCACATACATCTCTAAACACTCTCTGGGGTGCTCTAAAGGAGTGCCGGGATCATAGAATCATATCCAGAGTTTAAGCTCTGCAGTCTGTACTTTTAAGTGTCTTAAACGTTTTCACTTTGTGAAAGGTATGCATTTTTATATGTAAAAGGAATCATCTTTTTCCGAAAATAAAAACAGATTGTGTCTGGGCCCAATTCTAGTTGGACTGACCTCTTTGCAGAAGCCCTGTTCCTGTTTTTCTGTGACGATCTGCTTGGTGATGATACAGAAGATGGACGCACCCTGGTAACCAGAGAGGTCAGTTAGCTACAGGCAAGATGCAGCAGACACACCTAACACACAGGTCTGTCTGTTGGAGAAGCAGCTAAAACACAAAGTCACAGACACACTCATACTCAACCCACTGACGTTTATAGGAAGGTACACAGACTAATTCCACCAACACACGCAACTGTCTTTATCATTGTGAATGTTGTATTCACTTTCATCGTCAACACTAGGAACTAGGGTCAAAGGTCAGGGCAGGACCTTTACCTGTGTCGGCACCACATAGTCTGCCACGTCCACCGCACGTCCATTGAGTTTACCGAAGCCCTTCACCTTGGTCATGACCGAGGACTCGATGCCTGTGTCTGTCACCTGGTAGGCTTTCTCATGCAGGAAGACCCAGCTAAAACCAGGAAGAACACAAGGACAGACAGACAGATTCAAAAACTACAAAATGAAAGGTGAATGACATGTCTGAAACCGGATGAAAAAGAACCAGCTAACCGACAACCGTCAGCAAATCAAGTCTGCTTCGACTTTTTGTCATTCGACAACAGAGATTTCAGAAGACGAAAGCCAAGCTCATTCACAATGAACCACATGCAAACGGTCCATAGAAGAATCTACCCAAACGTACAATCGACATGACACACACGCACACACACACAGTGCACCGACCAGACAAAGTAGATGATGATGAGCAGTTGAACGATGCGGTTGACGATCCCGACAGGCCAGCTCTTCACCACCACCGACTTGGTGGTCTCGTAGGTGAAGAAGTCTGTCACACAGCCCCACATCATCGTGGCCATGCTGCACATGATGGTGCGCCTGGAGATTTGTGGGTGCGCTCAACAAGTCTGTGAATGGTGGCGACTCCCGAGTCTGTGAGAGTTCCTCTCAGTTGTTCCCAAAAACGAGATCACAAACGGGACTGAAAACAGTGAACCCTGTATGAGTCTCAACACTTTCCTCTGTTTCCTCTGAGGTCCGTCTCTCAAGCCGTCCTTGGTCACTCTTCTCCCTCTCTTTTCTATCCCTCTGTCTCTCTCCCTCTCTTTTCTATCCCTCTGTCTCTCTCCCTCTCTTTCTATCCCTCTGTCTCTCTCCCTCTCTTTTCTATCCCTCTGTCTCTCTCCCTCTCTTTCTATGCCTCTGTCTCTCTCCCTCTCTTTCTATGCCTCTGTCTCTCTCCCTCTCTTTCTATCCCTCTGTCTCTCTCCCTCTCTTTTCTATCCCTCTCTCTCTCCCTCTCTTTCTATGCCTCTGTCTCTCTCCCTCTCTTCTCTCTCCTCTACTGGATGGTGTTCTTGGACCACCCCACTCCCTCTCCCAAATGAACAAAGACCTGGCTCTCTCTCCCTTCTCCCTCATGCCTGGGCGCACGCACAGTTGACACACATCAGCCATGCACACGCATTATCCCAACAACATTATGACATGAGTCATGTTCACTTCCACAAGACAACAAATGGTAGGCATTTGGGTGATCAATACAAACGTGTGGCACTCATAACAGGATAATGATGTAACTCGATACGCTATGACTACTTTGCAACAAACTGGTCTTTCTGTCACACAGAAGCAGATGTGTGTGACAATGCTATGAGTGTGTGTGTGTTTGTGTGTGTTTGTGCGGTTGATGCCCAGAGACAGTATTGCAAGATTCCTTAATTTTTAAGTGGGTCCATTATGTCTGTGAACAATTAGGGTAACACAATACAACACATTAAACACAATCATAGGAGCTTAACAGCAGACACACACACTCACACATTTATGTAAAGTAGTGAGGTGATACTCTGAAAATGTAGTGTGTGAAAATATTGAAATTTTTGCATAAATTCAAAGGAGAGATGGAGAAAATTCTAGAAATGGATTCCCCTGGACCTGCTATGGTGCTTATTGGAACACCACCTGAACGCCTGTTTACCCCATACCGGTGTTATACTTGTAAAAAAAAACTTTTTGTTTGTTTTGCCTGTGTGGGAGGAGTGGGAATGATGGAAAAATTATAGAATTTTTCCCTAATGAGATTAGATCTTTTGTGGAAGGAGAAACCACAGCACAAATGATGCAGGAAACACTCTCAAACACAGCCCATGCATTAGCACAAACACACAGCCCCCACTCGAGATGACATTTTCAGAGGGGAGACGGTAGGATGTAAAAAGGGAATATCGCAAAGAAGTGAATGGGATTTCTGGACAGTGACAAATGTGTTTGAGAGAGAGAGACTACAACCTAAGCAGATTAATCCCTCTGGGCTGGAACCACACACTGCCATACTGAATATCTGGCTTTTAAAAACGGCTTTTTTTTTCTTCTAATACAACTCCATTTACTAACCACTCTATCCTACTCTCAATCCTCATATCTCAAACTCTGCCTCCCTGGCCCACCCTACCACTCTCCAATTTGGAGGCCTGCACCCTAACCCAGAATCCACTATATCAACCGCTGGCTGGTTAAATGGAGTCTATGACCACTAAAGGCAGACTGAATCAAAGTGCTAAAAGCTTCTTTGGTTCAGATCTACATCTAGCAGGCGTGGGGGAACGGATGTCTTGGCAAGTAGAACTTTCTGCAAGACAGGAAGTTCCCAGTCAGACTTGCTGTGAAGACCAGAAAGCCCTCTTCACCTGCTGTCCTCTGCCCCCATAGGACCACAGCCACTGGACCACAGACACTGGACCACAGCCAGGCTTCTGGATGTCTACTGTGCTCTTTATGGACATTGACAATGTTGGGAATAACCCACCCCCAGGTCATGAACCACCATCTCCTCAACATGGATTTTTTCCCCCCATCCATCACCATCCACTTAGCATTCATCACTCCATTTTTTTGTGGCCGTCTGCTGTGCTACTCTGAAACCACAGCAGCTCGTGTCTCTCGTCCCCCGGGACAGTCAAACACACACACACAGAGAGAGAGAGAGAGAGAGAGAGAGAGAGGGTGAGACTGAAGAGTAAATTAGGGCAATCAAGAATAACATGGGGATACATTTTACTACAAAAGGTTTATATTTATTTTGCCTCAAAACATGACATGGCAAAAACAACCAAAATGCACTAAACTGCAGTTGTGACATTTAAACAAAGGAAAACGGTTTTATTAGACTTGGCCGTCTCTTTCGGGTTATTGGACTACAGTTTTCCCTCCACAAGGATAATGGGAAATGTAGTACATCGTATGTTGGAAAATGTTTCTGGTTTCTACAGGGCGAATATAAGAGTTTGATGTGTCTGCTTCCATCTTGCTTACTCCAACGAAAGGGGCAAAAGATACCAAAGGAAAAATAAAACAAAGTATTAAAAAAGAAAGAAAAAAAAATCTTCCGTTTGTCAGTCTAGCCAGGAGTATTGTCTGTCTGCGAGTGTTGGTGTGGGACATGAGGAGAGGAAGTTAAACTGGTAGGTTGGTCCGTTTGAGTGAGAGTGTATGTGTGCGTGTGTGCAACGCCCAGATCAGCAGGTAGACTCCTCCCCCTCCTCAGTCTGAGTCCTGGCCTGAGCTGGGGGGCGTGGACAACACCTCTTCCTCTTCATCAGACTCCTGACACACACACACACACACAAACAGTAGAAAAATGCTTTAATATTATGAAGGCTGGAAAGAAAGGGGTCTGGAAAGAGTCAAATTGAGAAAATGGTCAGACACAGAAAGGGAGGGAGAGAGACCTAGAGATAGAGAGGGAGAGAGACCTAGAGAGAGGGACAGACCCATAGAGGGGGGAGATAGACCCAGAGAGGGGGGAGAGACCTAGAGAGGGGGAGGGAGACCTCGAGAGAGGGAGGGAGACCTCGAGAGAGGGAGGGAGACCTCGAGAGAGAGAGGGAGGGAGAGAGAGACCCTGAGAGCGAGAGACAGACTACCTTGCTCTTGCTCTTGGCCTTGCTCTTGGCCTTGCTCTTGGCCTTCTTGCGGCCAGAGTCGGACTCGGAGGAGCTCTCCTCGCTGGAGATGAACTCGCGGCTCTTGAAGCTGTCGTTCCCGCCCCCTCGCTCCTTCTCCTTCTCCCCGCCGGCCGGCTTCCTCTTCTTGTCTTCCTTCTTGGCTACCTTCTTCTTGCTGTCCCTGAAGGACACGGCAGGGGAGGGGGAAAGGGCTGTGAGTCGGGTCGTGTTTTGGGGAGCTGGAATGGGAATGCCTGAAGAGGGCTTGGCTGTAGTGTACAGGATGAAACGTGTGTGTGTGTGCTTACTTTTTGGCAGGAGCCGAGGAGGACCCCCCACCGCTCTCTCTGTACTCCTTCATGGCTTTCTCATACTGCTTCTTAGCCTCCTCTGCCTTGCCATCCCACTCCTGAGACAAACAGTTGTCCATTACAAAAGAGCATCACAATAATAACAACAACAATAATAAGAATGATTGTTGAATGAAAAAAAAAAAAAAACTAAGCATTTTCCAGATGTTTCTGAGAGAAGCTAGAAGTGGTCCCAGCCGAGAGGGAGCCCTCACCTCCTTCTTCTCCTTGGTGATCTGCTTCCACATCTCTCCGGCCTTCTTGGAGATCTCTGTGATGGAGATGCCGGGGTGGTCCGCCTTGATGCGCTCCCGGCTGGAGTTCAGCCACAGCATGTAGGCGCTCATCGGCCTCTTGGGGGCGCCGGCGTCCCTCTGCTTCTTCTGCAGGGAGGAGGAGGGCGGGGAGGGGGGGGGAACAGACACACAAGCATGCAGGTTTAACCGGAGGCCGACCTGAAAGTTTATTTTCCCCCTGGACAACAAAATTGGAGACGGAAATTGCTTTTCATTGCTCAGTGTCCCTCGACTGCCCTTTCCTCCTCCTCCTCCTCCTCCTCCTCCTCACCTCCTTGCGAGGTTTCCTCGCCTTCTTCTCCTTCACCACCTTGGGCTTCTTGGCCTCCTTCTTCTTGCCCTCCTCGTCGCTGTCCCCTCCGCTGCTCACGCTCTCGGACGCGTTGCTGTCGTACCTGTCGGGGGGGGGAGGGAGGGGGAGATGGACATAAGACGAGGGGAGACATGGTTTTTAAGAGAGAGAGAGAGACAGAGAGACAGAGAGAAGCGATAAAAAGTCGAAAACCACTCACTCCTCAGCGACATCACTCTCCTCTCCAGGGTTGAACGACTCGTCTGCAGAGAAAAGAGAGAGAGAGAACTACAAATTGATCGGTCGAAAAAATCCCACGCCGTCCTGTCAGACGTGTCCCACTGGCAGTCCAGCCCCCTTTACAAAGCGCCGCGGCCGTCCGATTGGCCCCTGCCACTCACCGGTCTCGCCGTCCGATTCCTCGCTGTCCTCGCCCTCCTCCCTGATCTTCCCCTCGGCCTTCATCCTCTCCAGGTAGGCGTCGTGCTGGTCCTCGTCCGAGTCGCTGTACTCATTGTTCTTACCCTTGATGCCCTGCGAACCGGGAACGGCGCACGTCAAAACTACAGTTCCCATAGTGCACCGGCGGAGAGAGTTCCATCTGACGACCAAGACACCCAAGCCCTGCACCACAGAGCGCTGACGGGGCAGGTGAGACCATGCATTCTGGCTGAGGGGGGAAACCCACGACCCCCCCCCTCTCTCACCGGCACCGGTCCAACACCCGTCCACGGCTCCTCCCCCCAGCCTCGCCTCCTCTCCCCTTGAGATCCAAGTCACCGCATCGTAATGGCGTGAACACCGCGGCACCCCTGATTGGGCCATGGGAAACCATGGAAGGACGGAGAGAAGGAAGGAGCGAAGGAGCCATAGAGGAGTGTTGGAGCGCAGCCCGCCCGCCCCCCCCCTCACACCAGGAGCAAACGGAGGGCAGCATCATTTGTCCCCGCTAGCCGGCTCAGGTGACCTGCGGTTACCGCGGCGGCGACAGCAGAAAGGTGGCGTTGACAGGACCGGGGGGGGGGGGGGGGGGGGGAAGGTTTGTTTGTGTTGCCGGATGGAGTTGTGGGAGAAAAACCTGGGGTTGGGTGTGTTGGGCCTAGGAGACGTCTTTCAGCGTTAACCCACCGCAGAGCCTCGGGCAGTACATTAGTCAAGACAATGCAAACAAATGCACGTGTACACACACACACACACACACACAGGTCATTCGTTGGTCATTTAAATCATTCATGGCAATCAACAGCAATAGCCTCGGATTATAGCACTCACCACCCAATCAAGACCCCCCCCCCCCACACCATGCAAGCGTTAATCACACCAAACCAACAATCAGGTGGGTGATCAGTCCGGAGCGACAGTAACCATACCGACCTTTTTCTTCAGGGGTAAACCGACAGACACACAGAGACAGGGTGAGACAACCGTGAGTAATACATCCAGCGCTGGCCGACCCTCATGAACTTGAGCTCCACACACACACACACTCTCACACACACACTCACTCACTCACTCACTCACACAGCCGCCTGAACCGCGCCGACCCCCTCACCTCTTTGAAGCCTCGGTTCTTGATGTTGAGCTTCTTGGCGTTGACAAAGTCAAAGAGCTTGCCGTACTCTTCCCTGAGAGAGGGGGGGAGACAAGTTAAGGGTTAAAGAGATGTGTGCAAGTATGTACGTGTGCGCTTGTAAGTATGCATGCATGTGTGCGTGTGAGTATGTCTCTGTGCGCGTGCGTATAAATCATTCTGCTAAATGCATAAATGTAAATGTATGTGCGTAAATGAGTGTGTGTAAGTATGCGTGTGTGTGTGTAAGTATGTCTGTGTGTGCGTATGTCTATATGAGGATGACTTTCTGAATGAGCGCGTGCCTGTACATGTGTGTGAAAGTATCTCTCAATGTGTGTGTGTGTGTGTAAGCATGTCTGTGTGCAAGTGTGCACAGGAGTGTGTGCCCCCCCCGGCCCACCTCTCGATGCTGCTGAAGGTGTACTGGTTGCCCTGCTTGGTCTCGATCTCAAAGTCGAAGGAGCGCGTGGTGGTGGTGCCGCGGGCGAAGTTCACACAGGAGATCTCCTCGAAGCGCAGGTGCACGGGGGGCTTGTGCACGTAGATGAAGCCCCTCTCCAGGGGGTAGAGCAGGCCCGACGACGCCTTGTAGGAGCAGGTGATGCACTGGGCCCCCGAGTGGCTGGAGAGAGGGGAGGGGGGGGGGGGGGAGATGAGGAGATTTTCACTGATCTTGGCAGGGTTTTCAATGATCTCGTGTGGGGGTGAGCTCTTCCACACACACACGAAAGAAAGTATATTGCCTGTGTGTGTGCGCGTGTCCTCACCCCTGGAAGTTTCCGGGCACGGTGATCTTCCTGTTGACCAGGGCCTTCATGACCCTGCTGACCATCTCATAGAGGGAGCCAGACATGTTCTTACTGAGCTTTCCCTCATACTTCCTCTCCACATCCTCCCTGAGAGAGGGGGGAGGAAGGAGGGAAGGAGGGGTGAAGAGAGAGAGAGGGAGGGCGGGGGAGGCAATGAGAGGTGTCAGATGGAGGGGGGAAAGGAAGAGACAGAGTAAAGACGGAAGAGAACAGGAGAGAGGTTCATGAAGGCACTTCCCCACGGGGAACACACATCAACGTGACACTGTCTAGAAGAGGTGGAGCTGCCCGCGGTGGGCGTCCCACTCACTCGCTCATGTTGAGGGTGAGGCTGACGTCCTCCTCCTTGGAGAAGAGGAGGATGAGGAAATGGTATCGGGTCTGGCCCTGCTTGATGGGGGGATCCAGACTGATCTAGAGAGAGACAGACAGAGAGAGAGACAGAGAGAGACAGAAAGAGACAGAGAAAGACAGAGAGAGACAGAGAGAGACAGAGAGAGAGACAGAGAGAGACAGAGAGAGAGACAGAGAGAGAGACAGAGACAGACAGAAAGTACAGTGTTACCGAGTCACAACTTGATCAAAGCTCATAGCCGTCAACAGTCTCACACAAGTGCGCGTACACACACGGTCACCCACACACCCACACACTTACCACGAAGAACATCTGCCTCTGGTCCTTGTGAGGCAGCAGGAAGAGGCGGAGCACGGTGGTGTAGGGGATCTTGTAGTCAAACGTCTTCCCGTGGAGGTGGAGGAACGTGGGATAGATACGGATATCATACCTGGAGAGAGGGAGGGGGGGGGGGGAGGGGGGAGGAGAGAGGGGGGGAGGGAGGAGGAGAGAGGGGGGGAGGGAGGAAGAGAGAGGGAGTCCAGGGGTGTATGGATGAGAATAACATGACAGTCTCTACTGAACTCCTGTAAGGGGAGCTTGCAGGTTGAAAGACCTCCCCTCCGGTGGTCGTGGTGACTTGACCTCTTTGCTGCGAGTGCGTGAAAGAGTACATGAGGATGATGACGTACCTTCCTCTGGGCGTGAGACACTGCAGCTCTTTGAAGACGCACACGGCGTCGCCCGTGGCCTGGATGACGTCCGCCTTGGAGCGCACGTTGTCTGCAAACGCCTGGGGGGACACGGGACCACGCAAACACACGTGTTCATATCTCTCTCTCTCTCACACACGCGCACCTCGAATCGTACTGGTCAACATGGGGTGATGTTGGATTCATAACGACTGATTACGGAGTCAGTTTCCTCGACGGTAAAAGGTCGTCCGATCAAGCGTGCCCGTCTTCGACAGTGAGACATACAGCAGTTGCTCTATCTAGCGCTCGTAAACAGCAAACACCCTCACTGGTCCATCAATAAAGGCTCTAATCATCTCGCAGGTTTAACGGCTACACAGTCCTTATCCGTCTCTCTGTACCCAGAGGCTGACTGAACGAACGATAAAGATTGAGTGTTTTCTCTATCGAAGGAAAACTTTATTGGTGGGACAGTAACGTTTTTGCCTGCACTGAAGGGATGATGGCGGTACTGGGGTGGTGGTGGTTCCTGCTCTCACCTCCACGGGGTCCTGGCCCTCGTCGCCGGTGCCGGGCGGCACGTAGAAGCGGACCTCCATGAGCGAGACCTCGGCGTCGTCGTTCTGGTGGAACTCCAGGGTCACCTCGTTCTTGCTGGTGGCACACTGGGACACGCTGGAGAGGGGGATCTCAAACACCGAGCTGTCGTTCACGTCGAACGACAACAATGGTCCTGGAGAGAGAGGGGGGGAGTTAACCACCAAAGGGGGAGGGGGGGGGGGGGAGTTAACCACCAAAGGGGGAGGGGGGGGGGAGTTAACCACCAAAGGGGGAGGGGGGGGGGGGGGGAGTTAACCACCAAAGGGGGAGGGGGGGGGGGGGGGGGGTGACCAAAGTGTGTGTGTGTGTGGTTGGGGGTTTACCTGTGAACTTGGCAGTGCCCCAGTTCCAGCCCTTGACGCACATGTCCTTCTCTGACAACTCCACCTTGTAGTTGGTCTTGAAGAACTCAGAGATCTTCTCAAAGTCCTGCAGGGCCAGGGGAATATATATGAGAGAGAGACAGAGAGAGAGACACAGAGAGAGACAGAGAGAGAGAGACACAGAGAGAGAGAGGTAGACCGACGGCGAGGGAGGACAACACAGACAGAACGAAGGACAAAAGAAACAAAAAGAAAGATGTACCTTGGCAACAAGAAAATCATAAGCCCACCAAAACTAAAAACACCCGACACCCTCCTCCCTCCCTCTCCTCCTCCATCCTGCCTCTCCCTCCCTCTGTCTCGATGAAGGTCAAACTCATCAGCGCTCAATTATGCCCCCGCCCAGCGCTCGGCCCCCTGGGATACTGGAGGTGAATGTAATCCGTCCGCTCTCTCTCCCTGTGCCGCTTACAATCAGCCTGTTTATTTATCCTGCAGGCCCGATTAGAGCTGGAGAGCACACACACACTCTCTCTCTCACAAACACACACACACACTCTCTCGCACACACAATCACTTCCACATGTGTGTAAAGGGGATTGTGTGTGTGTGTGAGAAGAGTGTGGAAAAGAGGTTATGCACCTGGAAATCTGCCTGTCTGTTAGGTCATTAGATTTAGAGCCTCTGTGTGTGTGTGTGTGCACGCATGTGTGTGTGAGAAAGAGGCAGGCGATGTGAACACAGGCCAACATGTTCAATAAGGACACATCTGGGCCTGTTTTGTATGGAAGGAAGAAGGCCTCATGGTGTGGGAGCTGCTGTTTCTCACCGCGCTCATATCCTTCATCATGGACGGCAGTAAAACAGTGTGTGTGGATGCTTCCTGCTCTCCTCACTGTGAGCCTCAACTCACCTCATTACTGTTCTGCCGGAACAATACAGCCTACCTCAACACCCTAAAAATCACACCTGCTACAGATCCCCCTTCTCACACACACAAACACCTCCCCCAAATGATGCTCGCTATCCAACACCCCTCCCTTTCCCTCAGTCCTTCCACCAGCTCGTTTGCAGCCCAAACCCCTAGCCCCCAGCCCCTTCAAATCTCCCACCGAGACCCCAACAGCCCACCGACACACCCGCCGTAGTGCCGCAAACCAGAAGCTATTTTGACTCAACTCGCTCACCCGCGGTGAGTCCCCACTGACTCCTTAAACCAGTGCCCTACATTGAGGCCAGCAACATGCCTGTGCCCTGCACCATGGCCTCAGTATGTACACATAGCTGGCAGTCCTGCACCATGGCCTCAGTATGTACACATAGCTGGCAGTCCTGCACCATGGCCTCAGTGTGTACACATAGCTGGCAGTCCTGCATCATGGCCTCAGTGTGTACACATAGCTGGCAGTCCTGCATCATGACACGAGTGAAAGAGGTGACCACATAGGCCAACATGCATGAGCACACGCTGGAAGAGAACATGAGTGTTTCATGTCGTAACACGGCCGGCGTGACGGGGGGGGGGGACATATATAGAGTGAGCACATCAAAGCCCCCCCCCCGCCCCCCCTAGTGAAGTGGGGGTAAATTCCTCACCAGAGACAGTGTGTAGACAGTGCGAGACAGAGGACTATAAACAATGACATCAGCAGCGCCACTCTCTCCTCTCCCTCTCGCCCAGATCCATCTCCCAAAAATACACTGATTAGCCTCTGGGGAGCGATGACGGAGCTGGCACTGAACACACACGCGGGCGCTGACGTGTGCGTGTTCCGCGCACACAATCCGAACACTCGACCGTTTTTATACAGGAAGCGATGAGTTTCACCCAACCAAATCACAACAGCGTGCATTCCCTGAATAGACTTCCGAGGTCGACAAACATCCCTCTCTGTCTACACGCATGTGCCGTTAATAATAATAATAACACTACACATTAAACACCCAAAAGGGCACTGTGGTCCCACTTCTTGTCTTCGTGGAATACAGACTCACACAAGGATGCGCGCCACACACACACACACTCACCGTGTCCCTGAAGCCGTCGTATTTGTAGATGTGTCCGGTGCTGGTGATCATCTTGATGCCGTGCCCCAGACACACACGCCTCCACTGGGCCTGGCTGAGCTCCAGAGCAGGGATGTTGTCCACCTTGCCTGTCTTGCTGCTCTTGTACACCACATTCTGCTTACTGAAGCGCAGACGGCCATCATTCTGCAGGACACACACACACACACAGGAGTTAAGACAGTCTAGTACTTGACATTGTGAGAGAAGATAAATTAATCTGGTTTGAGCAGGTAAGCTATGGAATGAAGTTAATTCCTAAGACAAATCAGCTGTCCCTTAGTTACAAGGTGAATCTGAAGTATGGTAACAAAGGTTGGAGGTGGAGTTTAAATATGTTTAAAACAATCATTGTTGACCGACCCAGGATCCCTTCATCTCCTGGTAGATGTCGTTGAACTCCAGCGTATCTCCCATTATTGCCACCGCACGAAATGATGCTCTACTGTGAAAATCAATTTGTAACTCACGATCAGTAACAAATAACAGTCAGACACGTAAGCCAATTTGCCATAAACCTGTAAACATTATCTGTATCTCTCTAATACCATAAGTTACCGTACGTAACATCAGTAAATTACTTTAAGTTTAATAGCTAAACCCTGCTAGCTTTCTAACAAGCCAATGAAGTCAATTATGCTAAGGCTTGCTGACGGGACTATTAACTAAGTGAACTGTGAACACAGTGCAATTGTGCATGTTGTTGCAGCTAGTTAGCACACTAACATGTAGGCTACACACACTTAAATGTCCATTACATATTAACTTTTGATTTGTTTAGCTTACTGAGTTTAGTGCTTGATGGCTTGCAACCTACTACCTGCACTTCTAAAAGGCAGTCTGGTTGTCTATTGTGTTGTGATGTCCCAGGCCAGTTTGTGTTCCACTGACTAACAACATTAGCAAGCTTGCTAGCAACACACATTCACTTCCATGACTAGCTAGATCAAGTATACGAATCAGTAATATGGCATTTCTCTACTCTCGCACATTACTTTTCTTTTGGACTTGTGTGGTTGTCTTTTTGCAATTTCACAGCTGTAATATAATTCGTAATTATATCAAAATTCTGGAAAATCTTACTGCCAATGTGGTCAGATCTCTTCGTCTGTTTCCCGCGTGTAGCATCGGGGCTAAAGGGAATGACTCCGGAAGCAATCTCTGATGATTTTAAATTGCTTCCGTTCAAATGTTGAGGCTAATGGAACTTGATACTTCACACGACTTGCCAGGTGTTATATATTTTGCTCGTGTTTGTTGCAGTGTTATCTCTGTTTTGACTTATTTTCAAGTATTAATGTAGAACATAAGTCAATGAAAAATACGTCTTCAGGGCTGCCAACTCTCACGCATTGGCCGTGAGACACGCATTTCAACCAGTATACATGCTCTCACGCCACACCTTGTATTTCTCACGCTGAGAAGGCAACTTCAACCAAGTAACATTTTGGTTGGCCCCACCAAATCTCACTCCAAGGTTTTTTGAAAAGTTGGCAGCCCTGCGTCTTCTGCTAATAAACCCCACAATATGACAGACCTGACTGTAATTTCTCCCTATCACCACTAAGAGGCGCACGTTGCATCCTGTCAAAACTACATCATTATTATAGTCAAGACAATTTATTCCAGCATGGGATCGAGAGGGGAATTGCCTGTCCGTGCCAATAACTTTACATTTACATCTCTTCATTTACTTTGTGTTCAAGTCCAATTATTCCTACAGGAATTACAAAGTATTTTACGAGGTAAATTAAACTGTATCAAAATCTATCATTATAACAACCAATAAATGCTTAGATTCATTACTATTCTCCTTTTTCATTTACATTGTCTAGCCCCCCCACCCCTCATACACACACACACACACACACACTCTATCCCCCAAACACAGACGCTCTCACACACATCTAACACTATAATGGCACACAGTGAGTGACAGGTGGAGGTGAGAGAAGTATATCTCTCTAATCTTACAGTCAATAAAACTAATACCAAAGGAATGAACAGAACATAAAAGAAAAAGCTAGGAGTGGAGCAAGTAAACATTTGCTGCATTGCCACGACTAACCCTCCCTCAGGCCAGCTCACAGACGCACACAAACACACACACACCTGAAAACAGTGGCCACACACATGGCATACAAAGCATTACCGATTTTACAGCTCATATTCAAACAAGTGTGTATTCATGGACCTACACCTCAGACGCTGTTTGTTTTGATTTGTGATTAGATAAGTCAATGTAGGCCTATACATAAATGTGCCCTCAAAATTCCAGACAAAGCATCAAACGAAAACAATTAATTGGCCCTATCTGAGATTACCTACTGCGGACAGAAAAATTAACAAAGAGATGGAAATAAGTTGTGACAAGTCTCGTGGTTCACCGGCTCTGTCAAGTTTAGCCGATGCGTCAACTCGGTGAATCACCAGGAGGATAACGGAACGGAAGAAAGGAGGAGAGGGATGGGAGGGGGGAAGGAGGGGTGAAAGAAACTTTCTCCCTCCGTACAAAAGCCTCCGCCGTCAGTCAGTCTGTCACACAGAGACCACACGCCCGTCAAGTTATCGGAACGTCAACGTCATACCAGACGGGTTTTTGTGAGGTCCTCTTAACAAGGAGACAGCTGAACTCGCAGCCAAATTTGTGTTATTTTAGTCAACTGTCAGATGAGCAAATTTGTTCTAAATAACTATTTCGGTGGACATAGGAGACAGATTCTCTGTCAACGGTAGTTTTGAGTAAATCTCCTCAAGAAGAAAGTTTGAGCTAAAAGTTCAGTGAAACTTCTTGCCTATGCTACATAAACTGGACGAATAGCCTTCACATCTTTGCATTATTTGGTCAGTTGTCTCTGGATAAAGTTTTTACCATTTTCGCTGAACGGATTGCGACGAAATTAAGCATGTATTGTGAAGGTAAGATCATTCGACAACCGTTAAGTAAAATATTTTTTTCAAAGGTATTATCAATATTAGTTTTGTTTAATAATTATGCAAATTATTGTGGTTGTTTTATTATTACTTTGTATGTGGTTAAGTTAACAAGTGTTTTATTTGCTTTTCATTTCGATGCTACAGGCTATAGGCTATAGCCTACATTTGCGAAATGATGTAGGCTGAACAACAATTATTTATGGAATTGTTTCCCTTCTCAAAAAAACTACTTGATAATGTGTTATCTTTAGCAAACGTATTATCTAGATATACAATAAAAAGTTAGTATTCATAATGACTCTTGGGTAGATACATATTCACATGAATAATTTGCAACCAGCACTGACCAGACATTTTTATTTGACAAGGAACGGAATAGAAACAACGAGTACCTAGCAACTGTTGTTTGATATTGAACATGTATTGTCTCTAAATTCAATCAATTAGATAATAGTTAATTTGATGATTTAACGATACAATAAAATAACTGCATAAAAATGCATAAATTCCACACAATAAACGATAAAATGAAAGTAGCATATAGGCATAGTTCAGACGTCATTAACTGGAAGGTCAAGAAATTGTACTTGTCTGTTGCTATTCGTCACAAACTTAGAATAAATATATTTTGTACATAAAAGTGATATACTTGTACTGTACATATACATATATATACAGTATATATGTGTGGTGTGTGTATGTGTGTGTGTGAGTGTGTACAGGTTTTCATTCATTGTAAAAAATGGCTGAGGTTGATGGGGTCAGAGGCAGCTAAAGCCCTTGTCTAGTTAGCTGTCACTGATATGAGAAAGTACATGATTCACTTTAGTCAGGGTGTGAGAACACACACACACAAATGCCTCCTGGGACTACTGGTGCGGCTGCTTGTTCTTGTCTGTGAATAGGGGAAAGGAGGGTTGAGCATTGTACAACGAAAGGATGTGTTAAGCATAAAAACAAAAGAAGCAAACCAAAAGGTTTTCTCTCCCTCTCTCTTTCACACCACCTTTCTGATTATCTACCCCTTTTTCTCCGTCGACCTTCCCTTCCATCCTTCATCTATGTCTTAATTCTCTCACTCCCTCAGGTGATTCTACATTTTTGTGTCCCTCACACCCACTTACAAGCATATAAATTCATAATGCACAGCTACTTAGGTATCTTCAAAAGGTGGAAAAATAAATACTTAGAAAAAGAAAACATTACACATTTGAAACCCCAAACTTAAATACACAGAACATTCAAGGCATAATCAAAGCACCTCTCTCTCTCTCTCTCTCTCTCTCTCTCTCTCTCTCTCTCTCTCTCTCTCTCTCTCTCTCTCTCTCTCTCCCTCTCTCTTCCTCTCTTCCTCTCTCTCTCTCCCTCTCCCTCTCTCTCTCTCTCTTGCACACAGACACACACACACACACAGACAGACACACAGACAGACACACACAAATACACACACCATGTCATGGCTGTGGGGGATGAATTAGTGTCGGTGTGTTTTAGATAACAGTGTTTGTGCTTGTGTGGAGGGCCTGTCCTGTCAAACATTAGACCCCATCCCTCCCAGTCCGAGGGTTCTGACCCTACAGACCGGTCCTGCTTTCTGGAGGTGGAGATGAACAGGAGAAATGAAAAAGAAAAACAAAAGAAGTAAAGATAGATGCACAAATAGAAAGATGAAGTTGACCCTACAGACCCCAGGTTTGCTCAGCTTCCATTTAGAGAGAGAGAGTGAGAGAAAGGGAAAGAGAGAGGTACGGAAGGTAGTGGCGAGTAAAACAAGATAGAGATTCAGTAGGATGGACATAAAAAGAGAGGGATTGAGTAAGAAATGAGAGAAAGTGGTGGTTCAGGGTTAATGCAGTGCAGATTCCCGATCGACAGGAGTTAGCAGCACCCAGAGGGAAAGAGAGAGAGCGAAAGAACGAGGGAGAGGGGGAATGATATAAAATGAGTTGGTCACGCTTTGAACAGTTACACATGCTGTTTACATTTTTCCCAAATTAACATGGCCCCTCGCTTCACCAAACTCTCCCTCACCGTCTCTCTCTCTCCCCAACTCTCCCCTTCTCCCTCCCTCTCTTTAAACCAACTCCCTTTGCTCCCTCTCCCTCCTTCCTTCCTCCCCCCATCCCCCTTTAGTGTCTCCCCTCCTCGGCTCTCCCTTCTCCTCTCCCTCTCTTCTCTCATTTTCTAAAGCAGAGACAGACTGAAGGATTTGAATGAAAGTCTCTTGTATGTTTTTTTGGGATATTTATTTTTAAGAGTAAGCCCAGGCTGGAGGGTGGGTGAAAGGGTGTGTATGTGTGTGTGTAGGGGGGGGGGGGGTTAAATTAGAAACCGAAGTCAGAAGAAAGAAAGCCAAAGGGAAGGAGGCGGATGGAGAGAAAGAGGACTGCTAATTGGGAAAAGGAAGGTCATTAGGAGACGAGGAAAATTAGGAGTCAGAATTCTGACATTTCAAAGTTTGAAGAGCGCGAGAGAGAGAGAGAGAGAGAGAGAGAGAGAGAGAGAGAGAGAGAGAGAGCGAGAGAGAGAGAGAGAGAGGGAGAGAGAGAGGGAGAGGGAGAGAGAGAGGGTAGAGAGTAACCTTGGTTGGTAACCGTGAAACAGAGATGGTGGTACAAAAAAGGTAATCAACAGAAAAAAGGGGGAAATCTAAATCTGACATTTATAAAGTACTGTTTATATACTGGATATTATATGTCAGTTTTCTTCTTCTTTTTTCCCTCTGATTTCTTTTTCTCAGATTCTTTCTGGCAAAGTGCTAAATGGTGTCCATCTCATGCCCAGTAGATCCATTTGAATTTCAGAAAGAAGCATTTATCTCCGGGGAGAATAGGTGGAGGGAGTGTGTGCGCATGCATGCTTGTGTGCTCTGTTCCTTGATGTGTGCATGTGCGTAGTGTGAGTGTTGTGTGTGTGTGTGCATGTGTTTGTGTACGCATGTTTGTGTGCATGCACGTGTGTGCTTCATGGTCCTTGATCCATGCGTGTGCGCGCCACTGTGTGTGTGTGTCGTGTGTATGTCCGTGTGTGTGTGTGTGTTGAGTTAGGGAAGGAATGCACGTTTGATTGAGTACAGACTGCACATAAATCTCCACTCTAACTGTACACAGGCACACAACATCGACCCTGACCCCAGCCCCCGTCCCCCTCCCCCCTGCGGCCTCAACGCATGTTACTGTCCAGTCTGTCAGTCTACCAGCATGTGTGTGCGTGCGCGTGAGTGTGTATTCCTGTGCGTGGATCTGGGCGCACATGTATGCAAAGCATTCGACAATGCTAAACAGAAGAGAACCCCCCACCC
>CM042855.1:4342897-4345397 GCA_023658055.1 Thaleichthys pacificus
CTCTTCTCTCCTCTTCTCTTCTTTTCTCTCCTCTTCTCTTCTCTTCTCTTCTCTCCTCCCTCAGCTCTCCTACCTGGGCCCCCCCTTCAGCGACCCAGACTTCTCCCCTCCAAGGCCCAACAGCACGGCCCTGTCCCTGCCCAGCGCTGCCACCCGTCTGGAACTGTGGCGGGGTCTGGAGAACCGGGCTCGCCTGGCCCAGAACCAGAGGGCCTACTCTGTCCTGCTGGGGGCCGTGAGGGAGCTGGCCCGCTCCACCCTGTGCCCCTACCTCCAGACCTCCCTTCTGCACTTCTCCACCGGCCTGGACGGCCTGCTGGGCTCCATCTCGGGCCTGATGAGCACCCTCGGCTACGCCCTGCCCCCTCCCTCCTCCTCTTCCCCCTCCTCCTCCTCCTCCACCACATCCTCCTCGTCCGCCGTCGGGGTGGAGGCCGGGGCGCAGTACCCCCGCAGGGACGCAGGGGGCGACCGAGAGCACAGGCCCGCTCCCCTCATGACGCAGAGTCTGTATAAGGCGCGGGGCGGGACGGGAGGCGGGGAGGGGGGGACGAGTCTGGGGAGTCGTCACCAAGGCGACCCGAGGGGCGTCGGGGCGAGGGTGGTCAGAGGAGAGAAGGAGGAGAGCGGAAGGAGGGATTCGACAGAGAGAAAGAAAGAGAGGGAGAGGGACAGAGAGAGAGGCCGGGAAGGGAGGAGGGCGGAGGTGTCCGGTGGTAGAAGCGCTGGATCGGTACAGGAGGAGAGAGGGGAAAGAGGGAGGAGAGGGAGGAAGAGAGAGTCCGAGAGTTGGGAAGGGGTGAGTGAGGAGGAAGAGGAGTCGGAGAGAGAGGGAGGAACGGAGAGATGGGGGAGGAGGAGAAAGCTGCTGAGCGTGTCAGAGGACGGGGAAATGACTGAGAAATCTCTTCCACTAGAGTCTGAACCCAGAGTCGCAGTCACCTTTCCGGAAGCTTCCAGCTTCACCCAGCAGCCTCCGATACACCAAAACGACAACAACAACAATAACAAGAACCTCTACAGCTACAACCTCAACTTCAACCCCCAGTACCACACGGCGGCTAAAGAGAGGGAGGCAGAGAGACCAGCGGAAGACAGAAACCCCTCCCCTCTGTCCTCCTCCTCCTTCCCATCCCTCCATCCCCAGCGCCGGTCGGCCCGCTCCCTCTTCTCCCCCACCCTCCACCCTCCCCTCTCCCTCTTCTACCCGTTTGGGAGCGGCGGGGAGGGTCACACCCTGCTCTCGGAGCCTGTGCCCCTGTCCCTCCGGCGGGGGGGGGCCCCCGGCTCTGCTGCCCCCCCCGCCCCTGACCCCTCTCCTGGCCTCCTTCTCCTCGTCCTCGCCCCTGCTGTCGGTGAGGCCGGCGCTCAACGACTTCTCCAGGAAGGTGGAGGGCTTCTGGGTGCTGCGGGAGCTGCAGAGCTGGCTGTGGCGCTCGGCCAAGGATTTCAACCGCCTCAAGAAGAGGCTCCGGGTTTGATCTGCCCAGAAACTGGACACACACACACACACTCACACACAGAGCTCATTGCATCACACACACACACACCGGCGGACATGGACATCAGGATATGCCCTGGGAGACTTCCACTCGTATATTCCCTCTGTGGCCTGACAAAGGAGACACTGTGGTGCATCCTGGGATTGAGACAGGCCAGGCCAGCCGCGGCAGCTCATGCCAGCCGGTCAGGGCTGCCACCAGCATGACGCAACGGCTACATGACCGGGCACGGAAGCCGATTTACCGGACTCTGAAGCGGGACGACTGTGACAGGCCACTGTGTTCAACAGTGAGCTGAGTCAGTAGAGCAGAGGAATAGTGAATCAGCACAACACTCATCTTCCTCGAGGGATGGGTGAGGGGGGGGGGGGGGTGCTGGGGGCAGGTTGTGAATGGAGATGAGACAAAAGAGGAGAGGAAGAGGGGGAAATGGCAGGATGGACAGAAGGCAGAGAAAGAGAGTAGGAGAATAGCAGGGGAGACAAGGAGGGTGTGAGTCAAGAATGAGCGCACACTTACAGGAAGGCCACCAACATGTCATCGTCTGGAGACACACACACACACACACACACACACACACACACAACAAACACAAAAATCAGCTCTGACAATAATATGAACCCTTTTTACCTTTATAAAAGCACAAACGTTGCCAAATACAGCATAGTCATTAATCTGCTCATTTTATAGCAGATCTGGGAGCTGTGACTTTGGGTCCTGGATTTTAGACAGGAAAATGGGATTATATAAAAATAGATATAAATCTGTAATATTTATTGAACAAGATATGTTTTAGTATGTCTATTTATTTTAACCGTGTGAATATACTGTATACTGATTGAGATGGAAAACAGAAGAAGAGAATAAAACACGTTTTTGTACTGAGCCCGTGTTACAGGTCATCTGGGATTTGGGTTGGAGGGGGGGGTCGTAAAAGAGGGAGGGGGGGGGCTGTGAATGTTGTTTGTGAATGTTGGGTTTGATTACGATGGTTTGGG
>CM042855.1:4350397-4470397 GCA_023658055.1 Thaleichthys pacificus
CTGAAACCAAATCAAATCCCATCAAATCCACCGATAATGAATGTTTCCTATGGCCTAGTTGGACCAACTTCGAACCAAAATTCGCTTAAGATGAAGAAAAGTCTGTTATTATGCAACGTCCCGCTCGGCGTGGTCGACGAGATGTCGGGGTCACATGACTGATCTTCGAGGCATGTTGTGCTGATGCTGTGACAGAAGATTCCTCAACAAAGGGTTTTTTCGCAGAGGCTGAAGTAATAAGTGACTAGAATTTGATTTTGCGCAACATCAAACATGATTGGCATATTCTACAATCAAATCAAAGTGGTGACAGCTGGGACTGATTTGTAGGTCCACTGTTGTGGTTGGAGAGAGGAGCACGGGATGATGGGGGGGGGAAGAAGAGGAATTAAGAAGAGAGCGCACTAACGTCACCAACGTGTCTTCGTTGGGTTTATTTGTTTTCTTCAAACCAGTTGCTGTTCAGGGAGAGATAAATGGCTCAACACTGAGGGCCAAACAATGATTTTGCCATAAATCACATTCACATCTACCATGGCTTCGCAATAAGACATCTGTGAGTTAGAGTGGGAGAAACTGAAACTGGCATCATTAAACCAGCTACACCTTACAGTGAGTCTTGTCTGAACGTCGATTGACACAGGAGCCGAGTCACTGCATGGAAGAGTGGAGGGGGGTCAAAGGTTAAAAAGGTTACAGTTTGACTGTCCAAATGAGGTCACATGGGTGACATGTGTTGGATAGTGAATGGGGAGGATGGACGAAATAAAGAAAAAGTTGCATCAGTGTTTAGTCATGACCTCTTCTCTTGTTTACCTTTCACTCTTCCTCTCTCTCTGTCTCCTTCCCTCTGTCTGCCTGCTACGCTCTCTCTCTCTCTCTTTCTCTCTCTATGTCTCTCGCTCTCCTTCTCTGTCTCTTTCTTTTTCCTCTGTAAATCTGCCCTTGAAGTTTTATTAAAGCATGCTTTTAAAATCCCAGCGTGATCTTATCAGGGTTCCAACTAAGCTACGTTGAGGCGCCCTCACCCTCTCCTCCCCTCTCCACCTCTCCACCCTTTGCTCTCCATGTTGCTCTCCTCTCTAATCCCCCTTTTCCTCCCTGTCCCCCACTGCATCTCCACCTCCTCTTCTCACAGTTCTACTCTCGTTTACTAGTTCTTCCCCGAGTTTTCTTTTCTCCTTCTTTGAGTCGATTTCTCTCTCTCACTCCTTCATTATCCGTCTCCATCTTCTCTCTCTCTCTCTCTCTCTCTCTCTCTCTCTTTCCCCCCTTCTCTTCATCCCATCCTTCCTTTATGATTTACTCAGTCTGCTGGAAGGCACTCATTACCTATTTCAGCTAGGCGCGTCTCAGTCTCGGTCTTAAAAAGGCAGAAACAGAATATGTACCACCGTTGAAGGACAACAGTTAAGGGCCGGAGCCGCCCCCCCCCCCCCTCCAGCCTTTTGTTTTGTCTTTCATTGCCATCCTTCCATCCTCAGTTACAGTGTTACACCAGCTACTTCAGCCCTTCCTACATTTTCAGCCGCTCTCTCCCTCTCTCCCTCGTCTCTCTCTTTTCTTTCACCCCCCTCGCTCATCCATCATGCCCTGTCGCCGGCGGTTACAGTGCTGTCATGTAATTATGTGATATTTATGCGAATATGCTTGTCCCATATTGGTTCATGCTCTTATGCACAGACATGGGTTGCGTCTGAGCCCCGCGCTTGTTCTCTCACACATTCGTTCAGCAATGTCATAACTTTTCCCAGAGTCTGACTTTTGGTTGGCCCACAGGCCCCAGCGGCACTATGGGAATCCTTTGATGTTGATTAATTTTCTAACTTGTGTGTGCCGCGACGGGTGAGATAGACGTGCAAATTACTGGAGAGCAACTGTCAACTTCTTCTATTGTAAACACACAGCCACTCACACACACACAGCCACACACACACACAAACACAGAAACAGTAGACCCCAATATATCAATGTCTTTTACATAGCAGGTCAGGAGTCAAGACCCACATGTATGTTAAGAAAAAAACTTGAGGGTGTAAAAGTCTTAGCAAACTCATTTTCATTACCCTTTAGGGCCTCCTAGTGGTCATCAATGAACATTGCATGTGTAGGTCCAGCATGCAATACGCATTGTATAGCATTTGTTCACCTGTGTAGCGTCCAACTACAAAATAGTGTGGTGGTATGGTGGTATGGACTTGTTCCTAATGGATTAATGGGATTATTTCAGATTTTGAGATACTGTGGAACTAGCCTCCACCTCCACCCAATTTCCCACTCGTGATCAGGAAAATTAAGACCACATTGACTGTGTGTGTGTATGTGTGCGTGCATGAGCGTGTGTATGTGTACATGCATGTGTGTGTGCTCTGATTGCTGTCTGGACCTTATTAAGTAGAACCAGATTTAAGAATGATAATTAGACCTAATAGGAAGGAATTTTCCGTACTTTGTCAAACAGCAGCTCTATCATAGAACTAGTTTTAAAGAGGCTGATGTTTAATTATAGAAACACACACACACAAATCTATATATGCATGTAGAAATAGATGGGAAAATCGGTTTTAAAATACTATTTGCATTGTAAGCCAAATCAATAGTCAAAGTCCAAACAATGGAAGTGAATAAGAATTGTTTTCTGTCCAATGTAAACTTTTTTTTTTAAACAACACTGGTGCATAATAATCGACCCATAGCAATAAAACCGTAGATTTTGGTGACTGAACATTCAACAGTCGTTGATTGTTTTTGTTGTCATTAGACAATGCTGTTGAAACCACGTGGATGGATCTAGAGTGAAGCATCCTATCCCAGTGTTATCCCACAAAATATGTGCCTTGCTCGAACCAACCACATTTCAGAATGAGATGCAATGAAATAGCGCTCCTTAGTGACCCCTAGTGTCAATGTTCATTCAGACCTAATAAAAACATAGGTCTATCTAAAAATATTGAATATGAACTTGACAGAAAACAAAAATCAAGCATTTAACTGGGGACTCTTAATTATTTCTTAATTAAACTGTATATGTCTGTACGTTGTCTGTACAGAAGTCATTCTGAGAAGAGATAGAAAAATAAATCCATTTAAGAAGTCTCTTGCTGTAATCGTGTCATTGTTTACCAAAAGAAAAAAGAACAAATAAACAATAATGCATGCTACGTATGGCCTAATCTCGTTGTCTCTTATCTTTTTTGAGTAGCCTAGCCTACTTATAAAAGTTTAGAACTGCTGGTTTCCTGTGGTTGATGAGAAAGCCGGGGATCGCGAGACTGTTTGGGAGTGAATCCGGTAGTTGTGGCAGTACAGTTCTTTAGTTTCAGTTGAAGCCAGCAGGGGTCCCTCTGAGACAAGGAGCTGTGTGCATTTATCGATAGCGGGTGTTTGGCGCACTGATATCCTCACAGCAAACCACAGACGAGCGCACTGTCGTCCGTATTGTATAGGCCTGTTGTATGGTAAAGTTACATTGTGACAAACGTTTAACACGAATGAAACATAGGCTATCACAAACAAATGCCATTGTTTCGTGAATTTCCATGTTGCATTAAGTCATCTTAAATTAATCTTGTCCCATTTAACGGACTATAAGTGCTTTCTTGGACAAGTCAATTTACAGTTGATGAATTAGAGGTGCATATATACTGAGTTTAATGTCAACTTAACAAGTATTTTATGGAAACACATAGGCTAAATAGTTCTGCCAGGCCACTATCATCTTCTCTTGCTAACATTTGAAAACGACAAAACTCCTTTTCACTAATATGTAGCCTAGTTGCCTACTTTTGTTCACTAGTGTCAGGACTTTTACAAGTTTTTGTTTTTGGACCGATTTATTTGCCAGGTGAAAACATGATTTTAGGGTGTAAGTGAGACAAGCACAAAGTTAATGAGAGATAGACCTAGGAGTGGAAATGATCAGGAGGGAGGGGGTACTGTAATACAAACATTAGCAAATAGGGAGGAGGGAGTTGGAGACGGGGCAAAAAAAAATGCTAGCCAACACATGTGTCACAGAAGCGGTGTATAAGAACCAGGTATCACTGACCACGAGAGACCAGGGATTTCCTAGGTCAAAGACTAACTTATAGGAGTCTAACTACTTACTACTTTAAGTACTTACATTACCCAGCCGATACCAAACCATTGTCTAGCTACTTTGTTGAGTAGTACATGCTTTAGTCCATAAGGTTAGTTTTAGGACACACCTAAACTTTTCCTCGACGCTATCAATTACATTTCAAGAAGACAAAAAGTTCCAAGTAAGTTGTACTTTTTTACGTTTGGCTTATTTTCTTATATGTTGTTGTACATTAGTTAGTTAAAGCGGTATGTTTGATACTGATGGTGACAAAGAGTCAGAATTACAGTACGCACACACGTGGCACGAGACTTAGACTTCTAATGTGTAGCCTATTAAAATCACATTGACTTAAATGACTTATCTATGTGTATTTGTGCTAATTCTTTTTATACTGGTTTGCATGCGCATGTGTTTTAACTAGATTATTATATGGTAATGATTTGTGTAAAGTACAAATGAATATAATCGTTTCAGCTAGCCTGCCGCTAGCTTCCTGAATCAAAAAAACTGCCACTTTTCGGAAGCGAATGGATCTATAAAGAACTAGGCAAAAAACTGTCCAAATCTAGATAAATTGGTGTTATGGAGACGTGTCACACAGCAAACAGTGACCACACATCCTTTTTGTTAATTGGAGACGCTTTAGGCTAGCGAGGTGAACATTTAGACCATGAATTACTCTCCTAATTTAGTAAAGTCCCTACATCTCTACCACTCGCTGCGCGCTGGTAACCAGAAACTGGGTTGGGGTCGTGCCCGCGGAGAGACAGCTGCTCACGACCAAGGAGCAGGCAACCAGCATCGGGGGGTTTGCGGTTTTAAGGCTCCATAGGGAAGTACCCTTGGCGATCTGTTTATTTATTTACATCTTGAGAGGATAACGAGTTTGCACGACGTCTTTTATGTCCTGTGGAAGTTGATAAACACTGCCGGTCAAGGTCAGAGAAAGTCCTAGTGAGAGTTGGAGACGGGGAGCCAAGATGAAACGAAACACGTGAGGGCCATAGGGGCTATCATAATGCATTCTAACCCATTATAAGGCCCGACACAGAATAGTAGAGCGTTAACACTTTGTCATAACACAGTCACATCACAGCTCAAAGAGCTTAAGAGCTTTGCTACCAGTAGTTTTCTGTTGCATCAGATTTGTATATTTGTCAGGAAGTCTCGGTCCTTATTTGGGAAATCACCTCTCACCTTTTGTGCTTGTGGTCAAACGAGGAACATACACTTCACTGTGTTAGCTTGAGAGTTCACACATGCCTGTAAATAGCTTCTAGTTGTAAATTACCTGTTTGTTACCAAACAGTCTCTTTGCAAACATTTGTTGTGTGTTCCCCCCACAGGGATAATAAAGCTTCCAGAGGTGTGTAGCCTGTTCTGACCATTCTCAGTTGAAAACCATAAAAAAGAGTTACATTGTAATACGGGCAAATCTTCCCCTCATATATTGAACATCAAATGCAACAGTGTTGTATGCGAATGTTATGTGATTTAAAACCATTTACGAACCAGACTAAAGAAAAGTATTGCACAATAACCCTGCTCAGTGAAAGACTGAGTTGTTGGTGATGAAAGAAGTGTAAGCCTGGAAAGAAAAGGCGGGAAAGATAAATAGTGTAATAGGTACACAAAGACGTGTTTGTGTGCGTTCAGAGAGCCTCTGAAAATCTAGTCCATGTGACTAGGTATGGTTCCATTCTGAGCTGATGCTGTTAGCGTGTTTAGTGTTGTTGCGGAGAAAGGACGTTGTTGTTCCTGAATGTTGCCTATAAATAAGAAAAATCGGAGCATGTGATTGCAATCTGGAGGAACATAAAACACCCAGAAATATGACAAGTTACTGTCTATGAAAGTCTGAAGACCAACAGGCCTACATAAGGCAAGACATTTCCAGTCTGAAGGAGTGCCAAGTGTCTATAGAAATGTAGCTCATTGTTGAGGGGCAAAGAGAAGCGTGTGTGTGTGATTGTGATTCCAGCATGGGGTGTCGGTTACAAAAGAAATCCCCCTCTTTAAGAGCTGGTCTCAGCACAAAGGAGGGTCGCTGGGCTATGTCTAATCACATTACACATGCGCAAGCGCGCACACAGTCCTTACACAGCCATTAGAATGTTTTGTCCCTCCCTCAATTCCCTCAGAGGGAACACACGCTCTCTGTCTCGGCTAGCCCCAGTCGACATGTCATGCACAGACTCTTGCAAACCCAAGCCCATAAGATCACTGAGAGGGCTTCCGGTTGCAGTCAGTGGTCAGACACTTTGACTAGCCGAAGTCAACGGACTAACTGAGCCCCTCCTGGTTTGTCAACAGTCAAACCCTTATCTCAAATGGAACACCCCCAACACCCCTTCTTCCCCACCCCCGCTCCCTGTTGTAACATCTCGAAACAGGCCGTAATCGAGTTTTATTTGTGTTTATCGGGCGCTGCGTGTTACGCTTGTGTATGCATAGGGGGGTCATGACCAGGACAGTTGGAATCCTTTCAGAGAGTGAGGTGACCTGTCGCCCTGATAGATAGATTATCAGTGGGTAGTTGTTTGTTGTTTATAAGTTTGTGTACCCTTGGTGTGTGTATGAGGCTGGTTGTTCTTGGCGACTGACCAGAAGTGGTAGTTACACAGAAAGAAAGCTGGGTTGGGTTCCCAAGGAAACTGTGTTGTTTGATGGTTTTGCTCCGTAAGGTCAGCGGCATCTCATGGAATTTAAATGACAACGCCTTGCCCTCCACAAACAGGTTGAACTGCTAGTTTTACAGTCCCTTGGCTTAACCTCTGGTCCTACTCTCTCAATCCCTTCCCTTTTCACGGACTCCTCTCCCCCCCCCCCCCCCGACTCTCTCGCCCTCCTTTCTGCCCTTTTCTCCCCTTCCTCCACCCCTCCACCTCCCTGGGAGCAGTCATGGCCCCCTCGCTCGCGCAGGCCTACGGGAGGCGTTGGTGGATGGCGGTGACGGCGGTGCTGGAGAACCTGCTGTGTTCGGCCGTGCTGCTGGGCTGGGGCTCCCTGCTCATCATGCTGAAGAGGGAGGGCTTCTACTCGCACCTCTGCTTAGGTACAGCACACACACACACAGAAACATACACGCACGCCCACACACAGAAACACGCACACACACACAGAAACACGCACGCACACACACACAGAAGCACTCACACACATGCACAAACACACAGTGAAGCAGAGGTATTTTGAATCTGATTCACACGCTCGTGTTCACAGCCACATTCTCTCAACGTTCCCTGTCCCCCCCCCCCCTCTCTCTCTCTCTCTCTCTCTCTCTCTCCCTTCTCCCCATCTTCGCTCCTCTCTCCTTTACCCCCTCCCTCCATCCCACAGAGGAAAACGACACAGTTGTTGCTAATGAGACCGTGTGGAATACGGAGGAGGGGCTCAGCTGCGTGGAACAGGAAGAGATGCTGAATCTGGGCTTTACCATTGGCTCCTTCCTCCTCAGCGCCGCCACCCTGCCCCTCGGCATCCTCATGGACAAGTACGGGCCACGCCCCCTGCGTCTCCTCGGCAGGTAACCACGGAGATCTGAAGTCAATCCCTGTATCCTAGTTGGCAGCTACTAGGAGGTAACTGTATATATAGCCCGTCCACCAGCGTGGAGCTTATTAGTCACACCTTAACATTTGCTAGGTGCCCAACCCTGTTTCCAAACAGATACCAATAATGGAGAGGCCTACCCCAATCCAGCTTGTTTACATTTACATTTAGTCATTTAGCAGACACTCTTATCCAGAGCGACTTACAGTAAGTACAGGGACATTCTCCCCGAGGCAAGTAGGGTGAAGTGCCTTGCCCAAGGACACAACGTCATTTGTCACGGCCGGGAATCGAACCAACAACCTTCTGATTAATAGCCCGACTCCCTAACCGCTCAGCCATCTGACCCCCCAGCTACATGTTAATCAGCTACATGTTGTGGTAGATCAGCCTAATGAGCAAAAACATGCAGGCCGGAAAGCTGAACATGTACATGATATTAGAAACATCATAGTACAGACAGAAGTTGATGCTTGAGTCGAGATCAACCAAATTCCATGGAGTCGTGAAAGACGAGATATCGTTCTGAGGAAGAGAAGCGTAAAAAAACAAACAAAGAGAGTATCAGTGAAAGAATGGATGCAGACCGGTGTGTTTGGTTAATGTGTCATGTGGAATGTGATATGCCCATAACTGAGTGTGACAGTTTGCCATTCGAAACCGATGCGGGGCGATACCCGCCTTATAACATAGATATATGTTCGACTGAAAACTGTACACACTCACACAGGGGATGTGGGTTGTAAAACCAACCAAATCTTTTGTATCGTGTAATAACTCTTGACTTTCTCTTTAATGCAATCATTTGAATGTATTTCCTTTGGTGTGACACAATGTTCTATGGTGTGACACACAAAAAAGGGGTTTTATCTCAGAATATCTTAGAAAAACTGTTGAGTTTGGCATTAGGTTATCATCACTCATCTTAAATCGGTATCATTTTAAACAGTTTTGAAAGGATGACAGCAAAGTTTGATTTTATTTGAAAAGTCCATCAAGTTGAACAAGTTATGGGGGGGAAAATCAGTAGCGGTTAGAACCGAAACTGTACTGTACTGTAGCGAGTGGTACGTGCCAGTGGAGCGAGTGGTACGTGACAGCAGTAGATATATATAAACACTGTGTTTATATATATCTACGCGATACAAAACATCAAAAATCTCAATTTTGACAGAAAACGATTTTCGCCAACAATGAGCGGCCGCGACATCCACGGGTTTCCGCAGGCCGCCACACATACTTAAAAAATAAACGTTTATAGCCTGTTCTCCTATTCTAAAATGGCCGCGGGGCAGTTACATGACAGTAAACGAAAGCTGCAAGACACCCAATGCAACGGCCACGAGACACTTGCATACCACTATCAACAGAACAGTAACTGTCACGTACCAGTGGAGGCGCTGGCACATGTCATAATTTTGCATGAAATAAATAACACTATATGCAAACAAGTGTGTAATAGCAGATTTAACACTACATACATCTATCATTTGTGTCATAAACAACTGTTATTTACAAAAATATAAATGGTCTACTACCCATGTGAAGACATTTGTAGCTCGTGTCTATGCTGAGCTATGACGGACCACAGGGATTTAGCCTGTATACAGACTAACCCCCGACATTACACTTCTCTCTAGGGTACAAATTAGAACCAAAAAGGAAATGCCCCGTTCAGTGTTCTGCTTATCGCTTTCTACGTTTCATGTGTGCAAGGATGTGTGTGTCAATCGGACAGGATCTTTTCTTATCGGACCCTTCTTTCTCCCCTACTTCTCTCGTCTCCTTCCATCTCCCTCTTGTTTGATCGCCTGTCTCAACACTCCCTCTCTAGGGGGGGTGAAAGCCATGCTATTTTGCCAAGTCTTGGATATAATGTTTACATTCTTTCTCTCCACAGCTTCTGTTTTGGTCTCTCCTGTGCTATTATGTCACTGTCCGCCTATGACCCTAGTGGTGAGTAAAACACACACACGCACAAGAACGTCGGGACAACCTTCTCATTTCAAACAACTTCCTTGTAACGTTGCGAGCTCTCTCTCCATCCCCCTTCTTCTTCCAGTCTTCTCCGCGCTCATCTTCCTCGCTCTCTCCTTCAACGGCTTCGGAGGAATCTGCCTGACCTTCACCTCCCTCACGGTGAGCGATGACATGAGTGTGGCAGGGCCAGAACGTAGGACACGACCAGAGTTCCCAAAGTTCTGCATAGCAATACAGACTCTGCTTTCCCCCTCCCAAAAAAAAGGGTCCTCTCCAATATCGCCACTGTTTACATTTCGTCATGCGAGTTTTGAAATGAGTGACGTACACCAGGACATTTCCTCCTTTATTGACCTGGGAATGACGGCTGGCCGGCAGGGTCACTCTCCAGAGAGGACAGAGTGGTGTGTCCGATGGGTTTGTTTGCGTGCGTTGTTTGTACTTTGTGACGTGAGTTACCTTAGGCGCTTGTATTTTGAGTCGGAACAGGTGTTTGCGTGCGTGTGGTTGTTTGTGTGTGTGAGAGAGAGACAAGGTATCTCCTGAGTTGCACATGACTGTTCCCCCGATGGAAAGTCTCTCACATGTTTTCCGGCCAATCAGAGGGCCGGCCTCAGTGCACACCCTCATGCTGTCTCCGCCCACCCACCTCTACCTAAAACACACAAGGGCATTACTGAGCACACTTCGTTTTTTCTCCTCCTCACCCTGTCCCCCTTTCTTTTTCCCTCTCCACCTCTTTCCACTCCTTGCTCTCCTCTTCTCTCCCTCGTCACCCTTCACGGCCTCCTCGTCTGTTCCCTTTCCCCCCCCCCCTCTCTCTCTCTCTCTCTCTCTCTCTCTCTCTCTCTCTCTCTCTCTCTCTCTCTCTCTCTCCCCCTCCCCCTTTCTCTCCTTCTCACTTTCACCTCCCTTTTCTCTCAGCATTCCACCTCAGTCCTATTGGGGGTCAAGTTCTCTCCGTTTGACATGATATCAGGAGGGCAAATCGGGAGCGTGTTTCCGAATGGGTGTTCGTAGGGGTCAAAGGTCAGAGGCTAATCAGCGACAAATAACCAGCCGCCCTCAGTATGTCGCTCTCCTGACCCCTGACCCTTCACCTGTGTGATGTCACCCTAAGGCTGGACGTTAAAGGAACAGTACAAAGTCATGGGGGGGGGGGGGTCTATATTTAACACGCTGTCTCATCGCACAAGTCCTCTGTGACTGCTCAGGATCAAGACACATGCCAGGCATCTGGGCACACACACACACCCCCCCCAGCTGCATGAAGGTCTTGGCACGGAGTTCAGTATTTGGCAACAGCACGCACCCAGAAACCCCAGGGGGTAGACTCACTCACAGTTTGGCTATGGAGCCTGTGTCCTCCTCATGGCCCTTCCCTCTCTTCTCAATGACACAGCACACATTTATTATCATGCGCACACACACACACACACAGTAAAGATGTTGACACATTTGCCCTCGTCTTTCCCCCTCCCTTCTTTGTCCCTCTCTGTCCCTTCTCTCTGATTGGGTAGAACGGGTCCCACATTGTTGTTGCTGTTTGAAATGCAAGCCAGCGCAGTGGAGCACAAGGACACACACATTCATGCCCACACACAGACACACTTATGGGCACGCACACATATCAACACAGCCCCGTGGTGCGTTTTCAGACGTCGTTGTCCTGATATCCAGGTTCACAATGGGTCATGCTCAACGTGCTCAACATTGGCAACGTTTGGCCAGCCGACAGATAGTCAAATGTGGGTACATATCACACCTAGACACTTGTTGTTGTACATGACCCCGCCACTCCACACACAAGTATATAGTATCCGATTGCACTATGTTGACCACTCACGCTGCTCATTCTTATTGTTATTTTTATATATATTTTATTTTATATTTAAATTGTTTTATTCTTAGATTGTTTAGTTCTTAGAAATAGTTCAACTTTTGTACTTTTACTTAATTTAAGACTCGTATATGTTTAGTGTTTGCACCTCCCTGCCACAGTAAATTCCGTGTTTGTATAACATACATGGCGAATAAACCGAATTCTGATTCTGATACCCATACTGCAGGCTATCGATGGGCACAAGGCCGGGCACACGTTCTTCCACTCATCCAGTAGAAAAACCCGAACTAGAAGTAGGTTTCAAGGGCAGATGTCGTATGGCTTCACAAGTTTCCACACGGAGCTTGCGTAGGCCTAACTTGGCCCAATTCTCAGCTATTCGTCTAAAGTGGAGCGCCACCGACGGCATCAGACGCAGGCTGAGAGCTGTATGTGAAAGGCCAATTCATAGATATTCAGTCGACGTTTTGTGTTTAGGATTAAGGGAAATTGGGTTATGTTAAAGATTATTGGGATTACGGTGGTCAGGTTAAAGTGTTTAGGATTGAGGTTAAGACATTGAGTCCTTCCCACCGTTGAGACTGACTGGATGGTAGAGAAATGGTGTGCAGCGCAGCTCGAGGTTTGGGAGGGCTCTTCTTTACAGACTTGAGAGAGACCATGGAGTCACATGGGAGAGAGAGATATAGAGACCGACATTAGAGAGAGAAACCGTAGAGAGCAAGACAGAGACCCGAAAGAATGAAATTAAAGATGAAAATAGAACGAGGCAGGAGAGAGGCGATGTTAAATTTGTCGTGAGGATGTCAGAGGTAATTAGATGAAGCAGCTCCTAATCAAGGTTAAGGGCTTCCTGTGGTCAAATGAACTCCACAGTTGAGTTTAATTTCCTATGTGACGTTGACCTCCTTTTCCTTTTCTCGCACAATCTCTCCAATGTACACACATTCCTTGCATGATGTACCTAACACGTATTTAACAATTCTGAGTAACTCGGAGCGCCGTCTCGTTTTTGTATCCCTCTTTCTCTCCGTCGGCCTCCAGAATTCTCACTGAAAGGCTGACGTTTCCCCGTGTGTACCTGACTTGTCAGACTTGATGTGAATGTGTTTCACGTTGATTTAATGGTCTCCTCTCCTCCACACACACGCACACACACAAATGCACACACACATTCCCGCCGGGAATACATTCTCACATGTGAAGTTTCTCCCCAAAGAACACCCAGTCTGTCTCACTCGCTCTCTCCCAAAGTACAGTTCCACACCTACACACACACCCAGAGACACCAAGCTGTGGCCTCTACTGGGACCTTACAGTAGCTGTCATAGACCTCGTTGGGATTGGCATCTAACATGGCTCGAACAAGTTGACTTTGACATTTGTAAGAGACACAAACTTTAGTACTTAAATACCTAATGGCGCCTCTCGCTTGTATTCCAAAATAAACACCCACACTGATCGGTGGCCCAGAAGTCCACACCTGGGGACGCGAAGTATGTCCATTCTCAGAAACGCTGAAAGAGGACGGGTGTCTAGCCAGGTCACCCTGGGAGCGTCTCCTTCCCCAGCGTACCTGGTTTGGAGTTGTATAACATCCCACCGCTCCCATACCATCCTGCAGTGAGAGAGCATGGCAAACAGGAGCCAGACTGACATCTTCACACACACACTCTCACACACACACACACACACTCCACTCACGGCACACAATCACGTTGCAGTGTGCTCAGCTGCACGAGACTCGAACAGACCCGCATGACCTGGGAACCCCCCGAAACGTTAACGTTCTAGAATGTTCCGGTGACCTCAGTTGTTTAAACTCATCACAGACGTCTCATATTCGACCCACTCGTTCTTGACCGCTCATTCAGATGAAGGAGAGACTTTCACTTGTTCGTTGGGATTCATTTCACACTGTTCTTAAGGGTCAACTAGCTGTAGGCTATCGCCCCAACAGTATATTAAGAGAGTTGAGGTGTTCTATCGGGGGTGAGACAGACTGGTACAGAACTCACAGGCGCTACCTAGTTCCACATGGAACATACATCCAGTGCTATGCTTCCAGCCTAATCTGATCAATCCAAGAGCGTTATTCTGTTTGTACAAGGATTAGAGAGAGCTAATCAGAGCTACAGGAAATGTAAGAACCCCAAATTCCTCTTTTCTCTCCTGTCATACAAGAATCCATCAGAATTTGCGACCGGAAAATGTGGAATCCTCTTCGCCACTACGCCTAACTAAACTATGGGATTACACCATGTGGTGCTTCAATTCATGTCTGCTGCCGCTAAAAGTTTATCTTTCTAATGTAATTTGTCTTTTGCCAGAGAAATCAGTTGGCAGGCACACGATTAACACACACAAAAAAGAAATCTATTTCAATGAGTCAGAATCAGTCTGCCCTCTAGTGGTTGAATTGAATCACTGCACTTTCAACTAATCCAGAGCAGAATGCCGTGTTCAGTGAGTAATAGAACCCCAGTAGTCTTAGTACCTCTCTGACAAAACAACTGTATCCCTGTGGGATTTTGGGTGCTGTAGTTCTCCATGTTTTGTGTCTCTGGTATCTAACTTTAATCCCCTCTCCTCTCTCTCTCTCTCTCTCTCTCTCTCTCTCTCTCTCTCTCTCTCTCTCCCCCCTACCCTCAGCTGCCCAACATGTTTGGCAGTCTGAGCTCCACCATCATGTCTCTGATGATTGGCTCCTACGCCTCCTCCGCCGTTACCTTCCCTGGAGTCAAGGTAACTATGAGGTCATCAAAGGGGGACGCAACTTCACCCATGCGCCTCAGGAAGGTTCCGCTGCGCAAGATGACGCCCTTTCTAATTCCCCCCTCTCTGTTTGCGCCAGCTGATCTACGATGCGGGCGTGTCGTTCCAAGTGATCATGTGGGTGTGGACGGGTCTAGCCGGCTTCGTGTTCCTCAACTGCTTCCTGAACTGGCCCGTGGAGGGCTTCCCCACGCCCGACGAGGTCGACTACAGGTCAGCGACGTTCTAGAACACCCCTGGAACGCTGAATTTCAGGAAAAAAACGTCACCGGACCTCTGGGACAGCAGAATTCTGAAATACACCTGGAATAGCAGCTCTATATGATTTGGTTTTTGTTTCTCTCCCGTCCCTCTCTCCTCCCTCGGTCTGTGGGGAACAGGAAGCAGTTCTCCCTGCCTGCCGGGGCCGCCGCCGGAGAGGGGAATGTGGTCGGGGAGAAGCTCAGCCAGAAGAACGGAGACGTGAGGCATTCCTTGGAGAAGCTCCCCGAAGCGTCAGACACACCGAGTGAGTCTGGAACCCCTCGCGCACGCACCAACACTCAAACACACACACACACATAGGCGATTCTATCGCGTGGGCAGGTGGTGCATTTGCACCCCCTACTGTTGGGATGAGAAGAAAAAAAACTATTAAATGATTTTAGAAAATGTTAAAGTGATGTCAGAGTTGTATGTTCTATCATGGTTTGTTGTACTCTAATGATTAATTTACAATTTTAAGATCTACTATTAATTTTGAGCATGTTTTTTGTCATCAAAAAAATTGATTCACTACCCTTTGCACCCCCACTTTTAAAACCTAGAATTGCCTATGCACACACACACACACACACACATAGAACACAGAATATGTCCAGGTGCAGAGAAACAAACTCACGCAGGGCCAACTCTCTTCTTTCTGTTTAGGGTTGTCTGTTTACCACTGTCTCTCTCTCTCTCTCCCTCCTCCTCAGACGCCATGCCATTCCGCAGGTCCGTCTTCTCGCCCATATTCCTGTGGAGTCTGATCACCATGGGGATGTCCCAGCTGCGCATCATCTTCTTTATGGGCGCCATGAACAAGATGCTGGAGTTCCAGGTCACCCACGGCGACCCCCACCGTGAGTGACCCTGCCGTGAAGTCACATGTCTGTTCTCAAAGTCGCGTGTAGCGCCGAGGTGCCGCGCGTATGACAAAGGTTGTTTGTGTTACACTCCCAATGCAATCTATTCTTGGGTGTGATAAGGCTTTGATATAGATCAAGGTTTTCACCACATTTGTGTGTTAGATACTTAAGAGGAGAACCATTAACTTTAAATGCACAATGATATTTTAACATTACAGTCCCTTTTGTGCAAATCAACGACTGTCCCAGACGACTGTCTGAGTGACCAGTGACAAAGGGGCTGTATCATGCAGGTCTCTGCCAATACAGCCCTACACTGGAGGAATGCTGTGATACTGGGATAGTGCTGTGATACTGTGATAGTGCTGTGATACTGGGATAGTGCTGTGATACTGGGATAGTGCTGTGATACTGGGATAGTGCTGTGATACTGGGATAGTGCTGTGATACTGGGATAGTGATGTGATACTGGGATAGTGCTGTGATACTGGGATAGTGCTGTGATACTGGGATAGTGCTGTGATACTGTGATAGTGCTGTGATACTGGGATAGTGCTGTGATACTGGGATAGTGCTGTGATACTGGGATAGAGTGATAACGCTGTGATGTCTGCTGTGTCTCCAGCCTCCGAGGACATCGCCCATGAAGCACAGAAGAAAGGTGAGAAGCTGCTTCTTGTTCTAACTACATACGGATCTAACAGGAGAGCACCTCACTACATACTGCTGGAATACATGTTTGGTATTTAAGTATTTGTGTGTGTGTGTGTCTCCTCAGTGGATTTCTATTCGTCCATCTTTGGCACCCTGCAGCTGCTCTGTCTGGTCACCTGCCCTCTGATTGGCTACATCATGGACTGGAAGATGAAGGAGTGCAAGGTGGAAAAGAACGGCGTGACGGAGAAGTAAGAGAAGGAGTGAGAGGGGGAGGGGGAGATTAGGGCGGTGGATAGATAGAAAAAGGCTGGGAGGAAAGGGGGGTCAGGGAGGGAGCGAGATTGGAGGACAAAGGGAAGAGATTGGAGAGAGAGAATTGGATTTAGGAGTGTGTGAATGAGAGGAAGATGGACAGAATAAGCGAGAGAACACATCGAACACAGAGAATTGAGGACGAGTGCCATGTAAACGAAGCGCCTAAATGAGTTGATGAGGCAAGGAGTCCCCGCCCACTCTCATAGTCCGTGTCCAATCACAGGCAGCCGCTGAGAGACGCCAAGATCCAGAAGCTGACCAACGCCATGAGGGCTTTCCTCCTCACCAACCTGCTGCTGCTGGTCTTTGGCATACTCTGCCTCATAGACAACCTGCCCCTACAGGTACACACACACACACACACACACACACACACAGAATTCAGCTCAACAACAACATCCTCAGCCCACATCCCTCTCAACCTAGTGAGTGACTCTTGTGTCTGTTGTCGCTGTCTCTAGATCCTGACTTTCATCCTGCACACCATGGTCAGGGGCTTCATCCACTCCTGCTGTGGAGGCCTGTACGCAGCTGTGTGAGTACTGCAGCAGCCCCCCTACACTCCTCTGTACCAGTGCATTAGGACTGAAGTAGCTGGAACATAGCAGCACTCCTATTCTAAACCATACTACTATACTCTAGTAGCTGGAACATAGCAGCACTCCTATTCTAAACCAGACTACTATACTCTAGTAGCTGGAACATAGCAGCAGTCCTATTCTAAACCATACTACTATACTCTAGTAGCTGGAACATAGCAGCACTCCTATTCTAAACCAGACTACTATACTCTAGTAGCTGGAACATAGTACTGCTCCAGACTCAACTTCCTCACTCTGATCTGTCTTCTTCCTATCCCTCAATCCCCAACAAGTAAAAGGCCTCTTTGAACCTTTCCCCTCACTTTTGAAAGTGAGGGGAACCTGCCGACCTGCCAAAAAGCCCTTTCGGGGCTGCGAGGGCTCTCTCTCTCTCTCACTCTTTCTCACTTCCTCCCGCTCCTTCTTCTTTGGTTGTCCCTCTCTCAGGTATCCCTCCAACCACTTTGGGACTCTGACGGGGCTCCAGTCGATGATCAGCGCTCTGTTCGCTCTGCTGCAGCAGCCCCTCTTCATCCTCATGGTGGGAACACTGAACGGGGACGCCTACTGGGTGAGTCGCACGCACAGTGACACACACACACATACACCGTCACACGCGCCGTGAGACACACATACACCGTCACACGCGCAGTGAGACACACACACACACCGTCACACGCACAGTAACACACACACACCGTCACACGCACAGTGAGACACACACACACATACACCGTCACACGCACAGTGAGACACACACACACACACCGTCACACGCACAGTGAGACACACACACACATACACCATCACACACACAGGTCTAGCAGCTGTGTTCGATATCATGGCATTTATAACACATTGTATGTGAACATCTGCTGCACGCACACACACACACATCTCCTTTACAAGCGTAACATTCAATAACCCATGAATAAATCGTACATTTCTACTGAACATCTTTGGTTACTCTGTGTTATTGGCTGACTCTGTTTTTGTCCATCAGATTAACCTGGGGATGCTCATCTTCTCATTGGCTGGCTTCCTGTTGCCTGGATACCTGTTCTACCATCGCAGATGCCTGATACAGCAGAAGGTGGCCCGAGAGGAGCAGAACATTGGCCAGGAGAGAGAGGCTCTAAACCACTCAGAGACCAACGGCTACAAACATCATGGCAACGGACACAGCATCCAGGAATCTTAGGACTGGACCTCCAGAGAAAGGCCTCACTGAGGACTGGACCTCCAGAGAAAGGCCTCACTGAGGACTGGACCTCCAGAGAAAGGCCTCACTGAGGATTGTGGGTAGTGTTGTTTCCTCAAGTACCACACAGTTTCTTGCTAAAGCAATTCCGTCAGAATTAATATTTTCTTATATTTCAAGTATGAAGTTAGCGTAGTTTTTTGTTGTTGTAGTGTCTGGTTTTGCTGACTATCAGTTAAGCAATATACTTTCAGGTCAGGATACTTGCAATTGGTGATTTGCTCAGAGGTGCATTCAGGAGAAATTGTGTCCTAGATTTGCTGTTGTTAAATTCTATTTATTCAGGCAATTTTCGAAGAAGAAAAATCGAAATGTCTTGTTGTTCAAATGAAGAAGCCACGAATGTAACTGTTGCAGACGCCTGCACACATTGTATGACCAGAGTGTTAGGCCATAGTTCCTTTGATACTTGAAATACTGTATCAACACATTACTTCTGCCATAAACCCTCAATCCGAGCTAACACCAAAGATGAATTATACTAGTATTTGTAATATAACCTATGAATCATACCAAAATACCAAATATTATGTCCCATAATATTTCAATTTTTACAGATGATCTCATATATCCACATACTCCAGATTGAGAGGAGCCCAGAGGCATGCTCGTGATCTGCAGTACAGACAGTTACACATGGTGCACACAAGTTGACAGCTGGTAGAGACAAGAGACACAACTACCTCTAGAAATCCCTCTTTACAGTCAGCACCTGTACTCTTTATTTTTTGGTTGTTTTTTTCGTGTGATTGATGACAGGCAAGCTTTTAGACTGAAAGTTTGAACGACATGAATCACTTCAGATTTCCGCACAGGAACACTTGTTAAAATGTATTGCCGTACGTTTTAGCTGCTTATGTGTGTTAAAAGGGATTTACTGTATTTTTTTAGCAAATGTATTATTCTTTTTAGCGTCCTGATTATAATTGTAATTTGATGTGTGTTCTGCTTATTTGAGCCATCTGAGCCAAACCGGGCAGTTTTTTGTAAATATATATATAAGGTTTCTTTCTCATTCATTCTGGTATTTTACTGTACATATTTTACCAAAAGAATGTTATACAACATAACTGTCTGAAACAAAACTTGGGGCCCTGTTATCGAAGTACCAAATAGTTAAGTATCCAGGATAAAACTGTTCTCTGTGAATTGCAATATGAATTTTTGCCTTGTGTGAAAATAGATATATTTGAGATGTATACATCTCACCATATGCAATATGATACCATCGGGTACTCGTCATTTATATGCAATTATTAATGCTAGTTGAGGGCAGTGACTGAACATGGGAGTTTTCTTGGTTTGATCTCCATGCCTTTACCTAACACATTGGATTGAATGTACATTAAAACACAGCTGCCACTTTTCTTGGGGTTATAGAGGTTTGGTCTGTACTGCAACATGCAGATCAGGGTTTGGTCTGTACTGCAACATGCAGAACAGGGTTTGGTCTGTACTGCAACATGCAGATCAAGGTTTGGTCTGTACTGCAACATGCAGATCAGGGTTTGGTCTGTACTGCAACATGCAGATCAAGGTTTGGTCTGTACTGCAACATGCAGATCAGGGTTTGGTCTGTACTGCAACATGCAGATCAGGGTTTGGTCTGTACTGCAACATGCAGATCAGGGTTTGGTCTGTACTGCAACATGCAGATCAGGGTTTGGTTCACAGTCGTATCTCGGTCGGCAGCAAACTACAACCACTTGGATTTCAAGTGCTGAACTCAAACAAGTAAATTATCCTGTTTATCTGATTTTATAAACCTTTATGTTTATTTCGCTTGCAGTTTCTGATTGTAGAACATCAACTGACTTGTACTATTTTCCTCATGGGAACGCAAGTTTGCCATTTCATGTAACCTATTGTATTCAACGAGTGTCTGCAGGGAAATGTCGCCCTTCCTTGTCATTCGAAGTATATTGCTTGTGCATACCGTTTCAATTAATAAACAATGTAGATACTAACAGGACTGTCTGAGTACACTTCACACATGCATTTGACGATCCTCTAAATGAAGTCAAAGTATAAATAGAACACAGAATTATTAATAATAATAACCAAAGTTTATTGGAATATAATGTCTGTTCAGAGAAAATGACAAACTGGAAAAGTGACAGACTCACATACATACTCAATCAAACCATCACAGTTTGGGATTCTGTCTGCTACTGTTCTACTGTAACACAGCGACAAAGCTCTGGCATTTACGCATCCAAACTCTAAATCAAAACACACACTTTTATATATCTCATAGACAAACACGCATTTGCATACAGTCTCATGATGGCATTGCTTACTCTCGCAGGCACAGTTGTGCCTTCTAGAACACACACAAAGCTGGCTTGCACATGCATGCCCACAGACGCACGCACACACACAAACACACACACACACACTTCTGATCTTCTCAGCAGTCTATCTGAGGCTGTTGCTGTTTGGCTGAGAGCCTGCCAGTCCAGGATGATCTGGACTGTGACGGTTCTGGAAAAAGAGAATACAAACCCACGTTAGAAGGACAACAGGACGTCATCAACAGAAACAAAACATTGTATAGATAAGTGTAATCATAAACTACATTTCAAATCAGTCTTCCTGTTCCCGCTACACAGTCTGTTTTTTGCGGAGGGATTTTCAAGATAGTCGTTTGTACCTTTTTCTTTTTCTTATCCTTCTTTTTCTTCTTGCGGTCCGGGTCATCGTCCCTCTTTTTCTTTTTCTTCTTGGGGTCAGAGTCTGATGGGGTTTCTGTGAGGAGGAGGGGAATGGAGAACAGACTGGAGGATAAGTGGGACTGATGAGAGACAGAGAGAGAGAGAGAGAGAGAGAGAGAGAGAGAGAGAGAGAGAGAGAGAGAGGGAGGGGGGGAGAGACATACCTTGTGGTATGGGGTCCTGTGGACGGTGGTGTTTGTGCTTGTGTTTGCTCTTCTTCTTTGGGGGCTGAATGTGCATTAGTCTGTACTGCTCTGGAAGCTGGAAAACACACACGCACACGGAAACACAGGAAGAGGTTGATGAATGTTAGAGAAGAAACATAATTGAAATTGCTAAAATAGCAAGTGGTCAAGTTCATTAAGCAGGCAGACTGTGTGTGTGTGTGTGTGTGTGGGGGGGGGGGTCTTTACCGGCCCAGTGTGCAGTCTGAAGCCAGTGAGGAGCGCTCCAGTCAGGGGGCTGAAGGAGTTCCCACACACCGGTGGCTTCTCTATCAGAGACCGCAGTGAACTACCATCCTGAGTACCCGGACAGTCAATCATACCTAGAGAAATGGTAGGGCAGACCGATTCAATACAACAACAACAACAAAAATGGTGGAAGAAGTAGTGAATGAGATGAGGAGTAGAAGATATGACTGTATATGAGGTGTAGGTCGAATACTATGAGGATGAGCATGGTGTTCACTAATGTTGCGTGGTGTTTTTTTCTTTTTCTCACCTGGTAACTCTGGCAAGAAGTTGCTTAGCTTCTCCTTTACCTTCTTCCCACAGAACTTATTGTAGGCGTGTTCTAGGTTATAGTGGGTTATCAGGTTGGTGTTGCCCGTTAGCTCGTTGCCCACTACAAAACATACAGAGCGAGTCTGTCAACAACGTCCAGAGATGGGGCAGTGCAGGGAACCGTCTACAATTATCAAGTCCGCCTCCTCAAGGGCAATGGAATTAGTTATTTAAATAACGTTTTAATGTTTTGTGAGCAAGGTGAAGATTAGTGATGTTTCGGTCCCCGGCCATTAAAACCGATAATAATAGCTTACTAATACTGAGGTATGCCCAACACAGGCACAAAGTAAACATTAGGTAAAGCATCATTTAACAGTTTAAGCACACAACTGAGATGTATTTTTTTAAGAGAATCCCAACATACCCGGTAATTCTCGCAGTAAATAGAATGGTTCGTTCATGGCTCCCGGTTTTCGTAGCGTAGGCCCCTCATCCCCGAGCTGGGGTGGCATCTGCGCCGCCATGGGGACTTGATTTTGAGGGAGAGGCGGTGGTGGCTTTCCTGGTCCGAATCCCAGAGTTGACGAGCCGGGAGGTCCCTGAGCCTCATTTTGCCCAAAGAGAGTTGAATACATTTCCGTCATATCTGCCGCGTGTAAGACATTTAAATAGCTCAAACTTCTTTTTCTACAACAAGCTTGCTAGAAGTAGTTATGTACACATGTATCTGCGATCTTCCAATAACAACCGCTTTACTCTTCCTAGCCACTCAGTCTAGGCCACAACCTCTTCTTTGTGGCATATTTCTACTGCAGTTTACCGTATTATTGCGAATAGTTGTCCTCAAAACTGCTTGGGAGGCTACATAATGTAGTTTTGAGGACAATTTATTTGCGTATTGAGAGTGATGATATAAAAAAAATTAGATCTTGTTTTTAGACGATGGAATTTATTTCAGGATAAAATTTACAAACATAAATCATAAATGTATAACTGTACATATAGTCAAAATGAGAAGGAAAAAAAGAAGAATGGTGTAATTTTATGCTTGATCATAAAGAACAGTCAAACATCAAAGGTATCCGGAGGGCAGAAGGAGGAGGCCTGAGCCTGAAATTCACTGATGGATGCCTAGAAGAACGAGAGACAGACAATTACTCGTGGTAAACGTACATGTGTCAATGTTAGTGGAGCTCATGTAGGCTACTAACAGCATTCAATCAGTCTTTCCAGCAAATCTTTCTTCAAAATCTCATACTGATTCTCTCACTCTCACCTTCCACTCATCCACAGCTGCTGTGATGCGCTGCTCTGTCTGAGCAAGACCCTCCCTGCCCGCCTGCACTCTCTGAGCCAGGCCAGCGTTCTCCTTCTGGATCCTCTTCAGCTCTTGTTGAAGGAAGGCCTTCTGCTTCAGGTAGTACGGCATCACGAAGCTGCACAGGTCCTGCTCAGGAACTCCACTGGGACGCCTGAGGGGACGTAAGCAGAACATGAGTTCTGTATGCAGCATGTACCCTCAATGTTAGATATGGAAGGAGAATACATCAAGAAAAGGCACACGGAGAACGTCACTGACCATGCTGGTTCTGAGCTGTGCTTGGCTTTCTCTTCTAGCTTGTCCAACTCATTCAGCTTACACTGCAGCTCCCCCTCTTCAATCAGTTTGTTGATATCCTCCTGTAAAGTTGCCAAGAAGTTGACCGACAGTTAGTTAGACAGGTATCCATAGATATCTCCGACACACATAAGTGTGTAAGTGTTGAAAACATGTTACATTGTCTTCATGTAGCTGATGCTTTTATCCAAAAGTGTCGTATGGTGAAAGTAGGCCTGCAGCAGAAGATCGAGGATCTGAAGTTCATAGTTCTACGGTATTTTGGACTGCGTGGATAGGCTAACCGCATCGCAAAATAACCACATTTCAGGAACCAAATAATTAACTAAATATGTTCATCCTTTAAAGTAACTAACCTGTATGGTTCTCTGCAAATCTTCTATAAACTGCTTGTGAATGTTCTCAGTCAATTGACGGTCCTTCTTGTAGAACGGATGGAACGTGCGTGCAAATCTGTGGAAACTGACACAGCGAGAGGATTCAGCAACTCAAGTCTGCTTCTGTAGCTGAATAATTGACCTTTTGGCATTTATGTCAACAACTCCGTAATCTATGAAAGTGTGCATGGCATGTACATACCTAGCATCAAATATGAACTTCTGCAAGCTTTTCTCCACAACTTTATTGAACAGCAGTAGCCTTTTAATTTCTGGCTCCGGCCGGCCCAACAGCTGCGAATCATTCTTTGGACCTGTCGACTGCGATTCAGCTTCTGTCGCGTTGTTAGTTTGATCCTTTGTGTTTTCCTGCTGGGCAATCGTTTGCTCTTCCCCGTTTGTCTCCATGTTTCAGCTACTTTGTTGATATTTTACACTACCCGCCGAAACGTCGACGACGTCTAGCTACGGAGAGTCACAAGGTACATTCAACTAGTTGGTAAATTTGCTTTAACACGCAAGCGCAGTCTTCTGTCAGATGTCACGCTCCTTCACGCTCTGAGCTTCAGCTGTCACTTTCCTCCCCCCTTCTCCCCTTCTCCTACCCACAGTTGCATGCGGGAACATGGGCTTAATCACAGGACTTTGTGCTTTCTTTTACCATTTACCACAAATATACAAATGGCTACTAAAACCGTATTATATCGCATCAGTCCTCATGTGTGCCGCATTCCCCATAGTTCGGAAGGCACCGGGACTGTGCGAGCACTTGCCAACTGAACGGGACGACGGGAACTCGTGCAACTTGGACTGGGTGAGTACTGGGGGGCAGGCAGTGTTGTACTAGACTAGTTCAATCGAGGACTACACTTGCAGCATAACTATCTCCCTCCTTTATTACAGAGAGAAGTGGAGATACTCATGTTCCTCAGTGCGATAGTTATGATGAAGAACAGGAGAGCAAGTGGGTGAAGAGTACACACACACACGTTTGGGTCAGAGGGCAGGTGTGAGGTGTGTGTGGCCCACACATGATACCCCACTGAATGTCTGTTCACATTTACACAAATAGTAAATACACACACACTTTTATGCACCATGGAAGTTATTCAAAAGGCTAAGCCTTGGAGAGGAAACACAGAGAGATGTGGTTGTCTTGTTGCGGGTCGAGCAACTGTAGATTCCAGGTCGTTTGTCATGTTATTCTGTCACCCCTTCCTCCATTTTCCAACCAATGTTATGTCCCCCCTTGCCTCCCCCTTCACTCCCCAGTCAACCTGGAGCAACACCTGGGGAATCTGTTCCTGTTCACTAAAGTGGCCAATGTCATCCTCTTCTTCAGGGTGGACATTCGACTGGGCATCTTCTACCTCGCCCTGTGTGTCGGTGAGCGACCACTATCATCTCACCAAATCACGATAATCACTGTTATCCAGTCCCTGGATATTCATTCCAGGAGTTAGTTCAGTAGAATATAATATGTCCTTTCCTCTGTTGCGAGTTAAGTCAAGAGCAGAACGATACCTTATCTGACTGTACGGTATTCAAGCAGAAAGTGCCCTGGAAAGGTACATTTGAGGAGTAGAACCTTTGTTGATTGTTGAGCCTTTCTGTGTTCCACCACTACAGCCTTCCTCATGACCTGCAAAGTCCCGGTCTACATGGGCCCAGAGTATATCAAGTATTTCAGTGACAAGACCATAGATGTGAGTGTGACTGTTAACCGACCATACATTTCAGCTGGGACTATTGATGATTCAGTCTTAACCAGTAGTTTGTACACAGAGTAAAACTCAGCATTTTAACATTGGTTATTTTAGTAGATGCCTTTATTCACAGCGATGTCCAATAGTGCTTACTGTATAGTGAAAACAGCAAATGATCAGTAGTAGTATAACGACATCATATCGGAAGTATACTAACTTGGATTACATTACATCGCACCTTCAGTCAACACCACGGATCGGGGTCTGATCATTTTGACCTGAGAACTGCAAAATTACAAAGGAGTAAATGCCATTGTTAAGTCAATGCCCTCAAGCAGTCGTAGACTCATGGTATATGTTTACAACTGAATAAAAAATGTAAATGTACAACTGAGGATCAATGATGAATCAATGCTCTAGTGATCCACTGACCTAGTGATCTAAGGGAATCTAACCCGGTGTCATCAGACCTAACCTGCTCTGATCCCTGGACACAGGAGGAGCTGCAGAAGGATAGCCGCCTCACCTGGATCGTTGAGTTTTACGCCAACTGGTCCGCCGAGTGCCAGTCCTTCGCGCCTGTCTTTGCCGACCTCTCCCTGAAGTAAGACTGTCGAGAGAGCAGTAGATCCGGCCCCTTCTGGCTGCCGCCCGTGCATAACTTCTTCACATATCCTCTCTTGGCCAGGTACAACTGTGACGGTCTGCGGTTTGGGAAGGTGGACATCGGCCGATATGGTGAAGTGTCAGAGAGGTAAAAGCGGGAAGTGTTAACCCAATGTTTTGCATGTCTCACAACTCCATCTGCAGACTCTGTATAGCAGCATCCCATTTCACCTCTTGGTTTATTGGCTTGTTCTCTTTGTAGGTACAGGGTTAGCACCTCCCCCTTGGCGAGGCAGCTACCCTCATTGGTGCTTTTCCAGGGCGGGCAGGAAGTCATGAGACGCCCGATGGTGGACAGCAAGAGGCGCGCAGTGTCATGGACTTTCAGTGAAGTCTGTATCCCTGTTAGAGCTTCTGAGAAGTTGTGTGTGTGTGTGCGTGTGTGAGAACTGTCCTCCCTCGTTTACACTTAGTTTTCATCCTTTTCCCAGGAAAACATCATCCGTGAGTTCAACCTGAATGAGCTGTTCCAGAAGTGTAAGAAGCTGGGTAAGGGTAAGGGGGAGAGGGGAGAGGAGCAGGACCCCTCTCTGCCTGAGGAGGGCGACGATGAGCCACAGGCCGATCCAACTGACCCAAAAGAGCCAACGGAAAGCAAGAAAGACAAGTGAGGAGAGATATACTGGTGTTAAGTGCCATTGTAAACCCTAACACACAGTGCAACTCTTGTTCTATATTAACCATGGCAAACAAAAAGGAGTAGTCAGTGACATGTTAGCAACATCTGAACATTTCAGTTTTGAAGTCTTAAACTATTTGTGTAAAATTCTGCCTATTTGACATTTGTAAAAAACTGTTGAAAATGTTATGACTTCACTCACAGGCTTTTTCCATCATTTACCTGGAGTGTTTCAGTACACTAGTGTGTTTATTAGTGCTTACCTGCATCCTTTGTACACATTCGTATAAGAATGGTTGATGCCAAATTATAAAGCCAATCCTTGCATTTTAATAAAAGAATACATGTTCAGTCCTCCATGGGCTTTCATCACAGATCGAAGACTTCCCCAGGGTACATCCCATAATATCACATGTATGAGTGACGGACAAATCGAATTCAAATCAAACAAATCGACACACATCCATCAGGTTGACCTTTTTATTCTGAGAAGACGTCATTAAAAATTCTCCTTAAGGCCGTTTTTGGAAATGTCTTTTACATAGTCATTTGCACGGATGTTTGTCAAACTGGTTTCATTCACCACGGCTCACCGTCATACGCTGGACCTTTACTGCACTGTGGATCACTGGCGACAATCACCATAGGAAGAAGGGCACTGATTTTAAACACCACTCTCGTACAGGTAGGCCTTTATGTGCCATAAATGCTTATCGTGCTTCATTTTTATCATCGTCGTCACGGTCGTCACACACAGACACACATCTGCCAGACGTGCATTCCACTAGGTGTTCTCTGGTCTCACAAACCAGAGATGAAACTGACGCGACATGCTAGGCTACAGACGCCCGCTTGCTTGCTTGATACTGTAATGGGATGTGCTTCGAAGCGGGAGCTTTCCAATGACAATGCGTGCAGCTCTACGTTCGGCTAGCTTGGGCATTCCATCCTCCATTCGTGGGGCTCTACTTAAAAACGACAACTTGAACACACTGTCTTGACGCACACTCCTGACGCGCACACACACCATCCTCTTTCTGGTGGTGCCTTCTTAAACCTGATTGTGGGCCAAACATGAAATTGTACCATAAGAGCAGAAGAGAAACTAAAATGAACCAAAAAAAAAAAAAAGGATCTAATACTAAACTGCTCCTTGTTGCTTTAAAAAAAATACCTGAAAAACAAAACTGACAATTCAAAATGTAAATTGTTTCACTGTGAATGGTCTCAAGGCAGATGTAAAAGCGCTCTCTACCAAACACTCTTCTCCATATTTTAAAGGAAAGTCTAAAACCTTTTTATTTTTTATGTGGACCATCTTTGTCCCTTTCCCTTGTCCTTTCTGCAAATAATTTAAGTTGAGAATTTTTTGAATGAGAACCTATACATGCATGAGGTTACTGCACCATTCCTCATGATAGTGATTTGTTAAGAATTGGGCCCATTACTAAAATGTTAACTTGTCTGGTCAAATAAATAAGCCCGTTAGAACCTCAACATATTTGGCTGGCCATCATTCCACGTCAGAGGATGTTCCTAGCATTTGATTGACAGACATAACAATGCAAAACACAGAGAGCAAACAATCATTAAAGCTACCAACAGAGAATCGGCATAAAAGGGTTAAATCCTAAATGTTACAAGTGTACATTCCACCAAAAAAAAGGCTTGTGCTGAAATGATTATTCTGAATTTCTTTGTCGATTCCAGCATCCTCCGTTTGCCACTACAGCTGTCCTTTACAAGTCAGCTTCATTTTGGGGATTAGAACTCGAGCAAAGATCTTTGACTGTTTGAAGAATCTATCCATCGAAGCAGGCGACAGGTCTTGTTCTCGATTCGCCCACCCCTTTTATCATTAGTTCATCACCTGACCATTTTACCACAATTCTGACTATAATTCCTTAATACATTTATAAAAAACAATCTTAAAAAAAGAAAGAAAACATTTTAAAAAAAGAAAACAAAATAAACTTAAATGGGTTGAAAGATAATTTCTCTACCCAGTCATAAATCGTAGTGGAGTCCTGCCTCTTAGTGATTCTACTGCAGTGCTTGGTCCATCCAGATGATATCAGAGAAAGTCCTGAACCAACAACAGTCATGATTGGTCACCTTCCGAGACTATATTTCCTTCTTCTTCTTCATGTGCTAATTATTGTACCAAAAAGAATATCTCTATCGCTTTGCAAGTTCAACATTTTTGTACCCAGTCTTGATGATAAAGTCCATGACATAATTATTAGTCTATATCTGGCAAAGAGGCAGATCCGAGTTTGGCCCATTCCAGACCAATTATCCGTGTTCCAGTTCCCCTGCTGCTGGATAAAATATGAAAGACTGCCAGAGAAAAATGGACAGCCGTAGAATTTATCAAAAGATCTGGACAAAATGACTGTCAAAGGTTTGTTACACAGCCCTTCCTCTCCTGTCCTCTGTGCAGACTTAGGAGATTAAAGTTGTCCATTTATGGTCCGTTTGTGTGTGATGAAACATTCGTGCCATGTCGAACTCTCTCCATCAGTGAGTTATTTCTAACTTGTCGAGTGTGGAAAAAAATCTCCTTCTCATAGTCCCGTTTGGATGTCCGTCACTCAAACTGATATCTCATAGGTGGTCCCTCCGACGCCGGTCACCTTCTTCACCCCGCCCCCTGGTTTGGATGTGCTGTGATTTGCCAAGCCTGGGCGAGAGGTGGATCTGATTGGACAGGAAATGGGGTGGGGGTTCAGGAGGTAGAAGGGAATGAGGGAGAGACGGCGAAGCAGAGAGGTGAGAAGGTCCGATTCATAAAGCAGCATAAAAATAGATACTGAACCAACAGTGAGAAGAAGGTCATTTTGGGACGAAAGCACAAAAAATGATTAGAACAGAGATTCAGACTCTCAAAACAGGCCGACAGAGAAATCAAGGAGAAGGTAAAGGAAGACTCACACATCAGACCAGGGAGAAGAGGAAGGCTGACACGGATACGGGAGGAAGAGGAGAAGGAAGAGGAGGGAGAGTGGCAGGCGGGCGCTCAGATCTCTACTCACTGTGGAGCCTTCGTCCCTCCGACTCCGCCTCCTCCCAAAGCACCGCCTCCTCCCACTGGGTGAGCCTTGTTCTGGAGCCCCGCCTCCGCGGTGTAGGACACCGACTTGCCCAGGGAGGGCCCTCGAGGAGGCGGGGACACGGGGGGGTCCGGAGAGCGGGGGGGGGAGGAGAGGGGGTCCGACCTGGGCGGGGGGCGGGAGGAGGGGGGGCGGGGGGGCCGAGGGTCCTGCGGGAGGAGCTTCTGGGCCTCGGGGGGTGCGGCGTGGGCGAAGGGGGCGGCGTGGAGCGGGCTGACGGCACGCAGGTAGGCTCTGTGGGGGGAGGAGAAGGAGGCAGAGCCCTGGAGCAGCTGGCCCTCCCTCTGCTGGGCGATCTGAGCGGAGAGGTAGGGCGAGGTGTAGCCCTGCAGGGGCGCCGGCGCCGGGGGGGAGGCGCCGGCCCCCGGGGGGAACGGCCCGTGGGGCTGCTGGGGCGACAGCTCGTGCACCGCCGACTCAAACTCGGGGCTCTCCGACGGTGTCAGCAGGCTGTCGTAGGACAGGCTGCCGTTTCGAGGCGTCTGATTGGCCAGGCTCTTGTAGCTGGTGTCGGTGGTGCCCTCCGATTGGAGGGTGCCCAGGGCGTTGTGCGCCGTGTGGGCGGAGCGAAGGCTGGAGGAGTGCGAGCCCCCCGTGGACAGGACCAGAGAGGAAGGGTAGGAGGTGTAGGACCGCCCTGCCAGGGAGTACCCCGACATGCCCACAGAGACCCCCCCTGGCCCACCGGCCCCCCCGGGGCCCTCGCCCCTCTCCACTCCCCCCCTGCGCGCCCCCATCGCCACCACCGTCCCCCCGTCCAGGCTGCTGGGCTCTGAGCGGTAGCTGGGCTGCCTGCTAGTCTGGAGGATGGAGGGGGAATCCAGGCTGTCCCCACGGATCAACTGGAGAGGAGGGGAAAAAGTCGTTACAGAGACAGAGGTAGAATTTATATAACGGATTACATAACTTAGCATAAACAGCTGTTAGAAAATGCCTCCAGTTCTCACCAGACAGAGGGCTGTACAGTCTCAACAGAGAGAGAGAGAAAGAGGTGGGGGGAGGGGGTGCTAGGGCTAGGCTACTCCATCACACTAACTCACACGAACAGGGCAATACCACCAATGACAGATACATCAACCTAGCTACCACGTGACGATACCAACATTCCAGTCAGTGCAACTTTCAGAGGGGGGGACGGGGGGCACGAGCAGAGGCAAACAGGGACGGTCAGATGGACTCACAGACACTTACGGCTCCTCCAATGGCCCCTGAGTGAATAGTTTAAAAAGTAAGAGAGAAGGAGGGGGGGATGGATTAACCACAATGGAGATAGCAGGGCTGTCCCCGACTACGATTTTTTTTGCTCGACCAAGACTCGACTGAACACTTCTGAAAATCGACTCATCTCAATTTGAAACTTTTTTTTCTTTTTTCTACAAATGTCACAATGTTTTTCATCAAACCATTTTGTGTGATGTTTTACCTCACTGTTTTAAGAGATAATCTGAAAGAAATACATACGTAAGAAGGGAGATTGACAACGAGACAAACATAAATGTACAAACATTTTCCTGATCTGACTCAATGTAGCTGTAGACAAAGTATGGTCGAGTTTGTAGTTAGGCTACAATTGTGCTCGTGCAAAAAAAACGAAACTAAACAAAATGCAGATCAACGAAAGGGAAAACAGTGACACATTTTTATTTTCTTTTATATTTTTAGAGTTGCTTTATTTGTCTTAAATAATATAATCTACAATTTCTGTAGAACATTGCTTTAATTCAGCAATGGTGACACAAGCGGGAATCAGACCTCACACTGCCATACGGCAGCTGGACTAAAACACATCTGAGCCGACCAAGAGCATATCGACCAAACAATGGACCAGTCGCCTGAGTGGGGACAGCCCTCGGAGATAGAGACTAAATCAAGGAGAGGGAGAGAGAGAGGGAGAGAGAGAGGGAGGGGGAGGGAGCCTCCCAGTGGCCTCGTTAGACTGGAGCTGCCTGGCTCATACAAGCGCAGTACAGGTGGCGGAGGAGGGAGGGAGGAGGGTGCGTTCCATGTCAAACAACTATCTGATCCATTTCAGGAACTGTCTGAACAATACTGTCTGAACAATAACCTTCTATGCTACATACACAGCGTGGGATGATCCTTCTCTACCCGGTCTCTCAGGAGATAGATAGTTAATAGGTCATTAATAATGATAACCTGTGTCTGTGTGTGTGTGTGTACCTTGTTGGGGTGTGTGAGGGCTGTGTGGTTCCTCCCAGGACTGCCAAAGGCTGGTCTGTACTTGTACATAGAGGGAGTGGGCGGAGCCTCCGTCAACAAACTGCTCTCTGGAGAGGAGGAAAATAAACAAGACAGTTACTACCATGGTATGTGTACGTATGACTACTGGCCCCCAGTACTGACAGCACAGATACTCTGTGAGTGAGGGTGCGTGAGAGAGAGAGAGAGAGAGAGAGAGAGAGAGAGAGAGAGAGAGAGAGCGTCTCACCCTCAGTGTCGGCGCGGGGCAGACCAGCGTAGCGCAGCTCAGGTTTAGGAGGAGGGGGAGGTTCTGCGTCGGCAGACTGGCTCTCCATCTGGTCCAAACTGCTTTTAGACTGAGGGAGGGGTGAGAGGGTGACAGAGAGACATAGATGAATAATATACACTAACACATGGTTCAAACTATTTTTAGAGCGGGGAGGGGGTGTGAGGGACAGAGAGGTGTGTGTGCGCGCGCATGTACCCGGGTGCTGTGGTGGTCGTTGTGGATGCCATTGTCCAGGACCTTGGCCTCTAGCTGGGCTTCAGTGAGTGCCGGGCGGAGGAACGGGGGGGTAACCTCCACTGCCTGAGGGTCCCTCCATCGCCCCACATACCTGACACACACACAGTTATACAAAGACAGGTTTACATAGAAGGGAGAGTCATATACAGAGAGTTAAACATGTAGAAAGACTTAAATATGGAGAGAAAAGAAAGGGGGGGGGGGAGAGAGAGAGAGAGAGAGAGAGAGAGAGAAGTGAAGAGACACACAGCACACACAGGCAGGAACACGGATATGTTACCCAACATATCCGTGCGGAAATCTGGCCGAAACTTGACACAGCTTTACAAAGAAAACACCAATCAGCCTGACTGGTTTCCAGGTTCACTTAGGTTACAGGGCACGTTGCAGGGCAGGCATGCACACGCTCACACTCACGGAAAGAAGCTCTCGCTCTCTCTCGCTCTCACACACACCCAGGCGGTGCCTGGAAGGTTAGAGGTAGAGGACGTTGGGGAGGGGAGTGACAGAAATACCTGGGTGCCTGGGAGCTGCAGAGAACGTACGAGATGTTTCGAGAACAGCCATTGGTGAAGGGGTTGACTCCGCCCCTGAACTTCCCTGTGACCTGCAGAGAGAGAGAGAGGGAGAGAGAGAGGTCACCTCGGTCACCGTGGGCCACAGAGCAATGGCTCCATCCCCTATCCCCTGAGGGAGAGCGGCCTGAACACACGACTCCGCACCTGCTCGTTGGTGGTCCGCCCCCGTGCTACCAGCACGATGTGGAAACCAGTTAGTCCTGCTACTGGGATGAAGAAGAGGCCCGCCACACACATGACTGTCATGCTGGGAGCACTGGGAGTCAGGGAGTACAACCACACAGTTGCTATTCTGTGTGTGTGGGTGTGTGTATGTGTGAGAGTGAGAGAGAGAGAGAGAGGAGGGAGAAAGAGAGAGAGAGAGAGTGCAAGTGTGTACGTGTGCGTGTGTACAAGTGTCTGTGTGTGTACACGTGTGTGTGTGTGTATAATAAGTGTCTGTGTGAGATAGTCGAAGTGCGTGTGCAGGATACGTGACGACGGCGTGCACGCCGTCCAGCTGGTGCCGGTGGTGCAGGACGTAGACCAGGCCGAAGCCAAACACGTTCACGATGTGCAGCGTCAGGGACAACAGGAACAGGAAGAAGTGGCGGTAGTTCCTGCGGCCGATGCAGTTGTTCACCCAGGGGCAGTGGTGGTCAAAGTCCTGCAGGGGTCAAAGGGTCACACGCAGGGGGTCGAACCAAGGTCAAGAGAGGAGGGTGTCTAGCTACGTCACATTTGGGAGTTTTGCTAACCAGCGTTGATGGAATGTTGACCTGGAAGGTGTGAGCGTGTGTGTGTGTGTGTGTGTACCTCCACACAGTTGTCGCAGACAGAGCAGTGAGAGCAGCGAGGGGGTCTGTAGAAGCGGCAGGTGGAGCACCACTTCATCCGGACCTGGATCCCTCTGATCTCCACCGTCTTGTAGAGAGGAGCGCGGAAATCATCCTCTTTATCCTCATCCTCCTCCGCTGCAAACACACACACGCGCGCCAAAACATTGGACTTTTCGTTCATTCGGGGTTCCCAGAACACGAGAGTTTTACATTTGGCGTCTGCTGTATCTATGATGGGGCACACGACATCTCTTCCGGTTTCTCTTCCTCGTCTCGGCCTACCTCTGGGGAAGACTCCTGGGTCCATAAACGTGGCCATGCAGAAGTTGGCGAGGGTGAAGAGGAAGACCACAGCGTTGTAAACAGGGATGACGGACGACAGGGATTCAGACAGCCACGGGCAGCTGGCGGGGAGAGAGGGAGAACACCTGTACAGCCGGCTACAACAGGCCGTGCAACACCTGTCAGCTGGCCACGGCAGTGCGAGTTTGCACGCGTGTGTGCCTGCGCTGGTGCATGTGCCAAATGACTTGAGTGTGTGTGTCAAGGTGTGTTACTCACGCAAAGCAGAAAAACAGGGTGGTGGAGCCGACCAGGAAGGTCGTCGCTGCGGAGACCGGGACGTAGCGACTGGGGCGGAACGGGCGGGGAGGAGAGGAGACAGGGCCTAAACCCCCCCCGACCCCCCCGCTAATGAACCCCGGCATCACAGAGAGAGAGAGATAGGAGAGATAAAGAGAGAGAAAGAGAGAGATAGGAGAGAGAAAGAGAGAGATAGAGAGAGATATAGGAGACGGATAGGAGAGAGTAGGGCTACTCAAGTAGTGGGATTTCTTAATGTCAGAGTAAGGCCTGCAAAGTGCCCATGGGCACAGGGGGCATGATGGGATTGAGGAAGGGCAACAATAGTACAAGTATTGTGATCACACAAAGCAGCAATCTGAGGAGCCTATGACTAGTGGTTTATCAGACCTCTCTCTATTATCACACTGAAATACTTTACAATCTTCCAATATATACCACAATCTATACTTTCTTTGCATGCATATTATTGTTGCATGTAAATATATATGTTGTTGTTGCGTGTAAATATATACTAGTTCTATACACTAGTTCTATCATTTCAATGGAGCTTCAGAAAACACTTCAACTCAAATACTGGGATACAAAAATAGCTGTGCCTTCTTCATAAATATTCCTGTATGGCTTTAAAGTAACTGTTTTTGGTGCAACAATAAATACATCTAATCTAGCTGTAACCACTCCGAGCTGTAGTGCAACCCTAACCCTTTTTGCATAGAAGCCTTACACAAGGGCACAAACACACACACACACCTATCTGTTTCTCATCAGACACCCTTGCCCATTAGCTTTTGTATCCAGAATCCTCAAAACTAAATGTACGACTTTCAATAGGATTAGGAGTCCAAAGTTTACATTGCAATAACCTGGAAGTTCAAAAGCCTTTCCTTTCACAGAAAAGTCGAATTAAAGGGATGACCGAATGAACAGGCCCCGAGGAGGTAGTGGAAGAGACAAAAGGCCAAAAACAACTGGAAGTGACAGAGATGAGGTTGAACTTTCTACCGTGAGTGATCGAGGCACCGAGTGGCAGGAAGAGGTTAGCGTGGGCAACGTGGAGGGGACAATGTACGCAGAAGACAGATCCTGGGAACGGATGCTGATCAGGGGAAAACCATGCAGACTCCAAAGACACACTTCTGGGAAAAGTCCACTTGCAGCTCTTCCCCGTGAAAAAAACCCCCAAAACAAACAAACAAAAAATACCTTAAAGCTAGTTTATAAAAGCTATTTCATCAATTGTTTTATAGCATCCAGCTCCCTGTGTATAAAGAACTGTTCATATCCAGGGCTTCAATAATGAACGTTGGATCATTGAACCAATCGGATCAAGCTTCCAGCCCGTGCGTTCGGCAGTCAAATCAGCTCATCCCAAACAGAAGCCAGATCAGCGTTTCCATGGCATCGCCACACTGGGTCCAGTCCAGGTGTAGAGACCCTTCCCATCTCCGGAACCACGGCAGGCACACCTCTTTTCCCATGGTGCCTTTTCAAACGGAGCCCAACTCAAACCGGAGAGATTTCATGGGAAAGAACTGCCTGCTCTCACTCTCTCTTTTTCTCTCTCAGAAGTCTTCTCTCACCCTCTGATGTTGTATCAGCAGGCTGTCCCTGAAACACATGAAGCATTGTGATATTAGATTACTAACACTCATTCCAAAACAAACTACTGGAGCACAATGACTGTTGTGATGGCACTACAAATGAAAACAAACACTGGTTCTGAGGCCATCGCCATATCTGAACAGGTCTGAAAAAACGTGTTTCTTCTTTCAACAGTCATCTTGCATGACTTACATCGACTGGCAAAGGACCGTTTGTGTAGGGAGTGGCAGGTAGTGTTGAAACCTCTATCTTGACCCAGTCTATATTTCACAACGACTAACATTTACGCTCTCTCTTTTTTCCTTTTGTGTCAATGTTTCCGTCTTTTAAAGTCACTCTCTTTCTAAAACACTAACAAACACGCGCAGTTTATACCTGTATGTTTCCAGGATCAGAGGATTGTGAGACATATCTCATGACGCACTAATCCCCCTTTGTGTTACCTGAGCAAAATCAGTCCGTCAGCAAACTGTACTCAGTAGAAGCCGATGCCTTTACACCTAAATCCTCCCCCCGAACTTCAACAATTTACTCGTCACATTACTAAGATTAAAGGTGTGGAAAACGATACATTGCCTTACATCTAACGTGGGTTTTATTTCCGATTTACATAGCAGGCGTGGAGCACCGCCACCACATATCTTGGAATACATTGATGTATCATATCAGATTTACAAATCTTTACTAGCCAGCTAACGTTAGCCAGCCTGGAGCCGTTTGGACCACAGCCGGTGTCATACAAGGTTGATGAATGAATACATGTCTGTGCGGACCCCACTTGACAAACACCCTGACCCATTGTAAGCAATAGAAGACTAATCATCTCCATGCTCCAATTTAAATCCCCCCCGATTTTAAATGGACGATAATCCTAAAATCTTCAAATAGAGACTAGCTAGCAAGCTAACCTATCGGAAGCTATGAGTACACATTATACACTACTATACACTGACGACAATGTCTCCTTAAATAATCGGTATACTTGATAAGCTAGTATCAAATATCAAGGTAGTTCATAGTGGAGCCCTTGCTAACGTTAGCAAGCTGGTATCAAGGCTAGCTCATTTTCATTTGAAGTGTTGACAGTACTGTCAGTCCTTGACTGCAGTATGGCTAACGTTAGTTGGTTAGCTAGCAACCACGTACTGTGCCAGTTCTTTCTGGCTGGCTAGCTAGATTTAAAACTTTCTAACGTTAATTGCCAGTGTCAACAAAATACTACTAAAAAGGGAAGGTTTACATACCTACTCCCTGTTACCTTTTGCGATAACTCTTAGAAGTTCGTTATGTGTGAAACTTCCCGGGCCCAACTCAAATCAGACGCTGACTGTGTAACCTAGTACTCACAAATCAGCGAACAAAAGCTAGCTATACAGTACAGTGCCCTAAAGTTAGTTTCACCCCGCCGGTGTTGTACCTATACCTTACAGTTTATATCAAAGTACAGAACCAGAACTACAGATGTCACCAAAACAATGTATACAAAATACAGCAAACCAGTTACCTTTCACGATAGTCTTATGTTTAGGTGTCTTTCGCTTCGGTTTTCGGCCAGTTACTTTGCTAGGCCAATGTAGGAATCCCGGAACTGCTCCGCGGTCCCTCAGGTGGGACGCACATCCAATCAGGAATCGAGAATCCTCGTTGCCGATGTTCAGTAGGTCCACTTCTCTTGGGGATGATTGAAATGTCAACCTTTCACATCTTTAGAGGTCACTTGTAATACATTAAAAGCGCGATAATTTTTTTTATTGTCATCCATTGTTGGATGATAGTATTTTATTTTACTTCCACTGTGAATGTAAGCCTACTACTGTGCATCAAAGTGTGACCTTTAGCAATGTCAGACGTTTATAGATTATACTAGGGTAATTTACAAGTGTATGGTGTTTAAATACGTTTCTTGCATACAGGTTGGCATCTTGTGTTGGTAAAATATAAATGATTGCACACAATTAAGTACATCAAACAGTGATGAATATTTATTAAAAAGTTTATTCTTTACAAATACAATCTCTTCAAACAGATGTGCATGAAGTAAATGTACACCGTGAATGAGTACAACAGTTAAGAGTACAACTGTTAGGAAGTCCGTAAACTGCAATTGATAAAAATGAAGCAAGGATATTAACTGAAATTGTCCTCATCCCTCAACTTCCAAACTCAATTCAGTTGCTTCCCATATCTCAATTACCATTGAAATCACCAAGCCGAGGGACCAACATAATGTCCAATCTCTGACCTTTCCTCATCCTCTATTTCAGGTCAATGAAGCGGATGTCCATGATAAGCAGCGTGTGCCGGGGGAGGGGTCTTGGGGCTGGCGACAACACGGTCATCACCTGTGCCTGCGTGTCCACCGCCGTCACCACGATGAACCCGCACACCGGGCTCTCCAGCACGCCTCGCCGCACCCCCCCGCCCCCGTCCTCCCCGTCGTCGGCGCAGCTCACGCTCAGCACGTGGTGTGTGAGGTCGCGCCCCGGAGTCACGGGCACCAGCTTCAGCTGCGTGTCGTCCTGCGACATCCCCAGCGGCAGGCAGGAGTCCGGGATGGACGGCGCGCCGATCTTGTAGATGCGCACGTCGGAGAAGCGCACGTCGAAGGCGTGGGGGTAGAAGGAGACGCCGCGGAAGCCGTAGAAGTACTCGCGGATCTTCTCGTCCCTGGTCTCGCGGCGGCACTCCTTGGAGCGCTCCACCACGCCGCCAGACTTGGGCAAAAGGACCACGCGGACGAAGTGCGGGAGGTCTCGTTTGAGCTCGTTGTAGAGCCTCTCCTGGTCCAGAACCAGAACCACGTCCACTTCGAAGGCCGAGGCACAGTGGACCAGGGCCTGGTACCCCGAGCCCTTGACCCAGCCGCAGGTGTTGATGATGCAGCCCCCGACGCTGGCCTTCCGGTTCACCTCACACCTCTGAGAGAACACCTCCGCCAGACACGACGTCAGCTACGCATGACAGGGTGGGGAAGGAATATGGAACGAAGAAAAGATGGAGACAGTATGCTTCAATAAGATCCAGCAGGGACCTAGTCAATATACTTCTATTTCTCACTTGTTTTTAATGTAATTTAAAAAAAGTCACACAAATGATCGTATGAGCTTAACAATTTGAGGGAAAATGTTATCCTTGAAAAATATAGAAGAATTTGGGATATTTTTGGACTTGGTTTACCCCTGTTTTGCTTGCAACCAATCAGCAACTTGTCCAATTTTAATAACTGTTGGTTGACCTCACTTCGTGTTGTGCATTATCTTTATGGCCGGGGTCATAAAGATAGTGTGCTAATAAGTGTCTCTCTCCTTACCTTATTGTAGAGTTTGATGTTGGTTCCAGGGCTTGTGGAGCCGAAGTGGAAGACCAGGGGAGCCTGGACTGAGAAGCCCTCCTCTACATCTGCTGGGCGCTCGATGCACAGCGCTGCCATGGTCCCTGGGACAGACACCTGCAACACACACCAGATCTCATCAGTGGACAACAACCAACATCTGATCCCACACTGTGCTTGCCTCTATTGACATAAAGATCATGTGCACTGCTAGCAAAAAGCCAGTCCTGTTCACGACTCCGTCAGTGTCATTGATATTGTTGGCACAGTCACTGTCGTTGCTTCAGATACAGTTCTGGGTTTGGTGTATTTAGGCAAACTCGAAAGCAGAATGTCTCATTCCCAAAGGGTGATTCGGGAATTACCCTTCGGGAATCATTGGGAATTCAGGGGATTTATTCCAGCTTGTATGTGCCATGTCCTCCGTGCTAGTCTCACCCCGCTCTGCCCCACGTCCAGCTCCACCAGCGTGGGCCTCCTGCCCAGCCTCACAGCGTAGCTCAGCAGCAGACGACACACCGTGGACTTCCCCACGTCTGTGGGCCCCACCACCATCACCTAGAGACCAGGTTATGACACTTCAAAACAACGTCGAGCTGTACGCACGCCTGGGTAGTTCAGGAAATGTCACTGTTAAATCTCAAGATAATGCGGATAGTAGAATGTTAACAATACAGATGTAAAAAAAAAAAGGCATGAACACAGAATAAAGCCAAAATACACATTTCAACACGGACACAAAGTAACTGGCACTAACCAACGTGAAAACACACATCTTACAGCACACTCTTGAGCACTCACCCTCGGCCCCCTCTCGTTGTCTCTCTCTGCTTGTCTTCTCATCTGCTCCAAAGCTGCATGTGTGTTGAGGTATAACAGCATGGGGGTGTCACGTGAAACGTAAGCCACCTGGGAAACCAAATCGAGATTGACTATTTTACACTTTGATTTGAACAGTGGTCACGACTACAAAAGTGCATGGGTCTCTCTCTCACACACACACACAGTTACTTTACCAGTCCAACTCACCTCAGTCTTCCCTGAGAGTGAGACACTGCATCCCTGCCATGTGAATACAGCAATCTTGGAGCCTGGTCCAAAAGTGTATTTCTTGTTACGGTTTAGTTCTGACCCAAAGACCTCAGCCAATCCTGTGAGCAGCTCCAGCTGCACGCGCTCCCCGGCTTCCACCTCGAACCTTAGTTCTGTCTCCTTCTCCAGGTCGAACCTAGTCCCGCCAGCCCCTGGACCTGCTCCGGCCCCCGCCCCCTCCTCCCCTACCTTCTCAGGGCCCTCTGTTGACATGGCTACAAGGAGAGAGGGAGAGGAGGTCTGGTTTAAAACCAAAATAAATCGAACATAACTGTGCTTATTTATGACTTTAGTAACTAATTCTGATTGCCACAAAACAACATAGACCTCCAGTAAATCAACAATAAATTAAATGTGCCGTTAGAAGGTATTGAATGATGTCGATTGATAGCATGGCAGCAGTTCTCAGTTAACTTTTCTACAAAGCAGTAGACAATGTAAACAAATAAACTAGTAGTATGTCCATATAGTTGTTTTACTACAAAAGTATTTTTTAATGAGCCAAAACAATAGTTTGAAAGCAAGCAGAGGTGCCGCAAGTTAGCTTGCTAGCATTAGCAAACGTCCATCAGCAGGCAAACTAAAGCCGTTTTTGAAGCTTCAAAAACACAAAACTTCAGTTTATGTATTTGTCTATACTATTACTGGCATTTTCTACTTACAGATAGAAATTTAAACGTCCCGGTTGGTGCAAAATAGCTTTTCAAATCTCTCAACAAGAACCACCACACGACACAGACAACAGTCGCGCACTGATTACGTCACGTCCTCTAGCGATAACTCAAGATGTTGGCTTGGATGGTAAAAGCAGATTCTCTGGTAAAAGTTTGCTCATTCCTGTCTGCTACTATAAAATATTAATTTATGAGTAAAGACTGTTTCAACTACATCACACAAACTCTAAATGTAATATGTTCTTAATCTGTTTTATTTTAACTGTGATTTAATGTCTAGCCAATTAATCAATCCATGTCAAACTTAAATGATATACCATCTATGTATCACAATTACCCAAACCACATAGATGAAAGGCATCAACAAAATTAACTGTTTATTTCAACATGAACATATACAATATAAAACAGTGCAGGAAAAAAAACAATGTTTTACCATGTGAAACTATTACAAATGAAATGTAATGGAAGACCAGTGAACTTTTAAAAACATTGAAACATCAGAAGACAGCAAAAACCACTAGATGTCACTGTGTATCCAGGTCCTGGGAGCTGGGAGCTGGTCATCAGAGGGGAGACTGGGGGATTAGCCCCATTGTTCAGCCCTCATCATAGTACATCCTGCAGCCACCAACCCCTGGATAACAGCTTAATAATTGAGGAATATCACTTGCTCCATTAGATAGCAAGTTACAGTGACAATTGAGTTGTATACTGATTATACTATAGTCTATACATATTCATTACCCCTTCAACAGTTTTTATTATTCTCGTTGTAGTTTTGATTCTCAAATCATCTCTCCTATTCAGGGTTTCCCCACTGGTTATTCAACCCAGACAAAGGTCAGCACAAACCGACCTTCATTTGTGTCTAATCCACCTTGAGAGCCTTTTCTAGAGCAGATACAACCACATCAGGCTCCGGAAACTTCAGCTTGCGTGGTGGGCCTTTCTTGATCCCTGACCAGAGGCACATCTCTACAGCAAACAGAGAGGTACAGTGTGGTGTTTACTTAAGCAGAGATTACATTTGGGTGCACATAGACCTATTTGCACAATGATGGTCCCTTGCTAGAATACCCAGGGTGAAACGTTGTATTTCATATCCATCAACAGCTGCAATTAGCTGAGCTAGATGGCAGAGGTGACCTCACCTTTCCCTCCCTCCTCTACCAGGGTGATTTCAAAGCTGTTCCTTCTGGGCTTCTGGGGGTTGAGGAACACCTTGAGCTCTGGGTAGGCAGCTATGAGGGCCACCTTCACCCCCTCAGCGTTCCGGCCGTACACTCGTCAGCTCTTACTGCAGAACCACAACAACAACAACCATCATCAGCGAGGGACTCTTGTCTTTTATGTCTTTGCCAAATGATCACTTACTTGTTGAATATATAAAGGCAAATGGACTGAATTCATGTCATTCCTAACATACTGAATGATGGCATTGCATATCTTGTATGATATGGTATGGGTGTAAGAGCAGGATATTGATGTTTACATCATGGAAGAACAATAGAGCCACCGATTATTTTCCTTACCAGTGTTCGATCAGCACCCTCTGTCCCTCTGTCATGTTCTCTGGTTCCTGCTCTGCTTTGCTTTTCTTTCCGTCTACAACTTCGGTCTGCTCCACCGTCTCCACCTCAGCGCCTGCCTTGCGCTTCGACACTCGACCTGCTCAAAGATTGATTTGACATTCGTATCGTCGTCAAGGTTTGATGATCTACCCATCTCGCATTTACTAAAATCCAAAATCTAACCATGTTAACTGCTAACGTATCACAGTCTAAGGATTTAGAACATCCGAAGGGTACCAACGGTAGCCTTTCTGACTTGATCCATCTACTTACCTGCTTTAGCACGGGACGCCATTGTTGTTGACTTCTTGAGAAACGTGCGAACTTTGGCGCGTTTTTAGCATCAGAGTGGAACGTTCCAAATAGGATTGTAGGGGTCGAGAAACTATTATTATGCGTGGTGGGCATGCTAATTTCAGATGTGTGTATGGTTAGGTCTGCTACTTCAATACAAATTAGATCAATATAGATTAATGCCAAGTTTATTATGCTCAGAATTAAACCAAACTACATTCACCAGGGAAAATGCCTACATCAAACAAATAATAATTGCATTCTACATAGCTATGCAACATACATCAAGTGGCAGCTATCAAATAAAAGGTAACAGGTTGGTTGAAATATGGTTAAAACAGCAGAATACTTATGATGAGCAGAATAGCAAGTCAAAGGTGCTGTGTATACAGGTCCTGGGAGCTAGGAGCTGGTCATCAGAGGGGAGACTGGGGGAGCAACCCCATTGGTCAACCCTCATCATAGCACATCCTGCAGCCACCGACCCCTGGATAACAGCCTGGGCAGAAGATGTAGCGAAACTACAAATCTGTCATCATTAGGTGGAGTGTCCCACTATACGGAATTTACTCAAATATTGTCATAGTTGCAAACAATAATGCTAGGCTATAGAAATAGGCTTTTGTAACAGGTTATAGACATTTATTTGGCATACAGGATCTGTAAATACAGATTCGTGCATATCAGACCAAGTTAAAGTTGCGCGGAGGCCTGGGTACAGACTTTCCACTTGACGTCAGACTTGAGAGCGTCCTCTAAAGCCAAGACAACGACAGCAGGTTCTGGAAACTTAAGTCTGGCCGGGGGACCTCTTGTTATCCCAGACCACAGACACGCCTCTGGGGTAGAGAAAGAGGGAGGCATGAATGACTAGCTGCATAAAAGGTCAAATATATCCATGAAAACACTCATAGCGAGTAACTGCTCACCTTTACCTCCGTCCACCAGAGTGATGTCGAAGCTCTTCTTCCGGGGTTTCTGCGGGTTGAGGAGCACCTTCAGGTCAGGGTGCGCAGCCAGGAGGGCCACCTTCACCTTCTCCGCGTGCTCCCGATACACTCGTCAGCTCTTACTGTCGATCAAAAACACAACCGTGCGGGTCAGCATTGTATGTGTTTATCTACTCACGTAGCCCACTTCATTGTTTTGGTATTAGGCCTACACAGTGATTGTATACACGCACACACCGTTGCACAAACTGGATATTGATGTTTACACCACGGAAGAACACTAAAACCACCGATTTTCCCTACCAGTGTTCGATCATCACCCTCTGGCCCTCGGTCACGTTCTCGGAATCCTGCTCTGCTTTGCTTTTCTTTCCGTCTACAACTTCGGTCTGCTCCACCGTGTCCACCTCAGCGCCTGCCTTGCGCTTCGACACTCGACCTTCTCAAAGATTGATTTATGAATGCAAACGATTTATAGACGTCTGGTTTGTATTGACATTTGTATCGTCGTCAAGGTTTGATGATCTACCCATCTCGCATCAAATTACACTTTAACTCATATACTAAAATCCAAAATGTAACCATTAGCAGTTATAACTGCTAACGTATCATGGTCTCATGATTTAGAACATTTAAAGGTCACCAACGGTAGCTTTTCTGACTTTATCCATCTACTTACCTGCTTTAGCACGGGACGCCATGCTGTTGACCTCTTGAGAAAACGTGCGAACTTTGGCGCGTTATTATCGTCAGAGTTGAACATTCCAAATAGGATTGTAGGGGTCGAGAAGTTTCATCAGCGAAACTGTTATTATGGATGGGGGGCATGCTAATTTCAGATATTTGTACATTCACCAGAGAAAATGCCCAAAATGCCCATGCTTATTGAACAAACAAACGAGTTTGCAAACTCGTTTTTTGTTTGTTCAATAAGCACCCTTTGGCCACCTGTACAGTTGTCCGGTTCATCCCTGCACTTCTTGCCCTTCACAACCACCTCCTCAACTCGTCGACAAACGGTCGTAACTTTAACAAATTGTAGAATTACATGTTAAGTACAGCTATTAGCTCATTAAGATGTAAGATTCTGGACCTGAATTTGTCAATAAAAATCTGTCAGCATTAATGACAGACGTTTACAACAAGTTTTGGATAAAGCATTTGAGTTACCTGAATTTCCACTTTTAACTTCATGCAAGAGGCACCAGGAATGGACTATGTCAACTGTTTGGGAGCAGGAATTTTTGGTGGCGAAAACACAAATTTAAAACTAATGGTAATGGTAAATATAAAGTCTGACGGTTGATTTAATTTATAAACTTGTTGGGTTTGTTGATGCTGACGCACCAAACAACTAACCAATCACAAGTCATAATTGTAGGTGTAACTTTATTATGTCAATGGTGCTTGGGACTTTGACAAAGTCTATAAAAGAGTTCCAAAGAGAGTCGAAACCTCAGCGTCCTACTGTCCTTGGCAAAATGCTAAATCTGCAGGTCTCTGCTTGGCCGCAGCTATGAAGACGACAACATGCCGAGGGAGTAGGAGATTTGGGTTTGTGAACTCATCCCCAGATTAGACCAAATCATTAATTAAACAGTGAAAGACGTCACACCATGGCAATGCAGGACCACAGAGGAGGAACAAACTGGAAAGAGTGAAGATGAAAGGATCAACGAGTTTGGAGGAGATCTTTGGAAACAAACGTGTGATAGAGGGATGTAAGGACACCAGGGAGAGAGAGACGGAGAAACAATGTGATCCCCAAAAAGATGTGTTTGTGTACTTTCATTTAGATGGTAAACATGCTGCTCCAGGAATAGCATACTGTAAACCCAGCTACCGTTCATAGTCCTTTGTTGTGAATGAAAGTCCCAAGTGTGTTGTCTTGGAGCTGCCAGTAAGCGAGGGCTATACCTCTCACACGGAGGCGAGGTGACACTTACTCACAGAAGGACTCCTCCATTCACTTTCACACACACATACTGTGACCATACTGCGTCTTAGTCACACTTTTCTCTCTCTCTCTCAGTTTGGGTTCAACTGTATTCCTGTCTCTCTCGCTCTCTGTGTCTCCCTCGCTTTCCAGCATAGCCCCCCCCCCCCTCTTCCTCCTGATCTCAGTCTGTCAGGCAGGCTGCTGGAGTGTATATTTAGCTCTTTATCAAAGCCTAAAAGGGGGTCCACAGACCCCCACAGATGTACCCTCCTCCCCATCTCTCCATCCTACCCTCTCTTTTTTTCCGCCTTGCACTGTGACGCAGACTGGATGAACCTCCCAGAGCTCCAACCTCCACATATTGAAGACCCGCACGTGTTGTGTGTGTGTCTCTGCACACACATACACAGTATTTGCATTTGTACGTATGTGCATGAGACGTGCTTAGTTAATGCCTGTGCTGATGACGATAGTGCCCGAAATAAAGTTTCGCACAGCCCTCTCACCTCTCGCTCTCCAATCTCTATGTTGTGATTTCATTTCAGTATGAATATTATTTATCTATTTTTCTCCTGTAGGCCTCTGCTTTGTCCAAAGATATTGAAATGTAATGAATATAGACACTTCTAATCAACACTCCTCTCAGTGGAGGCCTTGTGTTGGATAACTGGATGTCCAGTTAATCATGCACTTTTCTCCTCCCAGAACTGTGAACCTCTTCCGACTGTGCAAAACTTCTTTGCACAGTTGTTCAACCACCAATCAGTTCTGATGCATGCATGCCAGGTACACCCTGTAATGTACCATGTCAGGAGATATTTTCCATTCTATATTGCGAGGGGGAGCGTTCAGTGTGATGCTGATGAAGAAAGCCTTTTGTTACTGAATATGTTGTTTCAATCTTTCTGTTTTACTGTAGTCTCAACAAATAATCATTGTTTTAGTTTGTACTTGTTGTGGTCAGTGTAGTTTTCAGAGTGTATGTTCCAGTTTGGTGCTGTGTGTTTTGAGTTTGGTTTGCCAGTGTGGTTTGCAAAAATTGCTCTTTGCTTTCTACCTAGGTGACATCATGTCTCTGCATGGATGAATCCCTAGACTCAACAGGGGATAACGTGATTGGTCACCTGCTCAACTATCAGCAATTGATATAATTGACAAATTGTCTTTAAGTTGTGATGCTATTAGTCAGGATCCAACAGTGAAGACTTAATGATAATACCACAGAGAAAGAATGGATCCCATTAAATCCTTCTCCTCTTCTGAAAATCTCCCATAACTCTTCCTGCCTGCCCTCTCTGGTTCCACTGACGTCGACCCAAGGTTTGGTGAATAACAAACGCATGTGAGGACACACGTCACCAAACACGCCAACGACACGCCAACACACGCAAGCAGACTCAGAGGCTCTGGCTGTGCAGCCAAGACAAACACAGCCATCTGGGAGAGAGAGAGAGCGGGAGGGAAGGAGGGAGGGAGGGAGAGAGAGGCGGGGGGGGACAGACAGAGAAAGAGAGAGAGATAAAGAGCGCTGTGTTGGCGGAGATGGGGCTGTCGGAGAGAGTTGTCGAGAGAGCGACGAGCAGACAAAAGTGAATAAGAAAGGGAGAGAGGCAGGGAGAAACAAAGTACAAAGAAGACCCTGAGGAGGAGTAGACGCCGTGTGACAAACACACATCAAAGTCTGCGTGGTCTGCTAATGGCTAGTGCTGCAGCCATCCTGAGCCCAGTCAGAACTAATGAGGGTGACACATCAGACACCTGTAGGTGGAGCCGGAAGGGACAAACATGGACATATACAACATATATACAACATACAGTCGTGGCCATAAGTTTTGGCAATGACGAATGTTGTGTTTTGCTAAGTTTGCTGTTTCGGTATTTGAGGAAAATGTTTTCACGTGTTTCGCTTCCAATACTTTTGGCCACGAGTCACGACTGTACAGGGTCAGACAGCGTCTCACCAGACACTGCTGGGTTTGAATCCAGGAACATCTGTAGGCCTAGAGCTGAAGCTAACTCAACCAGCTAATGCAACCAGGTTGCAACTGAACCACCTCCTCCACATGTCAAGATTAAGTTATTGCATTATTAGGTTAATAAAACAGTTAACAACAAGAATTGCATTTTAAACCTCGAATTACCGTGCAGTAGATGCAAGATATGCCAATATGTATCGAAACTTGAAGCTGCTAACCTGTCGGGTCTTTGATAGTAAGGGGATTTGTGGACTTTTTGGTCGAAGAAGCCTGGTGCATGTTAAAAGAAAGTTCTGTACCAAAGGCGAGCTCGAGCAGGGAAGACACGTGAGGTTGGTGACTTACGGGGTGCGAGACAAACTGAGGGAGTGACGTTTCTTCCGAAGGAGGAGAGGAGTGTATCGAGAAGAAAGAGGGGGGGTAAGGTGTGACGGGTGAGAAGAAAACCGAGCTGTACATCCTGTGGAAGGAGAGGGTGATGGGGAGAAGGAGCGGGTGTGTGCGGGTCTGTTTGGATCTGTGTGCGTGTGTGTGTGTGTGTGTGTGTGTGTGTGTGTGTGTGAAAGAGAGAGAGAGAGCATCAATCATCTTCTATCAGAACATCGGTCATCATCAGCGGAGTGGATCTGTTGAGGGGGTGTTTTGAATCCGGTTCAAAATGTCGCCGTTTCACCCTGACCTGCCTCCCCCTGTCAGCACCATCTCCCCCGCGTCACAGACGCGCCCGATACAGACCTCGCCTTTTAATAAGTCATTCCTCAATATAGCTGCCTTCTGTCAGTGTGAAGGACCCTAAAATGGGGGGAAAGGGAGAGGAGGTGTGGAGAAAACGGAGGGGAGGAAGATGATGGAGAGTTGTGTTAGAGCTGTCGACACTCATGCCAACTGTTCCCCTTACACACACACACGCACGCAAACACACACACAGACACACACACTCTCACACACAGTCCAACTTCCAAAAAGAACTTTGAGGGTAAGCAGATTAAGATTTAAGATGAAGTCGTAATTAAGAACCCTTTCAGCCTGCTCTCCTCCTCCATCTGTCAGCGAGGGAGCCACCAAGCCGTCCTTGTCCTTAGTCCATCAACATTCAGACTGTTTAAACTCATCACTAATCACTTCACTGGACAGGTGAGGTTTTCAGTGTCGTATGAGTGACTTTCTCGAACCCGTTTTTTTCAAAGTAAAAGTGTTTCATGTAAAGCTGCAAGCCAATCACATTGATAATCATAGTTAGTTCACGGTACGGTTAAATGAGCATTCTACATTGTTGTCAGTGATTTAGTAATACCTTTGATAGCTTTAATGGCTTCTAGGTTGGGCTCGGTAATATATTTATATTTATATTTAGTCATTTTAGCAGACACTCTTATCCAGAGCGACTTACATTAAGTACAGGGACATTCCCCCCGAAGCAAGTAGGGTGAAGTGCCTTGCCCAAGGACACAACGTCATTTGGCACGGCTGGGAATCGAACTGGCAACCTTCAGATTACTAGCCCGACTCCCTCACCGCTCAGCCATCTGACTCCCTAATAGCTAGGCAGGAGAAGCTGACGGCAGCGTCCTCTTATCTGCAGCTTGGCCTCTGCCAGTCCTGTCTTGGCAGGCACGGAGGGGTTAGGTTGCAGCACCTTCCTTAAACACACCTGAGACTAGGTCAAATGTTCTCCCTGCTCTCCTCTCCCTGCAACATCCTGTTCTTAGACCAGTATTGGTCTCTTTAAAGCTATTCTTGTGGGAATGAGAGGTTACATTAATGCATGTATGTGCATGGGTGTGTCTTTCATCTTTCTGTGTTGGCTCTTCTTGGACTAATGGCCTTGTAAAGGAAATCCAAAGAGACCTTTTTGTTTTCGTAGTACAAATGTTTATTCACAGCTTCCATTGAAAATAAAAGATGAAACAGTTTCACAGTTTTCTTTCTGGTTCCAGTCAAAGGGGTGGAAGGAGTCACAAACAGATTGCATCATTAACCAACATGCCTGCAATCACTAGGTGAGGTTTGGTGTGAATCAGTTAATTCATGGAGTGAAAGATTAACATTGTTATCTTTCCGCCAGACATTAGTATGGCCACATGCCAACGGGGCTTGTTCAAGCTTGTTATCATATAACTTAGAAGGCTGACAGCTTGTTAGCAAAATGTTATACATGAGAAAAGGCTGTTGACAACACAATCCTTCAATCTCCTGTGCATACAAAGACTAAGGCCAACACACACACACTCACGCGATCTACTGTGCACACAAACACTAAGACACACACACTCTCACACACTCTCACTCAGGTGCATGGGGACACTCCTCATCTGGTGCTGACCCTTAGCAGGTCTGAATCATGTGGACCAGACTGATACTGGTCATGGAGACCCTGGCTTCAGACAGCAGATGGGCTGTTTCCAGCTCCCAACACATGCCCGGATATCACATAAATAGAACACAAATAGAACAGAGCAGGCTTTTATCTCGAGCAGTTAATGGATTGTATGGGTGTGTGCGTGTGTGCGTAAAGAGTGTGAATCATCAGTACTCCCTCTTCAGACTCACAAAAGTCTAACATGTCACTCTCAAGACAGTTTTACACAAACTCTGTCAACACTCGAAAACAAATATGTCCGTGCGTGTGTGGTGTGTAAAAGGTGTGCGCGTGTGTGTGTGTGTGTGTGGGGGGGGGGGGCGGAAGGGATAGACAGAAGGGTGAACTACAGGTTTCCATATTGTACCACTTTTTGAATCTCCTGTCTCTTTTAGAAACTTGAACTATCTTAACGATGAACAGCATACTGCAGAGACCCTTGCCATGGCAAGAATCCCTAAAGAAAAGAAAAGATCCAGAACGAACCTTTAAAAAGTTTGAAGCATGGGCTTCATACACTAAACTACACAGCAGTGTCATGTATGTACCATATGTCACGAGTGTATGGCTATGTACAGTAGCAGTGCAAAATATGTACAGTGTGGTAGCTATCGCAGGCGTGTGCAGGAATAACAAGATTTAATCTCAGCAGTTTGGAAAAGAGACCACATTTTTCATGGCACCCTGCCCTGACCTAAGCTGTCAGAATTTCTTCCGGAACCTCTCTCTCTCTTTTTGTAGCTCTCTCTATTTCTTTCAAATGTTCTCACTTTGTACTTTTTTCTCTTTGACTTTCATCAATGCTGACCTTCTATCTGTACTTTAGATTTTTATATTAATCTAAAATAGTCCCTGATTGGTTCATAATCTGTATTCCGCCATCCTGACTTCTTCTCTTTCTCCTACGCCCCTCTAGGGCAACTCCCTACCGCCTGCCTGTCTCCTGCATCAGTGTAGAGCACCCCCTAGGGTTCAGGGGGAGGAACTGAAAGGATTCAAGATCCAGGTGAGTAAAGGAGAAAGAGGTGGGAAGGAAACAGGTGGAGAAAAAGGGCGCCTGACGTGGTGGTGGTGGGGGGGGGTTTCAGCCGAAGAGGAGGTGAAGGGAGAGAGTCAGTACCGCCAGGGAGAAGAGAGAGAGGAGTGACAGAGTCGGGGAGGAGGAGGAGGGCAGGTCGGGGTTGTCGTAGCCGGGCGGGCACTCGAGCTCGAAGCAGCGGATGGAGGCGTCCTCGTTGCCGTAGTTGGCCCAGTACTCCTCCTGGTCGAGCTTGGGCAGGGCCACCTCCTCCTCGGTGAGCTCGTACTTGGAGGAGGAGAAGGAGGTGGAGGACGGTTTGGAAGGGTGGTGGGGCTTAACGGAGGAGAAGGGGAAGGCCTTGATCGTCTCGGGGCTCTTCTGGAAGATGGCCTTGGAGGACGCCATGGGCTTCTGCTTGGAGAACCACCAGCGGGTCTTGGTGCTGAAGGTGGTGGTGGTGGAGCCGGCCAGAGAGCCCGGGTCGGGCAGGGGGCAGGGGGCGAAATCCATCTCGCGCAGGAAGCGCAGGTCGGTGCCGCGGCGGGGCGAGGGGGAGGAGCACATCAGCTCGGAGGAGGAGATGCGGGCCTCGCGGAACCACTCCCACAGGGGGCGCGCCTCGCAGCCGCACGACCAGGGGTTGCCGTTGAGGCGGAGGAACTGGACCGATGTGGCGTCCTTCATGGCCTGGCCCGGCAGCTCCGACAGGGAGTTGTTGAACAGGTAGAGGATGGTCAGCCGGCCGAGGTCGCGGAACGCGCGGCGGTTCACCTGCCGGATGCGGTTGTCGTGGAGCAGGAGGCGGTCCAGGTTGACCAGGCCGCGGAACACGTTCTCGGACAGCGTGCGGATCCGGTTCCCGTGCAGGAAGAGGTGGGTGAGGTTCACCAGGTCGGAGAACAGGTCGTCCTGGAGGAAGTGGAGCTGGTTCTCCTGCAGGCAGAGGGAGTTTTACACTTTAAACACTTTAACAACCTCCTGTGACTGTGGGTCAGTCGCCGCTGCAAGTATTTGTGTATGTGCGTGTTAGAAATCAAATCCTGTTTGTGTGGGAATCCATATGTTCTCCGTGAGATTGTTTGAAAACACATCCCGTGGGTGCGTTTGTTTGCGTGCTTGTGTGTGGGTGTGTCTGTATATGTGTATATCCTGTCCCTACCTGCAGGTAGAGGAACTGCAGGCTGTAGAGTTTGTGGAAGAGGTCGTGAGGGAGAGCGGCCAGCTTGCAGCGGTGCATGTGCAAGCTCTGCAGCTTCTCCAGACCCCGGAAGGCCCCGCCCTCCAGCCGCTGGAGCAACGGATTGTCTCCCAGGTCCAGCTCTTCGAGAACGCGCAGGTTACTGAAGGCTCCAGCCTCAATCCATGTGATGTTGTTGGAGTAGAGCCACAGGACCTGCAGATGTGTGTGTGTGTGGGTGTGTGTGTGGGTGGGTGGCAGAGCAAGGAGTAGGTAGATAGAGAAGATCATGAGGCATGATAGTAGTGAGGAGACACTCATCTCATCGATCAGCGAAATGCATTATGTAACGCAGTGCTGCACACACACACACACACACACACACACACACCCACACACACACACACACACACACACACACACAGAGAGAGGGAGGCAAGGGTTCTCACCTGAGTCTCGAAGCCGAAAGAGTCAGCACGGAGCTCCGTGATGCGGTTGTTCTGCAGGAAGACGCGCTGGGAGTCGTAGGGCACGCCCACGGGCACGCTGGTGTAGTTTTGGGACTGGCAGCTGACCGTCATGGGCGTGGGGTAACACACACACAGCCTCGGACAAGCCCCTGCTCCGCCCGGCTTCACCACCACCAACCACAGCACCAGCCACAAGGTGAGTCCACCTACAAACACAGACACAACAGGTTTAATACATTTACACTATCACTGATACGGGGTATATTTGAAGGGTGTAAAATGTTGCTTGAAGATTATATGGTGAGTTTAGTTCGATAAACTTGCAGGGAACTCGATGAATGAGTTTCGGAGTTTAAGCGAGAGAGCTGTTAATCTTCGTGGTCCTGAAAATGGTTAGCGAATGCTGATTTTAAGACGCATGAAGGTCTTCCCTGGATCTGACAAGCTGAATGTTCTGAACACCAGTTTCCAGAACTCATTTATTATAAATTAGATAACAGAAATCGTCAGTCTATGACCGGATCATGTTTCACTGATGCTTCATGCAGATCTACAAGTTTCTCGAAATTTTAGCCAAGTTCACAATTTGAATTTAAAAACTAGAGTAAGGGAAGCCACGTTCATCACGCGAGCCAAGGGTTGAACGGATTTTCTTCCTCCGGTAGACTAAATTCTTGAGCCAACTACACACAAAAAAGGTTGAATACTAAAGTGGTTACGGTGTACGACCACGCATAAAACATGGAAACAGGTCCCGGATCGGTTTACCTCGGCATAAATTATTAAGCAGTGGTTTGGCAAGCTCGGATAACGGGACACAAAGTGGTAAATGTACATTGCATTAAAAAATAATCACGTTCCCCATTCATCAGGCTGCGCAAGATTTTCCAACGACCCCACCTTCTGACCCGTTAACAGCACGGTCAATGTACGTGCGTGATAGACAGGTGTGCATGTGCGCTAGTCTGAAATAGCTACAACGTTTCCAGAATTTCTTGTTTGCTTAATAAAAGTCAGTGATATCCAAGACATTGCAACAACTTATGTTAAGTTGAGTAAACATGGTTTACAAACAAATAAGCCTAATAACATCGTAATAATGAAACATTACACTGTGCGCAAAAAGTCATTCTATCAGTAGAGGGGCAAAAGCTCTAGAAATATAAATTAAAATGTTGATTTATTTTCCATACATTTTTCATGGGAATTCACATACTTTTCAATGCAGAAGAGTTGCCAGCAAAACATGCACATATTTCAGTGCTGTTTGGTTTCAAATAAAACAAAATCACCAAACAAAATTAGATAAAAACAAACAAACAAAATAACACAGATTTGAAACTATAGCCTAAGAACATCGATGTCAAGGTTTACTCACTCTTGAAGTTGTGGCTGAAGGACCTCCGAGGGCACCGCGCAGTCGAGTGGGTCTCCATCTCGAACCAAAGCCGAAAGCGAGTTAGCCTGAGTGGCGAGAAACTGCCTGCTATCTCCGCTGAAGTTCAGCTCTGGTGAACGAGTCGGTGCGACTGAGTGAGTGGTGGACAGAATCCCGGGATCCAGTTTATACTTGCGATGAGCTCGCGCCCACGGTTGTGGGCAGCGGAGGATTCTCTCTACGTCACTGTGCAGGTCAGATTCGCGAGGGCGGGGAGAAGGGGAGGGTATGGAGGCATGAGTTGCCCAGCGGAGGAAGCGACAGTAAACTACAGAAAGGGCGTGTTTGACTGATGGTGTAGGGCAGTATTCCAAAGAGCCACACACTGGGAGTCGGAACGCACAGCGGGGGACAGGAGAAATTTAGGAGGTGGGAAAGTGCATTTGGCCGAAAAACAATGAACTCATGTCCAACTTGGATAGCAACATTGCAAAAAGACAAACAAAGGACCTCAATGAATATGATGCTCAAGTAAGATGGGCACCACTATTATATTTAAAACAAATCTGACTGTGTGTATTCAAGTTAAGCGATGGAACAAAACACTTGTTTTAAATGATTAAACGCCACAGGACCATATCAGTATGCGGACCTATTGCCCGAATGAATTGTAGGTATGACCTGATACAAAGCATACATTTTCATATTATTCATTTTATACACCAAAGTGATTGTCACCTCCATATTCTATTTTTGTCAGATTACTTCATGCATCAGAAAACGGAAGCTGCGCAAACTTTCAGCGCGCTGATGTGCTGAGAAAGATGCTGTCAAATCACTATACGCGCCGTTACGCACGAGACTGACAGGTTTATTTGTGTTCTTTTGCAGAACATTCTGTGCCTGGTCATGCAATCAAAACTTATGATTAATTATTTAGAAATGGTTAATTATAGACAAACAACGGTTGATCACGAGATGAATAATTAATATAAAATAAACAAGACATTGGAAAAATAGGAAAATAAAATAAAACGGCCCTGTTCTGGTTAATTTCCCATATATTTCAGCGAATATGGAAACTTGCTAAAATGTTTCTGAGTGTGCCTATGTGCTTGGGTTGTGCGTCTTTCTGAAAGTGTGTTCTAGAATGTTTCACTGAGGGAGGGATGGGTTGAGTCAGAGTCCTCTCAGTGACTCGGGGTCGAGGCTGTTTCAGCCCTGTGATGAACACAATCTGTTCCCCATGGCGATGAGATGAAGGTAACCAGTAGAACAATAACACACAGTCTGCCCACTGTAAGGTCATCTTTGACTGCAAGCTGTGTACAGTACATGACATAAGTAAAGAGATGACATCTCTGTGTGTATGTTTGTGAGGTGTGTTATGGGGGTGGGGGACGGGGGACGGGTGAAGATTGTGTGTGTATGTGTGAGGTTTGTGTGTGTATGTGTGTGAGAGGTTTGTGTGTTTACGTGTGAGGTTTGTGTGTGTATGTGTGAGGTGTGTGTGTCGGGGGGGAGGGGGAGTGTAAGGTTGGTGTGCTTGATGTTTGTGTGTGGGGCATGTGTGTTTGTGAGAGAGAGAGATGTGTGTGTGTGTGTGTAAGAGAGGTTTAAGCATGTGTGTGTGAGAGAGAGAGAGAGAGAGAGAGAGAGAGAGAGAGAGAGAGGTGTGTGTGGGGTGTGTGTGTGTGTGTGAGAGATAGAGGTGTGTGTGTGGGGGACGTGTGGTGTGTGTGAGAGAGGTGTGTGTGGGGTGTGTATGTGTGTGTGTGTGTGAGAGAGAGAGAGGTTGGTGTGTGTGTGTCTGAGAGCTCAGTGTTCCTTGGCCCCTCCATGGATTGGGGGTGGTAGTCTGCTCAGCAGGCTGGCATTAGGTGTCACCATGGGGGGCCACAGAGATCTTGGGGTGTTTTTGTGTATCTCTCCCTGTGTATATGTATATGTGTGTGTGTGTGTACCAGTTGGATTCAACAGCTGACAGAGGGAGGCTGTCAGGCCCCCCTCCCCTCTTCAATGTCATACCCAGACATTGGCCAGTCTGTCTGTGTCTTGTGACATGTCTGTGTCATGTGTGTGTGTAATAGTCGGGAGACTATGGCTGAGCGGTTGGGGAGTCGGGCCACTAATCAGAAGGTTGCCGGTCCGATTCCTGGCTGTGCAAAAATGACGTTGTGTCCTTGGGCAAGGCACTTCACCGTACTTGCCTCGGGGGAATGTCCCTGTACTTACTGTAAGTCGCTCTGGATAAGAGCATCTGCTAAATGTAATGTCATGTAAAATGTAATAGTGCTTGTCTATGACAGAGAGTACGGCAGTATGGGTGTTATACGTGTGTGTCTGTGATGTTGAGTGGTGTGTGTGTGTACAGGGTGGGGGAGAGGGATATGTGTGTGTGTGTGTTAGGGCCAGGTCTGGACTGGACTGAAAACAGCCTGGGACTTTGAACACTGGCATTTGAACTGGTGTAAACACAGAATGTCCGCAAGGTCTGTTCTAGCACATGCTGACCCCACCAGCCCCCGACACACACATACGTAACACACACACATGCATTTACATACACACACACACATGCACACACACAAAGACTCAGGCCAAATAATTTGTAGAACTCCTACTCTTTCTTTGATTTCTCTTAAATACCAAACACACACATACAACAGAGTGAGACATTGCATGAGTCTTCAAGTGGGCTGGCACAGGTTGACGAATTCGTACACACACAGACAGACACATGCAAAGACACATGTATTGGAAAACACACATTCCAATATACAGTACCCACAGGGACATAAGGCATAAGGCCAAGAACGTATCATATCTTTTTCTTTCACCCTCACTTCTTCTTTTCTTTCAGACACACTTGTGTTGCACCAGTTTAGAGAATCTGTGTTAGTTTCTGTCCAGGACAAACAACACTGCGGCACTAACAAGTAAACTCTTACTAACCAGTGAGATGAACGTTTAAACACAGAATATTTTAAAGCGTAATAGAGGGGAGTAGAGCTCTGTTTTGGAGTGGAGACTGAACAAGGGTTGTTTAGAATGTTGTCCTCAAAGTCTCTCTTTCTTTCTTTCTTTCTCTCTCTCTCTCTCTCTCTCTCTCTCTCTCTCTCTCTCTCTCTCTCTCTCTCTCTCTCTCTCTCTCTCTCAAGTTTTATCAAGAAAGTACCCTAATTTCCTTAGGATTCTAACTTCCTCCTCCAACTCAATCTGGCAGGCGCTGTTTTGGCTAGTAAAGATGTTGACAAACTTTTCCATAGTTGAATAGCCAGATTCTCTAGTGCCCCCCTTCCCATGTTCCCAATGTTCTCGACCTACGCTCTCAGGTCACCATTTAATTTCCTGTCTCACACTTCCAGGCTGACTGTTCTATCACCACTTAGTGAGCTCTGCCTGTGCAGTTAGGAGTCAGCCAGTATAGGCCTACTACCCTAGCCTGAAGTGACCTTTTCCACCTTTGCCTTGCCATCCCATAATCCTTCTCCTACGACTCTCTCTCTCTCTCTCTCTCTCTCTCTCTCTCTCTCTCTCTCTCTCTCTCTCTCTCTCACACACACACAAACACACACACAAACACACACACAGTGAGTCTCTGTGTGGGCTTGGCCATGTGGACTGTGTGGACTGTTATTCCATGCTGAGGGAGAAGAGGCTTGTCAGTCGGTGGGCTGAGAAAGGAGGGAACTCCCCCCCCCCACTGAGGAGCTTCAACTGACCTTAACACAGGGAGGGAGGGAGGGAGGGAGGGAGGGAGGGGGAGAGAGAGAGAGAGAGAGAGAGAGAGGGAGGGAGGGAGGGAGAGAGGGGGAGAGAGAGAGAGAGGGAGGGAGGGAGGGAGGGAGGGAGGGAGGGGGAGAGAGAGAGAGAGAGAGAGAGAGAGAGAGAGAGAGAGAGAGAGAGAGAGAAAGGGAGGGAGGGAGGGGGAGAGGGAGGGAGGGGGAGAGAGAGAGAGAGAGAGAGGGAGGGAGGGAGGGAGGGGGAGAGGGAGGGAGGGAGGTGGAGAGGGAGAGAGAGAGGGAGAGAGGGAGGGAGGGGGAGAGAGAGGGAGGGGGAGAGAGAGGGAGGGAGGGAGGGAGGGAGAGGGGGAGGGAGGGTGTGAGGGAGGGAGGGGGAGAGAGAGGGACATGTCGTTAAGAAAGAACCAAAACATGGTCAAAGAGAAGGATAAAGTAAAGATGGCAGAAAACAGAACGAGAGAGAGAGAAAGAAAGAAAGCACAGAGAAGAGATGTAACGAGAGCCAGGCATCATGGAGTGAGAGGCTGTGTGCAGTACACGACTGTTGGAATGAAACGTTCGAATGTGCATTTATCAGCACTGGCTTCAGATAACTCCTGCAGGAGCCTGTAATTATACCCTCTGTCATGTTGTCTTGGGCTGAATGGAAAAGGCTCAGAGGACTATTACAGTAAATACTTTTTTCTCAATTTCTGGCAGACCCAAACTAAAGCAAACTCTCTAAATACACAACACGTGGCAAAATCAAACAGCTCCATCAAAAAAAACAACTACATATCTAATGCTACACTTTTTCAATAAACTGCTACACAATTGACTGAAAAACATTAACTACAACTATCAATATACAGTACCTTAACATAGTGTACCACCGTTTGTATACCTATGCCATTTAATTGATACAAAAACAAAAGTAGACTATTATATACATAGAGACATCACATGGGCTGAATTCTTTTTTTCAGAAAACAATTTTGATCAGCGATGACTAATGCAGAGAGAAAGTCACGAAAGAGCGTGAATGTCCAGGAACAGTACAACCATACAAACCATAACAATGACAAAGACATCACTGCTAAATCAAGCAGTGTCCAAAAAGGCGACGCAATGCCATTGGATCTTGTCGATCCAAATATGTTTTCTGTCGCAACTCATCTGCTTGCATGGCGCTGTTCTTTTTTCAATCAGGAGTGTTGATTGGACCATCGTGCAAAGACGTTGTGCACACATTCGACAGAGGTTCACATTTTCTGGAGTGCTTTACGTAACTGTTTTGCACGGGATTTGCACCACTGTGAAATGTGCTTCACATTTGCAGTGTGAACGTTCTATAGCTGTGCTCATTGGATCATGTTGGAGATCAAGTGGATTCAAGATCCATTGCTTGAAAAATGATCAAATATCAGAACGATGCCCATGATTACTTTTTAGACTAACGCATCCGATAATCAAGCACCAAAAATCAAAAATAAATTGGTATCTGTAGCGTGCTAAAAGCCTTACCCATTCTCCCATCTAAACTCAGAACTGTCTAAATGATCACGTTTTTCCCACTTTCTGACCCCCCTGCACCAACAACCTGTGCAAGGCAGTCATTAAGATCCTGTGGCTGCATCGTGACATGGACCAGGCCTTGAGAACCAAGTGAGAGAAAACACAGAGCTCCTCTTCTTGAGTGACATAACTGAGCACTTACTGATTACATCTCTGTCTGTCTGATATCAATGTGGGAGTGTGAGAGTGTGTGTCACAGAGAGTTTGTGTGTGTGTGTGTGAGAGAGAGAGGATGTGCGTATGTAAGTGGTGTGTGCGAGAGTGCATGTGTGTGTGTGCAAGTGGTGTGTGTGAGTGCATGTGTGTGTGTGCAAGTGGTGTGTGTGAGTGCATGTGTGTGTGTGCAAGTGGTGTGTGTGAGTGCATGTGTCTATGTAAGTGTTGTGTGTGAGTGCAAGTGTGTGTGTGCAAGTGGTGTGTGTGAGTGCATGTGTCTATGTAAGTGTTGTGTGTGAGTGCATGTGTCTATGTAAGTGGTGTGTGTGAGTGCATGTGTGTCTATGCAAGTGTTGTGTGTGAGTGCATGTGTCTATGTAAGTGTTGTGTGTGAGTGCATGTGTCTATGTAAGTGTTGTGTGTGAGTGCATGTGTCTATGTAAGTGTTGTGTGTGAGTGCCTGTGTGTGTGTGCAAGTGGTGTGTGTGAGTGCATGTGTCTATGTAAGTGTTGTGTGTGAGTGCCTGTGTGTGTGTAAGTGTTGTGTGTGAGTGCCTGTGTGTGTGTAAGTGTTGTGTGTGAGTGCCTGTGTCATAAAGATGCTTTTCCTCTCTTTCTCTTTCTGCCAGAAACCCGGAATAGACAGAACCACATCACCTCATTAGCACTGAATCAAGTATTTATAACTCCCCCTCTCCTCCCGCCATTCCCCTATTACTGTCACCCATTCATTTGTTTATTTTTACATTGTGACGACTGGATTGTGATCACAGATGACGCAGATAGACAGGACCATAGACACTGTCACCATTCACACACACACACACATGCACACACATTCAGGCAGACTGAGCCCACATAGTTGTCACTCCATATCCAATTAGGTCTAGTTTCTCTTACCTGTTTTTATCACACTTGTATGCATTAGTGGCACATATGCACCCATTGATGTCAGTAGAAGACATCATGAAGCCCATTTGACTGCAAACAATGTGCAGCTATAGTGAGCATTCACTAATGTGTTATTGGATTAGTATAAGTAATAAGTCAAACAAGAGAAAGGCAGGTGCCACAAGTAGTTTATGCAAGGTATCACGTAAGAAGGCTAAATATGTAATACCCCAGATCAGTGGTCAATTGAATCTGACTACGCCACCGCCAGGTTGAAGCCCTCCACCTATTATTTATCGTTAGACTAACGTGATGTGGGACTAATGACAAAGAGAAGATCATGTTAAACAAAGTATTTCCCTACAATTTCAATTACAATCTGAAACTCTCACAGGTTAAAAGTATGTCTACCACAAGACACAATGACTGATAGAAAAGCAGGTTACAATTTCATGGACAGATTGTTGACATTAGTATCACACCTATACAAGTTAAAATACACCAATATACTACAGGAGCTAGTTATCTCAGAGACACCTCTTCAGCCACAGTCAACATCAGTAGAAGTTAGTTAAACAATCTCCCATACTCATTTGAATTACATACCACTATTACATATTCTAATTATTCTGCCATTCCTGAAAATTTATGTTATGCATGCACAAGAGCTAGTTTTTTCTGCATTCATTGATTTGAATGACGTTTCGGGCTTGATATAGCCTAATTATATTATCTTGTTTAGGCTGTTGTTGGAACTGTTTCCCGTGTATTTGACTACACCTTTTGGGAAAGAAAGTTTACTTTTATTTTCAAATAATGAATTTGTTTCGTAACCTTTATTTTGGAAAATGATTACGAAGTAAACCGGAAGGCAACACACTCCTGCACAGTAGATGGCGGACTACGCACTTTTAAGTTGGCTGCGATCCGCCAATCAAATTCAACTTTAAAGAAGAAGAAATGAACCGACAAGATTCCTGGGGATGTCCTTATTCCTAAGGTTCCAACGTTCTCTTCTCAGCAAAAAACACACACACAACTATATAAGCCTGTTAGCAGTAATGATTCAAAGTGATTATAGAGAGTGGAAATTTATGAACTTATACGTTACCGATATTGGATCAACTCTCTCTGAAAAACATGGAGTGACATCTGTGCTGTTGACAGAAGGAGGTGGGTCGTCTAGCCATCCGTTTGGTGTTTTATTCGACCAAATGTAATAATAACCAATTCTGAATGTTCAGTTGTGTCTAATACAAGTGGGGTTTGATAGACGGCATTGTCATGGAGGTGGAAAGTAACGAAATACATTTACTCACGTTACTGTATTGAGTAGTTTTGTTGTGTATTTTGTATTTTTCAAGTACACAAACGATGTATGGTAAGCCTACTTTCACTTTCAATTGATTGTTTGAAAACGTTTTATGTGATGTTCTGTACTAAAATTGCACATTATACATTTATAAGGGTCTTACATGTCATATGTGACATGTTTTATGTTGTTATTGCATTTATATAGATTTGTATACATTTTTATAGATTTTTCTTTAATTAAAAACAAAATAGTTTTGGATTTATGACCCCTTGTCCTATTTTCACTACATGGGAGAGATCCCCCCCCGTTTGACAGTTAAAACTAAAATGTAACTAAGTAACTTTTAAATGAACTACTTATTACTTTTACTTGAGTAATTTTTCAGATAGGTAATTTCACTTGTACTTGAGTAATATTTCATCAAAGTATTGTTACTTTTACTTGAGTACAATATTTTAGTACTTTTTCCACCTCTGATTCCTGGTAGTCATAACACAGTCGTACATGCATGTAGCAAGTAATATGAAACAAAACGTGAGACACACAGGATACATGTCCAACGAGTATCCTGTCCATCATACAACCAGATATCTGTTTAAACAATATTTATATTGGTGACTTAGTTCTGAACTGACAGCAGCTGCAACATTGACTGGCTGGGAATGGACAATGACAGAACTTCAGGTCATTTTCCACAGGGTTAACTCGTATCCTTCCGGTGTGTGTGCCTCAGGTTTGTCTCCTCGTCATGGAAAGGATAAAGCAGCCCACCGGACGAGGACCCCCCAGATACGTCTTCAGGGTGTGAGGCGGGAGGTGCGAGGCTTCTGCCCTGGTGCCGACCTGGAGGGTGATGATGGCCAAATGACCCAAACGAGGACACAGAAACGTAGCGCCAGAAAGGTGAGAGTTAACGAGAGGTCAAATGTCAACCCTCAGGGTTTTGAGTCAGAGATAAAGGAAATCAACCCGTTGACGAGGAAAACGGGGAAAAGACAAACAAGACAAACTCGAGCAAAGTTCATAAGAGAAGAGGAAGATGTTGACCGTCAAGCGACAGACATTGAAGAGACTTCATGCACAAACAAAAGATATGTTGTTCAGGACCAGGATGAGGAGACTATGTATACTGAAACCCGGTGGAGATCAAGGATCAGGACATCTGACAAGAGCTGCAACACTTCTTCTGAATGGCTCATGTCTGAAAGTGGTGGCCTGTTGAACACACCAGAGAGTGTCTTGGCGGTTAAACTGAAGAGCTCATATAAGGAGAGGAGTGACTTGCTAGAGGAAGTGATGTCAGAGGAAGAGACAGAACAGGACCCTTTTCCTGGAAAGAGAAAGAAAGGCTCAAAAAGGACGAGCAAGAAGACAGTACAATTGGACCCGGATGTTCATTTGCAAAACGATGATTCGAAGAAGGATTCAAATAGGAAGAACGACGCTAAAATGACTCGGCGAAAAGGCAAAAATCAAGGCACCAAGAGGTCAAAGACATCTGGCGTGAGAAAGACCCGAGTGAAAACGACCCACACGTGTAGCCTCTGTGAGAAGGTTCTGGCGTGTAAGGCCGCCTTAGACCGACACATCCTCAGTCACTCGGGTGCGAGGCCGTTCCACTGCGACGAGTGTGGGAAGAACTACAGAAGCAAAATGACGCTTAAGGTCCACCAGCAGAACCACACGGGGAAGATGGACTTCATCTGCAACGACTGCGGGAAGCAGTTCACCCACATGACCTACCTCAGGCGCCACATCTACAGCCACAACAACAAGGAACTGAGGCCTCACCACTGTCTGGACTGTGGGAAACACTTCATCCAGAAATCCCACCTGGACCGCCACAAACTCATCCACAGCGGAGTGAAGCCCTTCGTCTGTCAGCACTGCGGCGCCGCCTTCAACCGGCCCGAGGGCCTCCGGCAGCACCTGCTGGAGCACGCGCCCGCGGGGGAGGAGGGCGGCCGGCCGGCGCACAAACACCAGTGCCTGGTGTGCAGGAAGACCTTCGCCACGTTCAAGTTCCTGCAGGACCACATCAAGAGCCACACGGGCCAGCGGCCGCACAGCTGCCCTCACTGCTCCCGGGCGTTCTCCCAGCGCTGGCGGCACGACGAGCACGTCCGCTCGCACGCACAGGAAGGAGCGCCCTCGCCGGCAGGTCCGGCCCTCGAGCGGCCCCCTGAGCAGGCCCCCTCGAGCCGGACCCCTGAGCAGCCCTTTCGAGCCGGCCCCCTGAACCAGCCCCCTGAGCCGGCCCCCTGAGTGACCACATCGGACGAGAAAGCACAGAGTGGCCTTTTACAAGCAGAGAATAGACCTGCTGGTTTACATTTACTCATGTATTCATTTAGCAGATGCTTTTATCCAAAGCGACTTACAAGAAAGAGGACAAGGATCAATGATCATAAACAACCAAAAACTTTGCGGGTAGTCAAAACATGAAGCATACATTGTGAAAAGCAAATATGTGCCAATGGGTACAACCAAAAAGAGCATGTAGTTAAACTAATTACAATTAAACAATATGATCCTCGAAAGTGCTAGAGTGTACCTGGAGGAAAGCAAGCCACATTAATATAATTCACAGCGAGTACAAGTAGTTAAATCAGTTAACTAAACAACAAGTGAAACACGTACCGAAATAAGTTTAACATTAATCAAAGCAGGGGGGCACAGAACGATTCCGTCTTCCATTATATTTGGTTTTTGGTCATGTCGACACCATCAGAAGTTCACCTCCCTCTACATACCTTGAAGTTTAAAATCACGGTTGCATCACTAGTGACGCAGATTTCGATTATTACAGATGATTTTTTTACACAACACCCTACAGATGTAATACTTTCATTAATGAGTTTATGAATTGGATCCTCGTGTGCCGACTCTTTCAAGGAAGTTTTTTTTTACGTTTGTGTTTCTAAGGCTTCTTGGTAACCTTTACTGTCTACTCTGTGTAATTCTAATAATTTATTTCCTGTTTCGAATCAGATATCTGCCTGGTACATTTATATTTGGAGGCTGTATTTCCATCACATTTTATAAGATTGTAATACATGTGCTACTAGTGCTTGTAATGTTTTGTTGGACACTGTCCTTCCCAATGACCACTAATACACAAAGTTGAACAAAAAAATGGGACTTTATAAATGTCTTTGCTTTTTCAGTACATTAATGTGAGGTAAAAAACATACATGTAGATTTGGCACTTTTGACATATCCAATACAAAGCTCATGCAATTGTCCCTGTGGCATGTTTACAGTATCACAGGCATACTGTAACTGTGAACCGGTCCCTTTATGATTCATAGTTTCAATACAAACGGTAAATATTCGCCATTCTATGAAATATTTCCCTACAAAACATGCTGTCCTTACAATCTACCTTCGTGATAAGATCTTCTCTTCAGGCCCACTGTTGAACTGGTGACAACCAAGCAAGGAGGGTGTAAACACTATGGCCAGGAGGTGGCAGACCTGTGCAGCACATTGGTTATACATGTGCCTGTCATAACAAGAAACAGACAGTAGAAACCACGACCACGGCAAGCAAATGAGGTCAAGACAGTGTTTCTCTGATCTGCTTTTTTGCATTCAGAATATGCAAAAAAAAAACCTTACTGGTGCGTGAAGATCATTACCAAAGTAGCACACCTTACTTTCACACCCATAACACTAACAGCCACACTGCTGTTTCTCTGTGTAGATGCACAGTACGTATACAAAATAGTTACATCAACTTGAATACAGTAGAGTTAAACCCTCCGGTTTGACTCAGAGCTACTGAGAACACCTACTTTAGGAAGTACCTTCGGAGAAGGTAACTAAGCTGAGCTACGTAGGCGAGGCCAAATATACCTGTCACGTGTTCTGTGTGTGTAGTAATGCCTATGGAACACTGAAAAACATCCGGACAAAATGTAAGGACATGCCTGGAGAAAAATAATAAGGAGAAAAATATTCCAACAACATTTTGGGGTAAGTAAAAACAGGGGTTGGGAATGTACAGTGCATATGGAGAGATACAATGGAGGCTGGAACACCAATGGCAGCAATCAGCGAAGTGTAAACATCAGTCTGGTTTCCACCTGGCCCCTGAGGCAGCAAATCATATCCTGATTTTTGTTTTTTAAACAATCGCAGATAACCAGATAAGAGGGCGAGGGGCAGCATCGAGTGTGCGTGGTTCCCTCGAGGACAGGGGCACCGTGGTCTAGGACGAGCGCTCGTTCTTGGTCCTCTGGGCGGCCAGGCGCCGACAGTGCAGGTGCACGTAGAGCGGGTGGACGAAGGCGGTCAGGGTGAGCACAGTCAGACCCACGTTCACCTGCGCGGAGCGGGGGAGGGGAGGACGGGAGAAGGGTTGGAGTGAGACAAAGGATGAGAGAGCGTGAAAGAAGAAGAAGAAAAAACGTGATCAGAAGTGCACCTTTAGTAATGGTATAAATAAGCTTTGTGTCAAGTTAGTAAAGATCTAAATATTATCTTCTATTTGAAGTCACTTTTTTATAGTCTGTTGAAGCCATGGGATGGGAATGAAATTAAAATCAAAATATTCAAAACGTTGACTAAAACTACGACCGGACTACAACAGCGTGGGCGGCTAGCTAGGCGAGTTCTCTTCCAGTCTCAGGTGGTGAGGGAGGTCCACTCACGTATAGGGGGTCTCCTCCCAGGACGTTCTTGACCAGGGCGAAGCAGGGGTACTGCAGCAGAGACACCACCGCTGACAAGGCCATGATCAGGCCGTACAGCTTCCCAAAGTGACAGGAGGGGAAACTACACACACACACACACACACACAAAGAAGAGAACCAGCTTAGAGTGTGCCCACGTGTGCCCATGCACACGTGTCAGTGTGTCTGTGAGTGTATCTGTGAGAGAGCGCATGTGTGTGTGTGAGACTCACGCGATGCTGATGAAGGCGGCGTTGCCCCCGTAGAGGAAGGAGCGGTTGAGCACCTGCAGGATGAAGGTGAGGTACTGGAGGGGCAGCAGGGGGGTGGAGGCACACAGGGAGAACAGCAGGCACTGCAGCGCCGTCAGGAACAGAGACAGCACGGACGCACGCAGGTCCGCCTCGTGCTCACTCTCGCCTGGACACACACACACACACACCAGGACACTGATAAGATAAGCGGTAACCTTCCACGTTTACGCTCCCTTCTCCAGAATGCACAAACAGAAACAGTTATATAACACGACCCTGGGAGCTGGTTGGCAAACAGTTACAGTATAACGTGTGTGTGTGCGTGTTTTGGGGCTCCCCTACCCGAGGCGCGGGGCTTCCCTTTCAGACGGTCCATGATCATGCCGTTCCAGGGAGCACACAGAACCCCACATAGCTGTGTGAGCGCAAACGCATTGATGTACGTGCTCACTGCAGGGACAAACACAACCAGGGGGGAGGGGCAGGGGGGGGGGCAGATGAGGTGAGAGAGCAACTCACACACACACGCAGGAAACACACTGGAAACTCTGCTCCAATAGTTGTATCCTCCACCTCCGTTTGCAATATGATACTTAGGACGTGGTGAATGTCGAGTTCACCCCTTTGAATGTGAGTTTACATTAGTACACATGTACATTTCAATGCACGCCATCGCATGAATATATGACTGAGAGTTGAATGTGACAAATGTGAGGTTATCTTTGCTTGTGTGTGTCTGTGTGTGTGTGTGTTTAAATCGAGCACGTACGTGAAACCATGCGTGAAACCTTCAATGCACGAATCGTCCCGTGTTTGTCAGTTAATGCTTGTGTGTGTGAATTAGCATTGTGTGCGTTGGCGCGCGCGTGCTAACCAAGCGAGGGCTCTCCCTGCGTCAGCCTCTGCAGCATGGGGTTGAGGGTGCCGATGAACAGATAGTGTCTCAGCTGCATGACGGAGAGCCACAGCAGATGGAACACAAAGAACTTGGACAGCACGCAGTCCTTGTAACTCCGCTCTGAGAGAGAGAGAGAGAGAGAGAGAGAGAGAGAGAGAGAGAGAGAGAGAGAGAGAGAGAGAGACCCGGGAAAATGTGAGGAGAGAACGAAAGAAAGGGATACGCAACGGTATTTGACGACTCCAGGTTGCGTGACGTCGAAGAAAGGGTTCTTTCACACCGACGTCAACCGAATGTAGACACACACACACACACCGTCGTTTGTTGGTGCGCTCTCCTTATGCATTGGGGTTTGCTCGTCGACAGCATGGCTCGGAATGTCGCCGTCGGGTGAGGCCCGCGCAGGGGTGAAGGTCTTGGTCTGGCCACAGGTCATCCTGGCAGGACAGCATCACGCCAGTTAGAGTCAGAGGTCAAGCAGGCACAGCACACAGCAGCACCGTAACACATTCTGGGGATACATTCTGGAGTTCTTGTTTTGGCTTATAGTTTTTTTAATCAAATGGAATATAAATCTCTCCTGTCCACTAACCCATTGACCAGAACATAGGATGTGACCCCAGTACCAACCCACATCTGCATGCTACGGTCCACAGGTGGATGATGTGACTCTGGTACCTACCCATATCTGTAGCCCTCTGGCAGAGGGTAGGGGATGTGACTCTGGTACCTACCCATATCTGTAGCCCTCTGGCAGAGGGTAGGGATGTGACTCTGGTACCTACCCATATCTGTAGCCCTCTGGCAGAGGGTAAGGGATGTGACCCTGGTACCTACCCATATCTGTAGCCCTCTGGCAGAGGGTAAGGGATGTGACCCTGGTACCTACCCATATCTGTAGCCCTCTGGCAGAGGGTAGGGGATGTGACCCTGGTACCTACCCATATCTGTAGCCCTCTGGCAGAGGGTAAGGGATGTGACCCTGGTACCTACCCATATTTGTAGCCCTCTGGCAGAGGGTAGGGGATGTGCTTCGTGGGCAGAAGGAGGAAAGTCCTGAGCAGATGAATAACACTAAATGACGCCAGGCAGAGGAAAGAGGCGCGGAGAGACACCCCCGCCTCAAACACCAGCTATGAAGAGAGAGAGAGAGAGAGAGAGAGGCGGAGAAGACAGGCCTTAGTCCAAATATTGAAAATGCCTGGTGTCATCCTTTAGAAAGCCAAATATTTCGATGCGTGTGTGTGTGTGTGTGGGGTCTTTACCTTGACGATGAGGAAGAGGGCAGAGGAGGAGTCGAAGGCTCCATTGTAGAGGGTGATGATGGTGGAGCGATAAGCCCCAAACAGGTTTCCTACCTAACAGGGTCACAGGACACACACACAAGCACAGCGTTACTGGAGCTTACTGGAGTTCATGTTTAGGATCATCCAGGAGTGTGTGTACTGAACACATTCCACAGGATCACATGGCCAAGCTGTATGGAGCGTGTGTTGTGTGTGTGCGCCCCGGGGATGACCATTTGTTGAAGCACAAGACAACCCAACAACACCCCCCCTCCCCCCAGGCTGGCGTGGGCCTGGTTTCCACGGAGACAGACCTGCATGTTAGTGACCAGGAACAGGATGCCTCCCACGGCAATCAAGGAGAGAGCAGGGAAGAGGAGGATGGCCAGCTCTGAGAGAGGCAAAAAGAAGAGATATAAAACAAACTGGGGGAAAAACTATCGATCAGTCAGTGGTGGAGTGTAGAGACAAACTGGGGGTTCACCTGAACTGGAGAAGGCCACAAAAACAGCCCCGGTGGTGTAGAGAGATCTGATGAGGAGCACAGAGCAGAGGTCAGCATCTCCACCAGGTAGTTCACAATGCAAGGCTAGCTTCCTCACCAAAAAGGACAGCAGTGTCAAACCAGAGGAGCTGGTCTACTAGCTATCTCCCAGAGGATGAACTCCCTGAAATGCAAGTTCTGTGAGCTGAGGTGCTCCCTGAGCCCCCCACCCAGTCAGCCCTCTCTGCCACCTTGCCCCCCCCCCCTCTTCCCCGCCCCCCCCCCTCCTCTGTTTAAACAGCCTTTACCCTACATTAACTCATGTTTTTCCTACCCTCTCCTTCACTTTCCTCTGAGATCCGGTTCCCATCGACAGCCCTCCTCCCGTCCCCTCCTTTCACATCTCCTCTCCCATCTATTTGCATTCCTCCTTTTTTAATTTCCCCCCTCCACCCTCAGTGAAAACACATGGACCGGCTTGGGACGTGGTACGGGTTTGTTGTTGTGGATCTGGGGGAGGGAGGGGGGGGGGGGGGGTCAAAGGGAGGTTCTGGAGGGCGGGGTCATTATCTGGGTCTGTACCACATTAACCTGGGCTGACCCCCCAACAACCTTGCCGACTCAGCCCCACCCTGAACATGTCTCGCATTCACATATTCATCCACAAGTAGGCTTTCAGCCCTCTCCCCGCCCCCCCCCCCCCCCCATTACTTTCATTATCTCCCTCCCTAACCTTTATCCCCCTCACTCAGCAATAAAAATCCCTCTTTTCTCTGCCCTGTCTCTCCCTGTCTGTTGCTAGGTCTTCTTGGCGGGTTGTCAGGCCTCCACTCCTAGCCTGCGTTGCTCTGCGTAGCAACCACCCCTTAGCCCCAGAAATCTCCACTGTGTCCAATGGTCTTTTTCACAGAAATCAGACACCCTTCCATTTCCCCTCTCTCTCTCTCTTTCTCTCTCTGTAATAATGTAATAATTATTCTAGTGTAGTCAGACAGACACTCACAAGGCAGACAGACAGACAGAAGAATGATGTCCTTCTCATAGTCCCACAGTACTAATCCACATCTGTTATTGTGAAGAGGCATGATAATCCCTTGGAGGAAATACCAGGATGTGACCGAGAGAGAGAAAGGGAGAAAAAAGGAGTGAGACAAATCATTGAGAGGGAGATAGAAAGACAATGAGAAGGGGGAGACAAAAGAGAGAGTAAGACAACAAAAGAGAGCGAGCGAGAGAGAATTTGAGCCCCAAAACACATAGTAATGGTTTAAGAGTTACATCGGGATGCATGCATGCTTTCCTCCGTAGCCTAGCCACCAGAGAAAGGAAGACAGCCAGAGAGGAAGGCCATGGAGGAGGAGGGGGAGGAGGAGGGAGGAGGGGGAGGGGGAGGAGGAGGGAGGAGGGGGAGGAGGGTTGGACTGGGAAAGGCAGGGCAGAGAGGAGTGTGTTGTGTATGATCAGTGGCTGGCTAACTGTGTTTAGTTTAGTAATAAGAGCTACAGGCTTCCTCAGCTTTCTGTTACTTAATGAACACAAGCGTGAAATCGAATTAAAACTGAGGACTTATAAGTCCTAAAGTTTCTCCAAGATTTGAATTTCATCTACTTGATTCCCATCCCATGGCTTCAACAGACTATTTAAAAAAAAAGTGACTTCAAATAAAAGATCATATTTTGATCTTTACTAACTTTACACAAAGCTTATTTACACCATTACAAAAGGTGCACTTGTGATCATTTCTTTTCTGCTGTACTTCATGCAGTATTTGTACGTCGCTTTGGATAAAAGCATCAGCTAAACTAATAAAATGTCAACATATTGGGGGTGGCTTGTTTAAAGCAGGCTTGGAACATCAGTTTCCATGGAGGTGATATGAATAGACTTCAGGTGAAACAAACACACTCACATTCCTAGAAGTCTGGCCACCATGGTACCGAAGCGGTCGAACAGGAAGCCGTTAGGCAGCAACAAGAAGTTGTTCATGAAGGATGCAATGGTGAAGATGAGCGAGAACTGTTCGTCCTGCTCGCTGCAGTCTAGTGGACAGGACGGACAAGTGAGAATGTGGTCAGTGTGTGTGTGTGTTCGGTCCTTATGTTACGTGTTTACTGAAGCAATGTGCTGCATGTATTCTCATTTGTCGACTTAAATCTGCTGAACGGCACACTGTCTGATAAATAACATGTCTGGTTAACACTCTGTGAATCAAGCGACCAGAGGGATCCACTGACCTGTGATCAGTGTGCCGTTGAGGCCCGTGGCGTTGACACACAAGTAGCTGAAGTAGCCTTCCGTCTTCAGCACGAAGACCAGGGAGGCCCAGCCGAACACAGCCCCGGCGAAACACAGACACTCCAGGAGGCCTGTGACCAGGGTCAGCCAGCGCCGGACCCCTGCTGCCCCCTCGCACAGCATGCTGCCCTCGCACACACTAACACACACACTCACACACACACGCGGGACGATGGAGAGGCACACACGCCACACACAGCGCTCTCCCAGCACACAGTACTGTCAGGCTCTTGGTTCTCCTCCGCAGGCTTTCTCACTGGCTTCACTTAACCTGCGAGGCAAGAAAAACATTGTTTTTAGCGCTATTATTTTAGGGTTATAATAATTGTAGTATCGTGCAACCTGGACCAATACATAACGAAATAAAACAGAAACATACAAAGAAGCCCAAATACGAAGTTAAGATGCCAAAAGAAGATGAAACACACAATCATACCAAAATACTTCCTATTTAGATGACATGTATTAAACATCCCCCCACACAAGACAAAAAGGCACGTGTCTGTGTGTTCAATTTCAAAACTCAATTCCACCATCCACTTCCCTGACACAAATATGGCCCACCATTCACACTTTCATACTCACTTATTTCTGTAAGTTTCCACACCGGCACTCTGTCACACAGGTCCTCCTCTCTTTTCCCTCTCCCTCTGCACTCTACTTCTTTTTATAGGCAGGCCCTTCCTTCCTGTGCCCTAGTCTCCTCCCTCCTTATCCGTCCTTCCCCTTGCCCACATCCCCCTACGTTCTCTCTTCTTCCATCTCTCCTCTCTTCCCTCTTCTCGAGCAGGGAGGTCAACAGCAACACAAGCCCTGACCCCAACACAGTATTTGAACAAGGCACTAGTGTCAAAAGTTAAACCTACATTTCTACACACACACACACCAAAAAAAACTCAGTCAGAATGAACTGTATGTGATGGGCCTAGTCCGTGCAACAGGAAGCCTACCTCTGGCTGAAAACTGTGGCTGGATGCCTGGAATAAAGTTTGTTCTATTAAACCATTGCTTCAAAACATGCATTAGTATCTAGGCTTTGCATAGGAACATTATGGTCTGGTTGATATGTGTTGGATGCACGAGTAGTGTTGTTCATAGTCTGAGAGTACCACTTTCAGAGGGTACGAGAGGATGACGCAAGCGAGCTAAAAATGATCTGCACAAGACCTTAGAATTTCTATTTTACACCTCTCATCACAAGATCCATTTGCCCAACCCCAGCTCTTCCTCAAATCTGTGACTGAGGACACATGTCAAAGGCATCATGCTCACAGAGAAAAAAGAGAACTAATTTGAACTAGAGATGACATCCCTGTGTGAAATCCACCTTCCCCCCCCCCCCCCCCCCCCTGATGTCATGGACTGATGTCAACAGCCCAAAGGCCTACATCAGCATGTTTTCGATAATGTGTGCTGGTGCCACTTTCCTACGGATTTGGGCTATACTTGCTCGTAACCACGGGATACTCTTCTCTGTCTCACTTCCTCTCACACAACTCAAGGTCTCTTTTTGGAGTCACGAAGACCCGGTGACGGTGAACGAAGGACAAGGAACTCCTACAGATGTAGATGGACCAGAGACAGCGTACAGCAGATGATGCTCAGAATTTAAGGAAACGGTCACTGACTGGTTGCTTTACTGGAGTCTAACAAGTCTACAATTGTAAAATGTTCATGATGGGGAACCCTACGGAAATTCTTGTCATCTACAGAGGGATTTATTATGACTTTTGTCATTTATTATGACCCCCCCCCCCCCAAACACACACACATTAGTAATTCCAGTAACCACACAGTAATTCCAGTGACCATGACAACACATAGCCTCATGACATACATATTACTTCATCACCTCCGTATACGCAAGCGGGGGCGAGTTATCGAAAAAAGCTATGGCCACATAACAAACGCGCGCACAGACGGCATACACTGATCAGATATCTAGCGTGGGCAAGGCGCATCTGTCAGTGCGAACTAACGCTTTCGTCTCGGGTCATGCAGTTAAAACCTCGCAGCATGCTGTACGGCTGCACTGGGAGAAGCCCATACAGAAATGTTTGACAGTTGAGAGAGGAAGCAACGTTATACAGGCTAAACTTCAGCTCGTCTCTGCTTCCGTATGCAAATATGTAAACTAACTAAACTCGGCCTAGTTTTTAGTTAGCTTAAACAACCTTTAACGTTTTCGGGTGAATGATTTTCTGAAACGATTAATAACCGACCTTAAATGAAAAGGTTTTTTTTTGTATCCGCTTTTTGGGTAGTATAGCCTACATGTTCTGGTTACATGAAACAAACAAAGCAGTTTACCTTGCCGTTTTCATTGTGTTCTCCATCCGCTGTTTCAAACCATGATGTTTTTGATGCTATTCTAAGCGAGCCTTTAGAAACGGAAAGGAAAAATGACAAGACCCACCCAAGCACCTACCCTTCCTCTCCTTCCCACATACATACCATTCGCCTCTGTCTGGCACGTAGCTTACAGTAGCGAGAGCATCAGACGCACCACCGGGCCAACTAGCTGCTCTAGTCTAACAAGCTAGCCTCTGGGTAGTCAGATTGATGGATTGCCGCTCTCTGCGTCAGCCACTAGATTTCACAACAATTGGTCATAATAATATTTGTAGATGTCGTGTGATTTTTTTATTTATTTTTTTACTACATCTCATACCTGACTAAAGCTTCACGGAAGATCCTCCTGTCAAGGGCATAAAACCATGCCTTTCACAATGTCTACAAAGTGGTGACAATGGATCGATCCAGCCCTAACAAGCTAGCACTGTTAGCAGATGGTTCAACTGTAATGTTAGCAAGTAAACATGTTATTCATTTTTGTACATTAAAGATCAAATAGGCTAAGAGGAATGAATTATCAAATTATTTCTTACATGTAACCTACTTATTTTTCACTCACTAACAAACTTTCAAAATGTGGGCAATCATTAAAGCTTTGGTGAGAAGAAACATCAAAGCTGAATCTCACCGCCTGTATAACACCACCACCCAGTGGCCGTTCATTGCGAACTCAACAAAAAATATTTGGGGGTATTTATTATTGATACTACACTCTCAACCACTGAATAATGTTACATTTTAAGAGAAAGTGGTGGGCCTGTAAAAAGGTTCTGGGGATCCAGATGTTCCATCCATACCACCCTGCTCACTACAGACCAGCTGCATTGTCTGGGGTAAGCTCACACTTTACTTCACCTTAATGAAAATGCTTCTCCCCAGGGTCCAGCCATGTCAGCCAAACCTGAGCCTGAACTGGCCAAGTCAGCCAAACCTGAGCCTGAACTGATTCTTAAATGCAACAGTTCAGCCTGCTCACTCCAGGGAGCTTCTGTCAGGTACTCCTCAGACAGCAGCTCATAAGGAAACCTGCACCGGCGGCAGCCAGCCTCATCAACTACACACACACTCATATTGTTCACAGAAACATTGTCATCATCAGTGACTCAAGAAGCCTACAAGTACACAGATGCCACACATCAAGTCCTGACTCTTGTCACCGTTTCCCCTCCCCCCTTTTTTCTCTCTTCCTTTCTCTCTTTCCCTCTCTTTCCCCATCTCTTTCTGCACAGATGAGATGCCTTGTTGGCATCTGGGTTGCCAGATATGTCAGCAACCCCGCGTACAAGCGGGGTCTTCTCGAAGTTTTGAATCGTGGCAGAATAGGATGATGAGTTCTCGGAAGATGGCAAGGCTAGTGATGAAAGCAATTCTGTCCTCAACACAGGCCTCTATGTTATGTTAATCTGTGTGTGAGTGTGTGTGTGTGTGTTGTCAGGACTCCCACAAGTTGTTCTGCACGGTCAATTTTTGTATTGCTTAATGAACAGCTTGGCTTGGTGCTGCTGATCCTGCTCTGGCTACGCTGATGGTCAACAGAATCTCACCACTTGTATGTAACACCACTACCCAGTGTCAGTTTACTGCTAAAGCAAAAATACATTCACTAGGACTATGGTTCTTTAGGGTCATTTATTATTTCAACACAAATAAATATTCACAGATAATTCTTTGAATTAGTACATAAAGGACCACTTCTGGTCAGGGCAGAGATACTGTGCTGCAGGCAGAGTGCTGATCACACCTCGTCATGGAACATGTGCGCAGTGTGTGACGATCTCTCAGCAGAGACAGAAATAACAATGATCTTCAGTCCTAATCTCTCCCTTTGGTTTTCTCTCTCAAGCTCGCTGTCCCACATGCACACCCGACACACAAACACGCCCCACAGACTAACGTACACTTTAGCAGGCACATGTTAAAAGTCAAGTGATATTAAGAAGGATGATGTATAATGTCTCTCGAAACTAGAAAAGATCTGGCTTTCAGTGGGTTACGCTGGCCTATCAAAGTAGACCCACACATTGCCAAGTGATCGAATGTACTAGAGAGACATACATAAGAAGGTGTTGACATCATTTGCAACCAGTAAGTCTCCAGAGAGTGGAGGAGAGGGTCAGGGGAGGCAGCAGGGAAAGATAATGACAGGGAGAGAAAAGGGGGGGAAGATAGATAGCTGTTTATTTTTAAAGCCATCTGTTTTGCGTTGAAGGAGAAGATGTGATGTTTAGGGAGCCATGAGTTGAGGAGAGTATGGATTGAAGGAGGGACTCTGTGGATTTTTGGGGTGGGGGGTGTGTGTGTATATATAGCTTCAATGCTGTTTGGACCTGGTAGGATATTAACACTTCTTTGTGAAGGGGCAGGGGGGACACGGAGAGTACGAGAGGGATGTAGGGAATGAGGAAGAGAGACAAATGGCATAAAGGAGGACATTGTAAATCGAGAGTGTGCAAATTCACCCTGACTGACTCATTGGACAGTTTTGTTTATCAACGCCGGACCGAGAGCCAAAGTAAAGGAGAGACAGCAAGGTGATAAGACACACAGGAGAGAGAGAGAGAAGTGGGAGAGCTTGATCACTGGCCGGGATACACAGATACTGAACACGGCGAACTGGATGGTGCTGCAGACATCACTCAAGGTAAGGACTGCATCGATGACACAGCCCTGCTCACGCTTCACCATTAGTCTGTTTGTGTGTGTGTGCGTGTGTGTGTGAAAAACATCCAGTAGGATGTCAGTCAAGATTGATACTTTTAATTGTGCCTATTTCTGTAGTCTGTGCAATTATTTGGTCGGGTCATTAAGTTTAGTTGTTGGGGACTGGGGATTTGAATCCCCCAGGTTTCACTTGAGACAGATATGATTTGGTACGTGTTTATGTGTTTGTCCATGTGTTTGTGTGTGTGTACCCCTGGTTTCCATAGCAGTTGCAGCTGTCCTGGCAATTGGGCTGTGCCTATGTCACTGGTTCTATTCCTGGAGCCTAGTGTTGTAGGAAAGGTCATATTAAGTGCCGTGGAATCTTCACCAGGCTGGAGGGGGCAGGGGGCATCTTCTAACCGACACACACCAGACAGGCCTGACAGAGACAGAGATAGACAGAGAGGGGAGGAGGGAGAGCAAGGAACAGAGGGAGAAACAGACCGACACTCAGAGGCAGACAGTGAGACAAGAGGGAGAGCATGTGACACAATAGATGGATCGAGTTAGCCATGAAAGCACGTTGGTAGCAAAGAGTAATCTGGTTCTGCGTTTTCTTTATTTGCACATGTATTGCTTCTCTCGAAGGAAGGTGGACTCAAATACATAGGAAGTCAAACCAATCATGGATGAAGTATTAGTTGACACGAAGGATTCCGGGAGTGACCATGGAGCCAACCAGACGGATAACAACAATAACAATCAGGTGGGTTAGCTAGCACTTACATATTACAAAAAGTACTGACACAGCCTAGCTACATCGCATACATACAAACCCATTACAGAAACAGCCTACTTAAAAACTGTGAGTTGTGACTTAAACTGTCACTCAAAAAGCAGGCCGACATACATAAGTAACAACATCATTTTTTTTTACTATGTCACGTATCATTTTAGAGCGGTGTATTAATGGAGGGGTCAGGTATGGCATTTTCAGCATGGGGGATACAGACAGCATGCGTTAGAGCTGGGCAACACCTGTTCCACAGCCAAATGCTGATGAAGAATGTTGCACTGCTCTCCACGGACACCTCTACTATTTCTGCTGATGAGTCACTACCAAGTCATGACCTGGTGTGACACCTTGGTTCCTGGAGTGCAGATGTATGGGATTAGCATTAATGTAACGTCACTTACGGTAAGCTCCAATGCTATCCCATTCTGAAAGACCAGTGAAGATCTAGGGCATTTGAAGTCAATATGTTATTATGATCGAATAAGTTAATGTAATAATGATAGTTTCCTCTACTCTCCTCCCACGCGCCACCCCCCGCCACACAGCACAGGTACAAGCACGCATACACACTCTCTCTCTCTCTCTTTCTGCTCTCAGACAGAGGGTGAAGTTCCAGTCCACGAGAGGGCCAATCCTGACAGAGCGTCCGTGCTGGAGGACACAGTGGGAGGGGATTCGGGGCGGGGGGCGGAGGCCGGTGGAGAGACAGTAACGGAGGAAGGTAATGGAGATCCAGAGGAGCGGGAGTCCGAAGAGGGGCGTGAAGCCGATGGTGGCCAGGCGGGGAGAGATGCGGAGGAGGAGGAAGGAGGGGGCCAACCCTGATGCCGACACATCGGAGACACGCAGTCCCAAAACGCTGATTGGAAATAGAGCGGGCAAGAGAGAGGAGGAGAGGGAGGACAAGAATAGCAAAGGGCAAGAGGTGGTCACGACAGCCGAGATTGAGAAAGAGGGAGTAGAGGGGACTGAGGTGGATAAAGACGGGGGAGACAACACCCAACAGGCAGGGGACAAGACAGACGGGAAAACGGATGATGGGGGAAACGGAGAGGAGGCTAAGGAGACAGCACAGCCGGGGAAGACAGAGGGGGCGAAGGGATCGGACACCAAGAACAGGCAGGTCAAAGAGAAGGGGAAGCTCAAGGAGGGAGAGAAGCAAGGGAAGGCGAAAAGAAAAAGCGGGGCGTGTCCTTCCCCTGCCACTCCGGCCTCTGCGCCCGTCTCGCTGTCCCGACCCCGAGCCTCTGCCCGCTCTGTCCGGCCGTCCACCAAAAAGGACATCATAGCCAAGTTCCAGCAAGGAGCACCTGAGTAAGTTATTTACAGCCTATTAAGTGCACAAACTATATACTATCGATTATCTGGCATAGGAGAGAAACCCACATGGTAGGGATGTCAATATAAATAACAAATATGATCTTATTTTCATTTAAACAAAATTCAGGACGCCAATTCCTCGTAACTTCAAACTGCAGAAGTCGGCTGCGGCGGTGGCAGGCGGGGCGTCGATAAAACAGAAGATCCTTCAGTGGTGTCGCAACAAAACACGCAACTACGAGGTGATCTCCGAATCACATCACTTAGACTCTGCATTTTCAACTCGGCGCCTGTTGACATCGATACCACAGGACATAGCTGTGATATTCTTTCTTTCCTCCATTTTCCATCTCCCCCCCCCCCCCCCCCTCTTCAGGGTGTATCCATAGAGAACTTTTCATCGTCATGGTGTGACGGGCTGGCGTTCTGTGCCCTGGTGCATCGCTTCTTCCCGGATGCCTTTGAATTCTCCACCCTGAAGGCAGAAGAGAGAGAGAAGAACTTTACTCTGGCCTTCAAGACAGCAGAGTATGGCGCTCAGTTTGTTTCCGCGTGTGGAGGAAAGTTTGTGTCATGAAAGCAAGACAGACAGAGGGAGAGAGTCTGTGTGAACGAGAGAAGAGTCATCCTATTCTAATGTTGTTCTTTTGCTCATCCCTTTTCATCTCTCTTCTGCTTTGGGTCTTGCCGTCCATCAGGTCCATGGCTGACTGCTGCCCCCTGCTGGAGGTGGCTGATATGATCCTGATGGGGAACAGGCCAGACCCTCTGTGCGTGTTTACCTACGTCCAGGCCCTGTGTCATCACCTCTCCAAAATAGAGAAGGAGAGGAAGGACAAGGAGGAGGAGAAAAAGAGTACAAACGAAGGAGGGGAGGAAAGTGGAAGGGCAACGGATGGCGAGGAAATGTCCACTGAAAAGAAAGAGGGAGAAGTAGGGGAGAATGGGAAGATTGGTGGCCAGGAAAGAGAGGACAACCCTGACAAAGAGTTCATTGGGGACCCGAAAAATGATGAGGGAAGCTCAGCAGTGAAGGTAGACGAAGAGGATGAGAAGAAAGACAGCCGACAGTTAGTTGGTGCACAGGCTTAGAACAACTAAGACAGAGCAATTCAAAAGACCAATAGAGATAAATATGCCAAGACGGCAAGGATAGTCTGTCTTGCTACTGTTTCATGTCAGTCTTACAGTTTGAAACTAAAATTGTTTAGATAGTTAGAGCACCGTTTGTGTGTAATTGACACGTCAGGTCTAATCAGCAAGCATGTCCAGATGTATTTTAATTTGTGTCATATTATTATTATTATGTAGCTATTATTTCAATGCTGTGACTTTGTAGGCTAGTGGGATGTGTATTTTTGGCACAAATAAAGCGACAATCATTCGTTTTTCATTTACAATGTGTCCGTCAACAAAGAAGAAAACAGGAAACTGGAAGTCTTGTGAGTTTGGTCTTTGTCTCAATATACAATATACTTGTAAATCCAACGATTGCTAATAAACGAGCATTTAACAGATCGTTAAAAACACTTCTTGTTAAAGTGTTACAGTGTTTGAGTACTAGGGTCATGCGGAAAAAGAACCACGGTTGTGCTCACTGTTCTGACACAGCAGCCCACTGCTGAAGACAAATCTCCACAGAACGAAATTATGATTTGAAATGTGATTTGACTTACTTACTTACTCCGAACCTTCCGATGAACACGAGCCCATTCTATTACCGCATATGTGTTTTAGGTCTTGTGCGTGTTTAGGTTACCAGCAGATTCAGCGTTCGTTTCTTACTAGTTACAGCTGCACATCCTTTTGTAGAATTACGGGGGTGAAGTGTTTTGCTTTGACCGGAAAGGGCTTTGTGTACAGCAGGGCAGATAGGCTACTCGATGGATAGTGTTGCTTGGGTGTCCTCATATTTTTGTGTTTTTCTATAATATCTTCACACTATCAACACGAACAATGCCGACGTATTTGTCATCGGTGCAAACACAACTTGCATCGATTATGGACGTGCTTGCGAAAGCTGCCGTTGCAGAGATTAGTCAGCTCATCTCCGAGACCTCAGCAGACCTTCGGTTGGAGATCTCCCGCAGCATAAAAGAAAACGAAGTCCTGAGGACGAGGATGAAAGTAATGAAGAGTGAGCTTTTTGCCCTACGGCTTCAAAAAACGAACGCAACTCGGGCCGGTCGGTTCTCTTTTAGCAAAGCCCTTTGTAGACCACGTTCAAGACTGGCAGGTAGGCAAGCAAGTCCCAGTGCACATAAGCATTGAATTTAAGAGAGGTTTTATGACTACTTTTACTTATATAAACTTTTTCCCAGTCGTAGACAAAACAGACCGTCCAAGAAAGAAGTAGTCCCATTACAATAACAGAGGATGAGAGACATCCGACCACTAATAAAATCGAGGTTGGTAGCCTTCCCGATCTGATCACTCACTGCCTTAACGATCAGCCTAGCTGAACAGTTCAACAATCTCTTTCTCGCTCTATTGTGGTTCAGTCTACAGATGTGGAGAGCAGTAACTGTCCTGATGTTATCCTAATCAAAGAAGAGGATGGACCTGAGGTTAACTTCAGACAACATGCAGGTACGGAGCTGGGAAACATGGAGCTAAATGTTATCACAGAGCCATCAAGTCGTAAAGGAGATGAACTAGGCTATGATAAAACACACATGTTATAAAATTATAAAATTAAAGAAAGTCAGTATTATGATGTTCTTTGTTTCTTGTAGATCAGGCCCAGTCTCAAAACGAGGAGAATGTGGCACAGTCGGTTGCTATGGGAATGCCGGAGCTCAACCCCTCCTCCCTGATGTTGGGTAACGAGGGGCCGTGTATTATCAGCGTCCACAGTGGAGGAGATGTGGTCCAGGGCCCGGCGTGGACGGCCCCTGAGAACTCTTCTCCCTTCACACAACCGGATCCACAGAGGTTCCCTAGTCTTGCACCCATCCACACTCTCAACCATGGCTCCCAATCACAGCAAGGCCATGATGCTAGCAGAACCCAGATGACAGGGATGCAGGGCGGTGGGGAGGCTCAGAGGAGAGGAGGGGCCAGTGGGAATGTAGACCAGGCTACTACCCTGGCAGCCTCAACAGAGATGACCCCAACCTCATCAAACCTGGCCCGGTACGAAGACTGGCGACTGGGTCTGGATGTGAGAACAGCCCAGCACCATCAGTCACCCCTGGCATGCAGTTTCTGCGAGAAGCGTTTTTACCGGCGCTCGGATTTGGCGCGGCACCGTACTATTCACACGGGGGAGGTTCCCATTACCTGCCACCTGTGTGGGAAGCAGTTTGTCAACAAGACGACTCTGAACGTCCACATGCGTATCCACACAGGGGAGAAGCCCTTTGTGTGCTCGTTGTGTGGGAAGAGCTTCACACAGAACGGCAGCCTGAAGATCCACATGAGGACACACTCGGGGGAAAAACCCTACGGCTGCTCCCACTGTGGGGCCAACTTTAACAACCCTAGCAACCTGCGCAGACACATGGTCACACACACAGACGAGGGGAACATGGCACTCTGATAACTGCCAGCTCTCCGCTTTCCAGCTATTCTGTGTAATTGCCTTTTAATTGTCCTTTTCGATATCTCTGTCCTGGATAATGGGTTTTGGTGTATGTCCAGGTAATCAATATAAAATGCCCTTAAACTATAGCTTTGTGTTTTTATTTTCTTCAATAAAAATGTTTTATTTTTCTTACCTTTTCACTTCAATTTTGCATTTGGCAAAATCATACAGGCTTGGCTCAGTGGTAGAGAATTTGACTGCAGATCAAGAGATTACAGGTTCAAATCCCCCCTATGTTTCACTTTGGTATGGAATAAATACGTTATTACATTATTAGTATTACTGTATATGTGACAGTATTGAGGGGGACCAGAAATTGTTTTTTAAAGGTTGTTCCTCTAGAGTGCAGTGTTGCCTCCTTCGTTGCTATGTGGGTTAGGGTTACACATCTTGAACGTTGCGGGGGGCTCTCCAGGAAATTGGGGAAATTCCTTGCATTGTTCCTTGTTCCCCCAGCGCAAAATGTTTCTATTGTTTATCTGGATTCCTCTCATTTGATTTATTACTCAAACTTCTTAGCTTTGTGCTTCTGACATAAACAAGTACAATATAGATTTCTCAAGTCCATCACACCCCCACCCCCTTATGTGAGAATGGGAATCTAATTGAGAAATGCATGTTTTTCTATATCATCAATCTGATAACTAAACAGCTGATATGACTGATCACATAATTGGAACCTCCTTGAATTGAGAAATACTTACAATAATGCACAACTTCCCACTATTATCGGGAAATGTGTTGTGTGTGAGTGGATGTAGGCCTATATGTGTGAAAAGAAGGTGGTCTCCGCGGTTTCATTTGGGTCGTTATTAGTTCTTGGGAATGAAGGGTATTAAGAATCCGCTTCATGCATCAGCTGTCTGTAATGGGCACTCGTGTTTGGACAAGAGCAACATGTAGACTCCCGCAACCTGTGACACACCTGTAATAGGACAGGAATTTCACTGGGGCCATTGGTGACCGTACGTATTTACGGTAAAAGGCTTGTTGAGCCCGCCCTCCTCGTCCCGACGCTTGGCTTCAGCCTAGCTAGCTTGAAATACCAGGAAAGGAGGACAGAAAGAGGGGAAAAGCGAAGAAAAGATACGCGGAAAGGCCCGGAAAATAAAATACGTCTGGGTGAGTTAAATACACCAGGGGAACATATATTACTCCCCTTTCACTATATTCGTCGCTCACAACTAACGCAAACATTACAGCGGCTGCAAGGAGTGGTCAGAATCATATCAGCACGACTTATTTAGCCTGCCGTCTGATTCCTAGTGGGGTAAAACGCCCTGGCCTGCGTCTCGACGATGTAAGCTAGCACTAGCTAGGCCGGTGTTTGTTAGCGTAAGTGTGGACAGAGAATGACCTATTACCAGATTGGCTAGTAATACTGGCATTTAACCAACAAGCTAAGGTTTATTTCGACATAAACATCATTGTTTCTGGTGCGCTCTAGATAGCTAGCATAGATAGCTGGCAGTCGTATTGTATGTTAATCTGGCTTCACACCAAAATATAACCCAGCAGGCTAGCTCGCGTTAGCTATAACAGCATGCTACGACGAGCCTAGAAATGTAACGGGTGTCCAGTCCAGTTTCTGGTGTCGTCCTAGCTAGCTAGCAACCAACTCCACAAAATCTCAGAGTGAATACAATGCTGTAATTGGAAGTCTAGGGCAAATTTTATTTGCGTTTTATGGCGGTAGAGACTTCATGTTCATGAAACTACCTACTGGCTGAAAAGCTATCGCGGCATAGGCTGAGGGAGTGAGAGCGAACTTAACGTTGCTTGCTTGCACACACACTGCTGCTGCCGTGGTCTTTTGTTCGAAAGTTAGACTTGCAGCGATCAACTTCATCATAATTCAATTGGAGAAACTTGTATTGCTTTTCTAAACCACCAAGGGTCGCTCATTCATGTGTAATATGTGTAAAATATGAAATGCGTCAATTGCTTTTCGATTAAAGAGGGATAGCTAAACTAATTTGATTGTTGACAAGGCGTGTGTGGTTCACTGCGAGGACTGTTATTCCAAATGGCATGTTCATCTTAAATTAATACATGAGTAACAGCGTCATGTATTTTTGTTTATTTGACAAGTTAAATACAAAACACTGGAAAGTGCAACAACAAGATCTCTCATTAGTGTCGTCTTTCTGTTTTCAGTACTCCTGAGAAAGCGCGCAATATTGTTAATCTACTATACACCTGCCACCGGTAAGACCAATTGCTGCTTATTGTTGTTCTGTATAATGCTTGATTTAGCCGTATAATCATTAGTTTAACAAACAGATCTATATAATCCACGCCAATAATTTGAAACGTTGACATACAGGTTGCTGTTGTGGGTGTGGGGTGGGGGTCTATAAGTGAAACTTTCCCACAGGCCTCATTATTCCCTGCTAGTTAACCTGTTAGGTAGGTCCTGAATGAACTTGTTTGGGTAGTGAGAAGGCGGGGTGGTGTCAACTGAAGTGTGTTGCATATGGGAATAGGTTCTGATGTTTGTGTTGTAAATACAGTATGGGGTCAGTATTGATGTGTGTGTGTGTGTGTGTGCGCACGTGCTGTCTGTGGTTTGTCTGGGTAGGGAGATGCTGGTGTGATCCTCGCTTAACCAGTTGTGTGTGTGTGTGTTTGTGTGTGGAGTGCAGGTGTTGGCCTACTCAGTCATCAGGTGGTTATTGATATCAGGAGTGACTAGTCTAATTCCACAAAAAAAGAGCTTCTGTGATGTTACGCAGGTGGAGCAGGTGGTCAATGTGGCATCAGTAGTTGTTTTGTTCCTGAGGAGTGAGCTTGCACAAAGCTTTGCCTGCCATCCACAGACTGATATGAAATGCCTATAATATGAATAGGACTAGTAGGGGTTTCAAAAGTCTCCACTGATGGTTGATGTGCTGGTTGAGTGTGTGTCCATTTTGAGGAGGTGCATTAGGTTAATCTCCTCTAAGTGGACAGAGTGGATGTTTGTGTGTATGTGTGCATTAGGCTGTAAGGGGGGGGGGGATCAGCTGTGTAATGCTTCAATCTCATTACCAGCCACACTTTGTTAAACCCATACAAATGGCATTACATCGCGTTGGCAGCATGCACCATGGGGAGTTGCATTAGAACTGTATAATGGTTAAGCGACACACAGCTTGCTCCACTCTTCTTGAAAGCGGACAGAGGGATTTGCTTGCGAGGCAGGTGTGCACAGCCAGGCTGGGGTGTCACAAAGGCCATTGTGTTTGTGATGTTTGAACCCAGGCTTTGTTGTATTCTGATATCTACTAACGGGGGTGAGTCACACTTGAGTGCTGTGACCGACTGACAAATCAGGCGGGACGCAAGTGACTCGTGGTGTGTCACTGCCAGATCAGATGTGTGTGTGTGTGTGTGTGTGTGTGTGTGTGTGTGTGTGTGTGTGTGTGTGTGTGTGTGTGTGGGTATCACTGACCCTAAGGCTCTCTGCTTCCCCTTTGCTGACATTGTGACCGTGGGATGACAACACGGCTACGTAATGGAACAACCCCATTTCATTGGTTGTTGTCTCTGTGCCCTATATCTTTGGATCCAACGGTTGGTATTGATTGGTTGGTCAACATCAGAGGAAGCGAGTGGTTTGACGTGAAACTTGTGGCTAGGATCCGAAGAGCTTTGACCACAAGTAGGCAGGAGAAGAAAAAAAATGATACTGTATACAGTTCTGTACTGGGCCCCATCCACTATGAATCCCTGCTGTGCGTATCTGATCCTATTTAACAATGGGGCTACATTGAAATACAATACCAACATCAACAGCAGGAAACACTGGGATAGATGACACTGGTAGGTTAAAGTTGCACTAGGAAACATTCTAAAATAAATTCAAAGATGAGAAACGGCCACCCAAATTCCTCCGCACCAAAATTGAGACAAAGGTTTTCTTTTTTTCCACTAAAATCTTGCCTAGTGTACCTTTTTTAAAAGGCTTAGCTGTGGTGGAGACTAGAATAGGCCCTGGCCCATAGTATATATGTGATTGACCACTGGCAGTACTAACGCCTTAAATGTAGTGGCTTGTGTAGAGGACAAATGGTAATGGGGTTTTGTGGTGGAGCAGGCCTAATGGTACAGAGTAGTTTAGGCCGTACCATAGACAGGGGTTTGTACTGGAGTTTCACATAGAGGTGTGTCTCCGTGTCCTTACTCATCCCTGATGGAGAATCCATAACATCCTGTTACTCAGGAAGCTGGGAGGGGGGGGGTGGGGGGTGTGAGGTAGGGCTGTGTGTTTGTGTGGGGGGAGGGAAGGAGAGGCAAATTGTTTTCATTGTTCGACGAAACCCACAGCTGACTTCCAAAAGGCGTCAAGGCCAAAACTGCGTACGCCACGCTTACTGAGGAGCCAGTGAGGACTTGGGGTGCAGGGGCAGGGAGGATGGGGGCTTTTAACACAACTTTATAGAAACGCACGTGCGCGCACACACACACCACACACACACACCATGCTGTGCGACTGCGTTGCGAGTCGCAGCTTGCGACCACATCTCTTTCACACTTGTGGCTCGCTAACACAAACTCCTTATTGTTCCTCTGGTCTTTCTGACAGCTGCACATTCCCCACCTCCCTGTGGGTAACACACACACACGCGCTATGGAATTACAGGGACACAAAGGACTGAGAAGCACCAACGGAATATGACATTTTTAGACTCCGGTGTGTTCGTTTTGGGGGGGGTGGTGTGTGTGTGTGTGAGAGAGAGACTGGCTCGGTGTGACCTGCCAGGCTGGCCTTGGGACCTTGGTGTGAGCGTAGCCAGGAGCGCTGGGTCCTACTGGGAACGTTGTTTTGTCTCCAAAGGACTCTGTGTTGTTTGGTGACCCACCGCAATGTGAGGAATGCTAGTTGCCGTGCTTTTTATCTTTTACTTAACACCGCTGTACTTATCTGTCCTCTCGGCCTCTCTCTGCCTCTCTCTCTCTGCCTCTCTCTCTCTCTCTCTGCCTCTCTGCCTCTATTTCTGCCTCTCTCTGCCTGTGTCTCTCCACTGCTTCTGTCTGTCTTTGTTTTCCTGCCCTTGCCTCCTCTGTGGTGTTTCCCCCCCCTCCTCTACCCCCCCACTCCCCCCTGTCTCTCTCCCTCTGACAGTGGTAGATTGTGGTTTCTGTGCTCCTGTCCTGGCTTTGCCCTTATAAGGGCATATTGGTTATGGTTGTGCAGGTGGGGCCGTGAGGCTTTGGCCTGACCACTGGTGGGTGTGTTTGTATGTGTGTGTGTGTGTGTGTGTGTGTGTGTGTGTGTGTAGAACTTCCTGTCCTCTCTTAGATCGGCCTCTGCACCCCGTCTTTTTCTTCAAAGAATTGATATATATATATTTTTAAAACCTCTCTCCTCGATGTAAAGGTTTTTCCCTTTCATCCTCCCTCCTTCTCACGGCCCGGTGCTCCTTTTATCATGTGAAAGTGAAAACCACGTAGGCTACTTCACCCCTTCGTGAAGTAGGAGAAACATGCATTGTGTGTGTGTCATCAGACAGGGCAGGAGCAGGCGAGGTAGTCGGGAGGTCCCGTTCCTGCCGTTGAATGGGCAGTCCCACCTAATGACGTCATCACATTCCCCTCTGGCCTTATCAGTCTTGTAACCGTGAGTCACCATCCTGATGCATGTGTCTTTCAGACACCAGAACACCTTTCTCAGTCTCCCTGGCGCTCTCAAACACACCTGGTGCAAGAAGTGTAAATGCAGGTGCCTGTGTGTTGCCTAACCACAGCTCCTACTGACTAGCTCTTGGTGCCCTTAAAAAAAAAAAAAAAAGAAGTTGTGTGTGTGTCACAGTGACACAGGCAGACTGAAAGGCAAAGTGAAATTTCCTCACCTCCCACCCCCTCCCTGGACTAACCGGTTTGACTTGTGGATGTGTCAGAGCCTGTCAACAGTGTGTTTGTGTCGGTATGAAAAGAAGAAGGAAAAGGGAAAGAAAAAAAACGCCACCAAACAACTTTGAACTAAATGGAAACGGTCAGAGATGTGGGGATCAGGTTCAGGAAGAATGCAGCAGATCTGAGACTCGGCCTGTCATGGTCTGTAGTGAGCCAGGCATCTACCAGGGGGAGGGAGCGAGAGGGAGGGAGGGAGAGCCAGGAATAGAGGGCCAGGGACCTGGGAGAGAAGCAGCACTGCTGTCCTCTGAACAGGAGAGACGGCACCGATGGCTCATGGGAGTCGTAGTTCCTCCGACCGTGCTGCTGACAAGGAGCTGTAGTTTTCCCCAGAAGCCCTGAAGGAGCTGCAGTGTCTGCTGCTGTACCAACGTTCGCAGCAAATGCGGGTTTATCCTGCTGTGGTCTGCTCTCTACAGGCTATCTATACGCGTGTGTGTGTGTTACTGTGAACCGTGTTGCTGGACTATTCCATCTACCTCCCTTCTCACTGTCCTTCTCTCCCCCTCTCCTGTGTTCTCGATCAGCCGTGACTTTGGCTCTCTTCACCCCCACCCCCCTGTTTTCTCGGCTCGGTGGTTTGGTGACCTTCCACCCATGAGCCCCGCCGCCAATTAAACCCCCACCTTTGACCTTGGCCTGACCTCTCACCTCTTCTCCACAAAGTCACGCCCCCTGGTGAAGGTGTGTATCTCTGCTCGGGTGACCTTTTTGAATTATGACTATGCACAGCTGCGCGTGTGTGCGTGCGTGTGTGTGACTGTTGCAGCTGTTGGCGGGGCCCTGAGCGCGTGCGTGTAACGCCTCTCTCTCTGTAGTGTGCATGGAGCAGTGCGAGAGCGCTGCCGCCCTGCTGGAGTCAGTGAGGGAGCAGGAGGTGCAGTTTGAGCAGCTGACTCGAGCGCTGGAGGAGGAGAGGAGGAGGGTGGGCCTCCCCAGCCCCTCGTCCCGCCCCCTCCCCCACACACAGGTAAAGCCCCCCCCACCCCAACCTCCCATCAAACCCTCCCGTCATCCCAATTCCCACCACGCCTGTTCCTGCCCCCATCCTATGCCCATCCCATGTTCATGTCCCCCATACCCACAGTCATACCACCCCGGCTCCCCCTCCATTCATGCCCCACCCGATCCCACCCTCCATTTGCACCAGCCCTGGTCCCCACCCTGGCTCCTCTCTAAACCCTGTGATTAGAGGTTAGAGACCTGCCCTTCATCCTCCGTGTCTCCTGTGTTCATCCATCCATCCATCTGCTCATTCGTTCATCCAGCCCTGCCGCCCCCTTATCATTTGAAGCTCCTTTAATCCTCATCCCTCTGTCCTCTCCTCCGCCCAACGCTGGTGTGTGTGTGTGTCTGCATGTCAGTGTGTCTCTCAACCCATATCCAGTCACACAGCATCCCGTCTGTTTACATGCTTTAGCGTGTTCAAGGTTCCATCCATCATGCATCACATGCCACCCCGCCTCCCCAACACACACACACACTCCTTGTTGGAATCCCAGCTATTCTCCTGTGCGTCGCTGCATGCTCAGTGTGTCCGCGCTCTCCGTAAGTAGCCGGTCTCCTGGCCGGACATGCAGCCTCTAGCCCCCGGTCTGTTCACCTGATCCACCCTCATTAAAACTGTCCATCTCCCCGCCCCGCTACTGGTCTGTGAGTAGCAGTACCTGCCAGTCAGCGTGTCGGGACATTATGGGACGGCGTCCGTCCCCGGTATTTTGAAGTGGATTATCCTGCTCTCCCGTGCCGATTGTTCCAGTCAGGGTCAAGCTAGACATGCTAGAACTGGAGTTAGCAGCATGTGGAGGAGGGAGGAGAGGAGGAGAGGGAGGGGTAGAGAGGAGGAATGGAGGGGGGGGGGGGGGTAGTATTGTGGTTGGGGGGGGGGGGGCGTTTGGGGTCACTGAACATGGGAAGTCCCCGTGTTCAGTGTCACACTGGGGTGATGATCTCTGTCACAAGCACCCACGTCCACAAGTTCCTCTTGTTATGATTTAGGATGTTAAAGGCCAAACAAGAGGGGCAGAAGGCCCTGAACTCGTCTCGCTTTGCCCACTTAACGCCACTGCCTGCCCCCTTGTGGACACAGCAGGTGCTGCTAGACATTTTCCTTGAATGAAGCGATCATCACCGACTGGTCAGCTAAAGGTTGTTGGCTAGTCCCACTTTTTACTTGGTCAGGATGAAATGGTCTTGACACATCATTAGTAGCTAGCAAAGGACCTCCCACTTCCTGTTTGGTGTTAAGAGATCCTGTAAAAGGAGGAGGGAGGGAGGGGAAAGATGCATTCCTAAAATATCCATCTATGCCAGTGAGTCAGCAACCATGTACGACTCTTCTAGTCTGGTCACTTAGAAATGTGCTGCGTCTGCAGTATTATTCTGGTTATAGGCAGATGTAGGTCTGCTGCATGCCCTTACCAGAGTTTCAAGGAGTCTCTCTCGTACGGGAGTGCTTGTGTCGTGCCTGTCAGGACTAAAACGTGTGTGTGTGTTGTTGTTCCCCCAGAACGGCCGTCTAGGTGATGCAGACATAGAGCGTCTGAAACTGACTGACGGCTATATAAACGGGACCCAGGTGAGCGTCTGCGCCACAGCCCCCCCCCCGCCGTCGCAGGTCCGTGTGAAATTCTGCGAGTGTGTGAGGGAACGGGGAGAGTAACGTGTGTGTGTGTGTGTTCCAGTACAGGATGGTGGACCCTGCTCACGGAGCTCTCGATGAGAGCTACACTCCAGAAGACGACTCCCAGGAAGCGCACTCTGTGTTCTCAGAGGAGGGCACCACTCGGCGGGCTGACAACGGGGTAGGAACACACACACACACAGACGGGGCTTTACGTTAACTTTTTGTGCAGGAGCACATGTGCCCCCAAGTGGAAAAACTTTAGGGGCACAGACGAAATTTAAATGTCGAATCATTATTAGACTATTGAATGAATTACACAAAATTGACCGGAAACAGGATTGGTTACTTATTTATTCATTACATATTCATTTCTTACTTTTTTGTATTCATTGTAATATTGTTTTAAACTGACTGGCTTGGCCAAGCTTTGTAGCCTGGGCGTCTTGATCTATTTCCAGTTGACAGCCAGTTTTCAGCACATTTAGAGTCATCAAACATGTCCAGGGAGGGAGCGTCTGTACTGATCCAAATGAGGTCCTCTGTGGTGGACGGGTTTAAACTACTCATTCATGGGAAATGACGTTTTTATGTTGTATTTGCACTGGTGTTCATGTAGGGTCGCAACTGCGCTCTTGGTTTTCAGCATGGCTTGCGGCAGGACAGAAGGGGACTCAGTTGGGCGTTAATTTTGTTGACGGAAGCATTGTTTACGTTTCTATTGTTAAACTTGTGTTTATTTTGGTATGTGCAGTGTTGGACGTTAGTTTGCTTAGTTTGATTGTTCCCACTGAGGGTGAAGGTTAGCTAGCTAGACCGCTAGCCAGGCTGTTGCAGCGCAGGACAGATGCAGTAGGCTATCACAGGACGCAGCTATGAGGTTTATCTGAGTCACGATTATTAGTAGTTGTCAAAAAAGAAGGAATAAACGTTTCCTGTTCATGTTCCATCATCTCTTTTCACGTAACTGACAGCTGCAATAGGTTAAAAACATTTACTGTATGTCTCTGGTTAAAACTCGCTCGCACCCGTGCGCCCAAATACTTTTCCATGCTCGCACGCACATATTTTTTTACTTTTTACTTAGTTGTTTGTTCCAGTTTTCTGGACCGGCTAAGACGTCCTGCACTCTGAAACCCTCCTTCCCTCCCACACTGACTCTGTCATCCAGCCCCACCCTCCCCACAAACACCCCCCCCCCCTACCGCAGCGTTAGTCACCTCCATACGTGACATCCTTCTGTCACCACTCACCTCCTGCTGACCCTCCTCCTCCCCCAGATCAGGAAGGTGGTGACCTCTCGCACCGTTCTCCCCGACTCCATGTCCATCGACGGGGGCCTCTCCGTGTCCGGCATGGGCGGCTACAGCGCCACCCTGGACCGCGCCTACCGGCAGGGGGGCGGGATCCCCGACTACCCCATGGCCACTGTGCCCAGGAACTACCACTACGCCCCCTCGGGGGGCTACGACGACTACAGGCCGGGGCCTCCCTCTGACACCTACGCCAGCCTGAGCAGAGGCACGCGCATGGACGACAGATACAGGTGAGGACCGGGCGGAGAGGGCCGACTTGCTCTCGAACCCAGAGCAGCCTGACTACGTCCGTACCATTGTTGGTCAGGAGAAAGTTCTGTGGTGCCTATTGTATTGATGACACGTTTGTCTTCGTTGTTCTCTATGAATCATCTCGTTCCCTCCCTTCCTGGTCTTCCTTTCCTCATGTTGGCTGTCCTTCCTTCTTTCTTTCTTTCTCTCCCTCCCTCCCTCCCTCCCTCCCTCCCTCCCTCCCTCCCTCCCTCCCTCCCTCCCTCCCTCCCTCCCTCCCTCCCTCCAGGCCCATGGACGGTTACAGGACCCTGGACTCTGGCTACCGCGCCCCCAGCAGGCAGCAGCTGGACCCGTACGGCGCCCAGCCCCAGGTGAGCCGCGTGGTGCGGGGCGTGGGCAGCGCCCTGGAGCTGGGGGGCATGCGCTACGCCCCCGCGCCCTACGGCATGGAGGACGACCAGCGCAGCCTGGGCTACGACGACATGGACTACAGCATGGCGCCCCCGCCCATGCACCCGGGCTACGGAACCATGCCCCGGCTGGGGGGCGGCGGCGGCCCAGGCACGCTGGACAGACGCAGGCTCAGGTTGGCACACACACACACACACACTACATGATGTGTACAATATATATATATACACAGACATTCACCTGTTGTGAGAACCCCACATCTGATCTCCCTCATCCTCCCCCCCCCCCCCGCCCCCCCCAGGAGCTGTGAGGACACGCTAGACGGCGACATGGGCGGAGTGGACCCCTACGCCTGGGGCGTTCCCATGGCGATGGAGCGGGGCAGCATGGCGTCGCTGGACAGCACCTTGAGGAAGGGCCCTCCCGGCTCCTGGAGGCAGCCCGAGCTGCCCGAGGTGATCGCCATGCTCAACTACCGCCTGGACCCCGTCAAGACCAACGCGGCCGCCTTCCTGCAGCACCTCACCTTCAAGAACGACAAGGTAACACACACTCACACGCGCGCGCTCCTTCACCCCTACGTAGCCATACCAAGGTGATATGTACAGTGCTGATGTCAGGTGTGTGTGTGTGTGTGTCCAGGTGAAGTCGGAGGTGCGGCGTCTGAAGGGCATCCCCTCCCTGGTGTCTCTGCTGGACCACCCAAGAAGGAGGTGCACCACTCGGCCTGCGGGGCACTCAAGAACATCTCGTACGGACGCGACCACGACAACAAGATTGCCATCAAGAACTGTGACGGCGTCCCCGCCCTGGTCCGCCTGCTGAGGAAGACCAGAGACCAGGACCTCACAGACACCATCACAGGTACCCCTGTTACTGCTGTTACTGCTACTGCTGTTACTAGTACTGTTACTAGTACTGTTACTACTGCTGCTGTTACTACTACTGTTACTACTGCTGCTGTTACTAGTACTGTTACTACTGCTGCCGTTACTAGTACTGTTACTACTGCTGCTGTTACTACTACTGTTACTACTGCTGCTGTTACTAGTACTGTTACTACTGCTGCTGTTACTACTACTGTTACTACTGCTGCTGTTACTACTACTGTTACTACTGCTGCTGTTACTACTGCTGCCGTTACTAGTACTGTTACTACTGCTGCCGTTACTAGTACTGTTACTACTGCTGCCGTTACTAGTACTGTTACTACTGCTGCCGTTACTAGTACCGTTACTACTGCTGCCGTTACTAGTACTGTTACTACTGCTGCCGTTACTAGTAATGTTACTACTGCTGCTGTTACTAGTACTGTTACTGCTGCTGGTACTAGTACTGTTACTACTGCTGCCGTTACTACTGCTGCCGTTACTAGTACTGTTACTACTGCTGCCGTTACTAGTACTGTTACTACTGCTGCCGTTACTACTGCTGCTGTTACTAGTACTGTTACTACTGATAGTGTAGTATTACTGCTACTATTAGGACTACTGCTATATGGTAGTATTTGGGCTACTACTGTCAGTACCCCAGCCACTGCCAGGAGCTGGTGGTGACGATTGCTGCGTCTCCTTCCAGGCACGCTGTGGAACCTGTCGTCTCACGACTCGGTGAAGATGGAGATTGTGGACCACGCCCTGCACGCCCTGGCGGACGAGGTGATGGTGCCCCACTCGGGCTGGGAGAGGGGGAACGACGGGGGCGAGGAGAGCTGCAAGCCCCGGCACCTGGAGTGGGAGACGGCCCTCACCAACACAGCTGGCTGCCTCAGGTATGGAGAGAGACCAGGGGGGAGGAGGAGAGGGCTGGAAGGGGGGGGGGGGGGGGGAGAGAGAAGGCGTAGAGGGAGACACAGAACTGGAGGAGAAGAGGGGGATTGTGGGTGTAGAATCTGCAGAAGGAGCCATGTCAGCCAGCTAGCTGGAGTGTCGCTAGAGTGCTGTTCTCTGCTTCTCAGGAACGTGAGTTCAGAACGCAGCGAAGCCCGACGCAAGCTGAGGGAATGCTCGGGATTGGTGGACTCTCTCATGTACATTGTCCAATCACAGATCAACCGCAAAGACGTGGACAACAAGGTATCCCGCACTGTGCTTCTCCAGAATTCACAATATAGCAAAAGTGACCAATGCACATGCTTGAGCACTGTGTACAGGTACATTTGATACTTAATCTATACCCCTTCATTTCCCCTCCACACCCTCCCTCCCTCCATATCTCCTCCTCTTCCCTCCCTGCCTCCCCTAGCTGGTGGAGAACAGCGTGTGTCTGCTGAGGAACCTGTCCTATCAGGTGCACCGTGAGGTCCCCGGCCACGAGCGCTACCTGGAAGCCACGCCCCTGAATCAGGGCCCCGCCCCCAGCGCCAACAAGGCCAGCTGCTTCGGCTCGCGGAAGGGCAAAGGTCAGTCGCCGGTCTCTCCGTCAGGTCCCCTGGAGAGACGCGGGGCAGGAAAGGGGAGGAGAGAGAGAAAGAGAGACGAGGGCGCGATGTTGTCTCGAGAGCGGATTGCGCACCCAAATGCGTTTTGAAATCGCGGGGGGAGGGGCTTGGTTTCGGTCTTGTGGACGGGATTGGTTTGTGCTTGGAAGGTGGCGGTGGCCCTCCCTTTATGTTTTCAAACTTCTACTGTCTTTCTCTCCTCCCTCTCTCTCATCCCCCTCTCCACCCTTTCCTGGGTTTCTCCTGTGTTTTAGATGAGTGGTTTGCCAAAGGTAAGATGCTGTTATCTAGACGCACTAGCAAGTCTCGACAGTAGCCGTACTAACGCGGTGCAGATTCAATCTAACACAACCAGCCGAGCGCTGTCCAGCCTGCTTGGAATCCCAGTAGATTTGCACTTAATCCTTACTGCATGTGCTCACATGATATTACTAAACAGTTCCTGGAGAGGGGGGGGAACTTTTAAAAGTATAACTTAAAGCCCGTTGTCTTGAAAGCATGACCTCCAATTACTCTTTTTTTTTTATGCTTCTCCCGTCCCTCCCCCTCCCTCTTCAGGAAAGAAAGATGGAGATGATGGAGGTGCCGATCAGGTGGACATTCCGAAGAGGCAAACGCCTGCCAAAGGTGGGTCTACAAATTCCAGTGTCTCCTGGAATATTCAATACGGAATAGCTCTTCCTAGTCCTCCAGTCTCATAATTCTCCCGTGTGTGTGTGTGCCAGGCTACGAGCTCCTGTTCCAGCCCGAGGTGGTGCGTGTGTACACCTCCCTGCTGCAGGAGAGCCAGAACCCGTCTGTCCTGGAGGCTGCTGCCGGGGCCGTCCAGAACCTCTGCGCCGGCCGCTGGACCGTGAGTCCCCCCCCCCCCCCCCTTCCTCACCACCGTCACTGTGTGTCACCCCCTCCTAGAGGCACGCTCGTAGGAGCTGGGTCGGGCTGTTAGGAGCAGGGCTGAGAGTTTCTCTGTTCCTGTACTTGTTGGAAATGTCAAATGAGTCATTTCACCGGGGTGGGTGATTTGGAGGCTAGCCTTGGCAAAGAGGCACGACACATTGCTTTCTGTTTTCTTCAAACTCAACTTGCGTGTACGACCAGACTCACCAAGGCTCCCCCCTCTCTCCTCCTCCCCCAGTACGGGCGCTACATCCGGGCCACGGTGCGCCTGGAGAAGGGGCTGCCCATGATGGCCGAGCTGCTGGCCCACGGGAACGACCGCGTGGTCAGGGCCATGTCCGGGGCCCTGAGGAACCTGGCCATCGACAACCGCAACCGCGAGCTGCTGGGTAAGACCACAGGGTCGAGACGGGACGGGACGGGGGGGGGGGGGGGCGGAGGACGGAGAAGGCGTAGATGCAGCCTTCGCACTGTTACAGGGAACCTTCACTGGTTACGAATTCATGTTATTGTTTGGCTAATTATTTTCCCCATATTTCATTGATATTCCTTATTTCCAGTATATTGTAAGGATTTTGAAACCTTTCATTCTCACTCATTGTGCCTTTCTGGTCCTCCTCTCCTCCCGCAGGCAAGCACGCGGTGCCCCACCTAGTGGCCGACCTGCCGGGGGGCCAGGGCCAGTCTGCACGCGCTCTCTCCGAGGAGACGGTGGTGTCCGTACTGAGCACGCTCACCGAGGTGCTCGGCAACAGCCTGGAGGCGGCCAAGACCCTGCGGGCCTCCCAGGGCATCGAGAGACTGGTGCTCATCAACAAGGATGGGTGAGGGGGGGGCGTGGGGGTTTGTGGGTGCTGAGTCGGAGAGAATCGGAAAGATACTTCAATGGTTGCATCATAAAAAGAAAGTGTGTTTCATAACCGTGTGTATGCGCGCGTCCACAGCAAGCGCTCGGACCGCGAGGTGCGCGGGGCGGGGCAGGTGCTGCAGCTGGTGTGGGGCCACAAGGAGCTGCGGAAGCCCCTGGAGAAGGACGGCTGGAAGAAGAGCGACTTCATGGTGACCGTGGCCCCCAGCACCAACGGCCCCAGCCGGGCCAACGGCGGCTACGAGGACAGCACTCTGCCGCTGCTGGACAGAGGTGTGTGTGTGTGTGTGTGTGTGTGATGAGAGGGGTGTAAACACGCCTGTCAGACGTCCCCCTCAGTCGATGCTTCTAAGGGCCACGTTGTAACCGGGTTGTCTTGGTTCTCCCTCCGCAGGAGAGAAGAGGGACATCATCCCACTCAACGACCTAGGCCCTGGTGAGTGCTCTTAGAAACACACACACACACACCAAAACATGCCCGCTCTTTTCAAACGAGTGCCGTCAGCCTTCTGGAACTGTTGCTCCTCATCAGGAGTCATGAAGGCGGTCTGTGTGCTTGACCCTTGACATGTGGGATGCAAATGATTCTCCACTGTTGCAGAATACTCATCTGTGCTCTGGGCTCAATACGGTTCCCATGTTTCCCTCCCTCCCTCCTTGCAGAAGCCTACTCTACACTGGACCAGAGAGAGAGGAGACACACTCTAGACAACACTCTGGATAACACAGACACTTTAAAGGTGACCCACACAACAGAGAGAGACCCCTCACAAACCAAGGACAGATGTACACTCCCCGGCCCCTCACTGACCTACACTAACCCCCTATTCACCCACCAGATGCCTTTCCAAACAATTCCTTTCCACTTCTCCGGTTGACGTTCACCTCTCCCCTCTTTTTAACCGTTTCACTTGTTCACGCTCGCTCTCTGTCTTTCTGTTTCTCTCTCTCTCTCTCTGTGTGTGTCTCAGCGAGGGGTCTATGGGGGCAGAAAGGGCTCCTTGCCCCTCCTGGATTCCTACGATGGTTAGGCCCCTCCCCCTCCCTCTCCCCCCTCTCTCTGCATGTTACAGCATGGTACGTCTGACTTCACGTCCTGCATGGACTCAGTCTCAATATGTATCTAGAGGGCCTCTAGAACAGACCATTTTGGGGGTGGGGGGGGGTCTAGACCTGGCCAAATGCTGGCTACACTTTTTATTTATTTTTTATCCAATATGGGGGTTTTGGAACACTGATTTGAAGTCCATGAGTACTCTACTGTATACTGTAGTACCCTGGACACTCACTAGCACTGGTATAGTATGTAGCTGTCTGTGTATAGCGATGCTCAATGCTAAATATATATTTTTATGGATTTTAACCTTAGGATCTGCACTTGAAAGTAAAGTTGTGTATAGTGTGCCATACTTATACCAAAGAATCAGTGTTTTTGTGTGTAGTTGTATGCTTTGGTGTGTGTGTGTGTTTTGAAATGTGTGCGTTACTGAGTAGACCTATATACTGATGCCTGTCCGATCTTTTCCACCAACAGAAAAATTGATAGTTTGCATCACCCAGAGTGGACCTGCAGGGGTCCAGCAGCCCTACCACTGCTACTGAACAGAGGACCCAGAGAGACTTTCTCCTGCTCTCTCTTTAGTGCGCGCTCTCATCCACCCCCCCTTCCTCTCTCTCTCTCTCTCTCTCTCTCATCTTCCCCTCTCCCTCTCTCTCTCTCTCTCTCTCTCATCCACCCCCTTCCCCCCCCCCCCCCTCTCTCTCCTCTCTCTCTCTCTCTCTCCCTGCACCACCAAGACAGTGTGGATTACAGATGAGGCTGGACATCCAAAGAAAGCGGTTGTGTTGCAATCAGAAGAGCTGATATTGAAGACACACACACACACACAGACATGAGACATGAGGTTCATAGTAGCATCAGAAATATATATTCTCTCTAATTTAAATTATATTCCCTATCTCAAGGCAATCATATTTGTTGACAATCATAAGTTCTTTTTGTTTTGTTTTTCGGTTTCCACAACAACATGTTGGCGTACTCTTCATCGTTCTCCTATGTTATGTTGTCCTTCATTGTGAATCAGATTGCTGCCAACACCTGCATCCTGAGATCTAGGAGTTTTGTTTCCTAGTATGTGTAGGTAGGGTATAATGCTGTGTATATAAAAAGAGGGGCATGTTTTGATTCGCGGAGGAATGTCTTGTATGCTTTGTAGGTTTTGGACTTAATTTAAATCAATCCCCCCTCAAGGGATTGGCTGGTCAGGAAGATTTGAACGACGATCGTCCAATCGGACTCGACGCTCATAGACGCGGAATGTTTGTGTTTGTTTAGGAGTTAACTTCCTCTCTCTTGTATGTTTTTCGCTGGTTGGACATTGGACGAGTAGCGTCCAACCAAGGCTGATGTGAATAAGACCTCTGAGTGTGTGTGTGTGTGTGGATGGATGATGAAATAATGTGGACTGTGTGTGTGTGTGGCTGTGGCTGTAATACCTTGTCATGGACCAGACCGTGAAACATATTTTCAAGGAACTCCTACTGCGAGCTTTTTTTCTACACCTGTGATACATTTTTACATTTGTTTGAATAGTATCATTTTTCATTTATTATTACAGTACCAAGAACCCCACTCTCACACACCGTGCCCCCCCCCCCCCCCAACGCCCTCCTCCCTGAGATATTAACAGGGCTGTAGTGTTCAAATACCCTGTGTCTGTAGGCATACCTGGCTTACTGTGACCTGTATTTTGACACACACACACACACTACTGCCACTGCTAAACAGTACTGTTTAAACGCTGTAATTTTTTAATTTAAAACACCATTCTAACGACTACAGTACTCAGTCCACTATGCTACAATGATACATCACTAATTCCGTAATATTTCTGGCTACATTGCCATAGTCCCCACACATCTACGGCTGCAATGCAGTACCACATTGTTGCAATAGACAAAAGCCCTTTGGCGAGAGTTACAACTAACTTTCCTAACATTCTAGAATGGACTGTCCCTTGTGTAACCTGCGGAATGGAGAATCCTGTTGGTTCTAGAATGTTGAAATGGCCCATTAATTTGTCTATAACACTAACAACTCATGTGCTGACGTTTATGGTATTGTAATGTTTAAGTCTGTCTCATCTCTACCGGCGGGAATCATTGGAAAGGAGGGCATGCCGTCACTCTTTCTAACCTTGGGAGCAATGGACCAGTCAGGGAAACTGGACTTTAGACAGGCTGGGAAAAAGCACATTTTGGTATATACTGTAATATCTTTTAGTTTTCCTTGCATTCTTATTTCCATTTTGTCTGAGTTAATGTTGTTTTTTGATTTAGGGGGATGGTCTGTTGGAGATGTGGGTGAAAGGGTTATGCAATCTGTTTTTATTCCACTTTTACCACTAATTGTTTTAAACGGCAAAAGAGACCAATCATCTTTGTTTTTTTATTATTGTTTTTCACATACATCGTTTTTCTGTAGCATTGCCTGTCCATGTACAATATTGTACTTCTCATACATGCCTTGGCTCTGAAAAGTTGCATTTTTCAGTAAGAGTATGTAACTGGCAATACTGTTTTTATAAAATAAAGATCTTTTCTCAGACTAGATGTGTGTTTTGTGCGTGTGTGTGTTTGGCTGTGTACAAGCCTAGTATCACACACCGTGTGAGCTGGATCAACAAGTCTAATTACAGAGATGCAGCTTGCACTAAAAGTAATCCGACTCCTCTAAATACACACACACACATTCTGTATGGTCGGGATGCAGTCATGTTATGCATTTCAAGTGAACAGACCTTTTAGCCTTTTTGCTCCATTCTTTATATCTCTTGAGCTTAATTAGACCCCCCCCCTCCCCCATATATCCATACCTTCTCTGGATAATATCACAAGGTTCTTACCTTGGCATTGCTATGGCACTGATTCCAAATGCCTAGATAACCCCTCTTAACAGGCTATCATGATGCATTAAACACCTTTTAGACACGTAAGAGAAGTGTTGCCACGATTGCTTTCCTGCAGAGTGAAGACAACTTAGTTGTGGGGTCCTCCCAGGGTGGACCTTGTGAATTTTCTTTTAGTGTGTGTTAACATTTACTGCTGTGTGCCCGTTTGTGTGTGTCTGCTGTGTACTTACTGGGTTTTCTGTGTGTGTGTGTGTTTATAATCCTCAGGAGGAAGAACATGAGATGGGGTGGGGGGGGGGAGAGTCTCCTGTTCCTTCTGTCCCACAATAAATCACTTTTTGGTGTTCGGAACACTGCCCTCTTGGGGTGAAATAATGAACTACAGTTGAAGGATCCCACGTGCTTGAAGAGTATGTAAGAATGTATGTTTGAAAGTGTATACCGAGTGAATGTGTGTGTGTGTACATGCGTGTGTGCATGCATGTGTGCGTGTGTGTGCCCAGGCTGGCACACGCTTGTATTTCACACCTTAAACTTGAGACCACTAAATGCTGGAGATTCTCTCTGCTGCTGCTCTCTCTGTCTCTCTCTCTGTCTCTCTCTCTCTGCTCCCTCCTGTCACTTGGTACTGCATCTATTTAGGGCACTCTCTCCTTCATTTGCTCTCTCCCTCTCTGTCAAATAGGCTGAGTGTCTCGTTTCTCCTGGGTCCACATGCGCAAGAGAATAAAGAGATCAGAAGTGACACAGAGACCCGTGGAATAGCACCTGCTTAGGGAAGGCATGCCATTGAACACTGGAACATGACAACTTATCACCGATCATGTCCTCGAGTCATATGCGGAGCACGCGACACAACCGTGCCCTTCTCGGACTAAGGACTATTTGCTGAGGTCGGCCTGATGACTGTGATCCCTGGGTTGTCTGAGAGGACGTGAGGGAACGGAGTCATATCCCTTGTGGTTCTTGGATTGCTTTTGGGGAGTTTATTGAACACAGTACGGACAAGAGGAATAGAGAGGCTTCAAGGTGGTATTCTTGGTGCCTCCATGACACGATGGATTCCATGGCTCCGTCATCACGCTCTCGGGATGGTTCTCCAGTTGCAAATTCGTTAATGGGTTTCGGTCGCCGTACCTCCCATACCGGTAAACAAGGTGGCCTCACGGGGCTGGGGTACGGGGTGGGTGTGGTCTGGAGGAACCTGCGCCCGTTCATCCCGTTCTTCCTGATAAGCAGCCTGGTGGTCGCTCTCATCTACCTGCTCAAAAACATCGTCTACGGCGGCCCCTTCACAGACCCGCTCTTCTTCGTCAAGTTCAATCAGCGCTGGCCCAAGCCTGACCTCAGCCGGGAACTCTCACCCACCCTGAACCTGACCGCTGACCCTGACCTCTACAACTACACAGGAAATGGGACTATTTGAGGGGGATGAACTGGACAATGTACCTCAATAGGAATTTCTGTCTAGCAGAAAACGCACTCAGGGTGGATCCGTAAGGCTTTTTTTTTTGTGGAATGAACATGAAAGCTTCCCTGCGGGGTCTGTTGATTAACTCTGTAATTGTGTTGCTACCTGTCCCATTTAAAAGCTCCTTCAGGGCTAGGCGATATGCAGATTGGTGAATTTCAAAGCCTGTCTGTCTGAAGTCTGGACCATATAATGACTATAATTAGATTACCTCCAATGCTCGGATGTCTTAAACCAGATGTATTACACTATTAACTATCAGCCTATTTTGAAGTGAGATTCATCACCCAGGAAGAAAAAATGGGAAGAGAAAATGCAAAATTGGTGTTGAATAAAGTTTTGTTTTGAAACTTTGATCTGCGTTAACAGTTTGCAAAACCGTGACAGAAAGATGAGGGCTATGTTCCACAGTGAGGTCACGGCCACCCAGTCCTAAGCAATTTTGACGGCAAACATGCAGACCCATGTATTCAAACTTTTTTCAATGTTTCGGAGCAAGTCAGTCACCTTCCGTTGTCACGTTGTGGCGAAAACATCTGAGAATGCTTTAAGTTACGTACAAAAACCATATACATAATATGTATTATACATGTAACCTAGATGGTGGAGCTGACTTGAGAGGGGAGTCTGCGCCGGAAGCGACCCTACAGAGAAATGTATCGAATTAGGATGACCTCACCAAATCAACATACAGTAACGCCCGCCGCGTAGCCACAAACAAGTTGAATAAAAGTGAAATTCTAAATATATTATTATTTTAGCACCTAGTTTTAACGTGTATGCATTAATTTCTTTCAAGTTAGTTTTTTAATTTGGAGAAGACAGAAAACAATATATAATACGCCAAAGGTGAGTGATGCATGACCATTTTGAGAATGTTTTCAGGGTGTCAGTCTGTCTCAGTTGACCACCGCCTTGCACAAAGTATTTGGGGGAGTCATGCAAATCCTTCAGTTACCATGACTTAACAATACATACTTTTTAAATATTAGTTTTGTACTTAATCTAATTGTTAAGTGATGAAAGCAGGTGCACTTCACAACTCACCTTCACCAATGTTGATTAGCTAGCAAGCATGCTAGTCTTCGAACGTCATGAGCCAATTTAGCAAACAGGCTAGCTGTCGTTTTAGGTTCGTTTACCTAAATGTTGCAAACTCACAACACGTGTCTTGAATCACTGAGAATTGCGTTATTTCAGTTAAGTGATGCTAAACTCAAGATACAAATACATTTCGAACATAATAAAAGCACACTATGTCCTATAATTGTTTTTAGTTCAGTGATTCGAATTTTACTGCACAGGTATTTGACAGCCACATCCTAAAGAGACGATTATCATTGATTTCATTGTAAAGTAATGACTAGGTGTTGTTTACCTTAAGTTGTTTACATCTCTCTTGGCCCCCTCCTCCCATCCCCTCACCCAACGTCTTTCTTTCTGCCAGTGAATGGAGGGATGTAGAGCTATGGCGGGCCCAGGTTCGAATCCTTCCATACTGGCTGAACTCCAGAGACAACAGCGCTGCAGCCAGTACTGTGACACGCTGCTCCGGGCTGGGGGTACGGAGGGCATGTAAACACTCACACACAAACACACACTTACCGACTCATCAACTCTCACACACAATGCACAGACAGGGCCTGGAGTGTGTGTGCACATCTCACCTACTCGCTGTTCTCTTCCCCTCTAGGTGTGTCTGTCCCGGCCCACAGCTGTATCTTGTCGGCTCTCTGCCCCCAGCTCTCGTGTGTTCTGTCCTCCATGCCACCTTCTTCCTCTGGGCAGAGCAACCTGGTCGAGTTCCAGGCTTTTGGGGCCTGTGCCCTGCTGAGGCTGGTGGGCTTGCTGTACTCCGGGGAGATGGTGGTGGAGGGGGAGGTGGAGAGGGAGGAGGTGATGGCGGCCGCTGCCAAGCTGGGTATCAGTGGGCTGGTGGAGGTGGGGAGGAGTGAGGCGGAGGATGGAGCCCGGAGTTGGGAGAGGGACAGAACAGCGGGACCAAGCTCGACGGAGGGAGAGAGGTGGAAGGAGAGAGGAAGGGAAGTTGGGGTACAGACCGAGCCCCTTGACAACAGAGACGACCACGTTGCCAGGTGCAAGAGTGGAGGGCGTGACTCGCCAGGCGGCGACGTCACCGAGAGACACGACGGAAGAGAGACGCCCGCTGGGTTCAACGCCGACGTGGGGATCCAGGCTTGTGGAGCCATCATGGATATTTCCCATCAGCCTCTCTGTTTGCAGTCCCTGGGAGGGGAGGGGCCGGTCTGTGTCAGATCTGCAGAGGAACACCCCCAGATCTCCACCTTCTACTCCTCCAGCTCCACTCTCAACCCTGACCCTGTGGTGTCCTACGTAGGTGATGTGACAGCTCTCCAAGAGGCAGAAGCCCCTGCTCCTGGTTCTATGGGCGCCGTTGACCTCCCCCCTCACATCCCATGCATCCCCCTGTCCCTTCTCTGCCCTCTGGACGGACACCAGGCCCCTGACATCTCCTCCATGCTCACGACCCGGGGGGAACCCACAGAAGCCACACGGGTCTACGTCATCCCTCCATCCCTCTCCTCTCCTTCTCTCATCCCTTCCTCCACCCCCGCTGTCTACATGTCTGGTCATGGGATGGAGGCCTTCCCCCCCGGTGCCTTCAGCCCCCCTCAGGCCGTGGACCTGCTGGAGGGGGAAGGCGAGGAGTTTGAGCAGTTCAGGGGGAACATCCCTGGGTTCATCAGTTACTTCCTGAACCCCGCCCACTTCCAAGATGGGGAGCGGGGCGGCAGGCAGAGGAGGAGGCGTAGGGCGGCAGGGGGGGCCGAGAGGGGTGTGGAGGAGAGGAGAGCCCAGAAACCCAGAGGCAGACGCAGGGGAGGAGACGTGGTGGGGACGACAGCAGCGAATAAGGAGCAGGTGGCGGCGGACGTTCCTCAGGGAAGCTGGCTGCGGAGGTTGGGGGTGGGGGCCTTGCGGATGGGGAAGGGCGGGGGGATGGTGGGCAGGAAAGTGGACCTGAAGACCAGGGATATGCTGCAGCCCATCAAGATCCTCTTGAGAAGGAAAAAGAGGCGAGGGCAGAGTGACCTGTGGGAGGTCTCCAGGGCCGGGGTGGAGAAGAGCCAAGCTCCCCAGAGGAAGCGGAGGAGGACCAAGGCCCAAATGATACAGGTAAGGAACAAGATCATATTCATATTTCTATAGCTAGTCACAGTGTTGAACATGGAACTTCATTTTGTTCGTTATACTGTTTCAGGACGGCTTTTCCATAATAAAGAGGCAGGTTGGTCGCCCACGAATCAGGCCCATACCCTTCCCCGCCCTCCCCAAATATCTCTTTGAGGCTCTGACCTATGAGCCACCCGGCCCCCCTGACTCCACCCCTCCTACTCTAGCCCTAGCCCCTACCCCCAATCCCATTGCTCCATCTCCTGTCCCCTACCTGGCCCCGGCCCCAGCCCTGCTCCACACCGCCCCCCTGCCCCCCCTGGTCCCGTCTGCCCAAGAAGACTCAGCTGAGCGGTTCGAGTGCCTGCTACAAGACATCATGATGGACCTCGATTTAATTCCCAACGTCGCTGTGGCAACGCAAACTAACGACCTTCCCCAAGAAAGCGCCGCCACTGCTCCTCCTCCTGCATCTCCTCATCTCCACGGCAACCGAGACCACTCCTCCGAGAGTTTCAACCAACTCTTGACTCTCTCTGCTTTGTCAGCTGGTCACCATGGCGACATAAATAACATCATCCCAACTGCGTTCCCCGTTGCCGAGGCGACAACATATGGGGTTACCTCCAGGTCCGAGTGTGAGGTTCCGCTTCTGCAGCAGCAGCAGACGGAGGGCGATCTTAGCGACATCCTGGATCACTTCCTGCTCTCATTTGAGCAGCAGGTTGCTAGCTCAGCAAACAGCGTGCTGAACGGAAACATCCAGACAGACTGCAGCCACACAGACAGACCACCAGAACCGTACGCCGCCATGAGGAACGACAGCGGAGCCCAGACCAGACCAGCCGAGCACGGAGCACAGACCAGTTCAGTCTTCGAGCTCACGCACTGCAGTTGGCTCTCCGCACAGTGCCAGACACACAGCTCACCAACAACACAAACACACTCAATATGGAGAAGAGCCTGAACCAGTCAGACACTACCCTCTCACACACACCACTCCTAAACCCCCTTCATCTGCTTCCTCTGTCTCAGCCTGCCAAGGCAGTGCCCTCTACTGGTCAACCCTCTCACATTCGAATGGAGGAGAAGCTGGTGGAAGAAGGCAGGAGGATGACAAGAAGCCAGGTGAGGGAAGGGATCAGAACCTCGGCCAGGGGGGGAGTGAAGAGGTTCCTTCCAGCACTGGAGCAGACACAGAGACAACAGAGGGAAGAAGAATCCACCAAAACCCATCCCAGCCAATCCCAACCCTCCAAACCCCCTCACAGCCAATCCCATCCCACCAAACCCCCTCACAGCCAATCCCAGCCCTCCAAACCTCCTCCCAGCCAATCCCTGCCCACCAAACGCCCTCCCAGCCAATCCCAGTCCACCAAACCCCCTTCCAGCCAATCCCAGCCCACCAAACCCCATCCAGACCAAACCCAGTCCATCAAGTTCATCACCAACAGCCAACCAATTGTCCGAATCAAACCTTTGCCTCCCAGAGACCAACTTAAGTCCATCTGCAGTAGGAAGGAAGACAGAGACAAAACCAGGCACCTGGTCAGGAAAATAAAACAATTACAGAGCATGTGTCCCAGAGGGCAGAAGCTCGGAACGCTACGCCACTGTGTGTTTGGTCAGGCTGGAGGACACCCAGCTGCTGGCAGGCACATCAGGGAAACGCCTACACCCTGCCGAACAACCAATCAGGATGCTTGAGAAGGTCAGCGTTCAGACGGTCCAACCTATCAGGGAGATTGAGGCCTTGAAGCTGGGCGGTGGCAAAGAGCGAAGGCGGTTCCTCAGGAGGTCGGTAGACAGGTGCCCCTCTGCTCCATCTCCTGGTACTGCAGAGAACAGAGGAGAGAACAGCAGAGAGAACAGAAGGAGGAAAGGAGAAGAGAACAGGTTGAGCCTGGAGTCAGAGATGGACGAGCCGAAGAGGAGGAAAGAGGAGGAAAGAGAGGAGGATAAGAGGGCAGAGAGAGAGACGGCGTGTCCAGATCATCCAGAACCAGTCAAATCAAACCCTGTCTCCCAAAGGCGTCTGTCCAGTCCAAAACTACAACTCCCAGCCCAGAGGCATCGATCTCCCGCCCAAAACAGAGACGAGTCTGGTAAGAAAGGGCCTGTCACAGTAGAGTTGGACGAGGAAGTAGATGTGATCCATGTGACCGCAGCCACCAGGTTTGAGAAGGTCCGAGAGGTCTTGTGTTCACAGAGTAGAGGGGCAGACAAGGAGAGTGTGTGTGGCAGGCCAGAAGACAAAGGAGGAGAAGAAACGAATTGGGCTGTGTTTAGACATCAAGAGACCCCAAGCAGTGAGGAGGACATTGATGTGGTAGAGCTGGACTCTGCTGGCAGTGTGGACGTTGTTGGCAAGTGGGATGGAGAGAAGGTGGAAGGGGATGGAGAGAAGGTGGAAGGGGATGGAGGAACAGGCCAACAGAGTAGTCTCGACGGGGAATGGAATCTGGGCCTGCTGCATTGTGGGATAGAGAAACCTGCCGTCTCGCTTGCCACGCGAGAGCATAGCAAGAGCTCAACAGGAAGCTGGGAGGAGGAAGAGGAAGTGGACGTTTTAGGAGACTACAGTTCTGTCCCTTTGGTCGCACTTCCTGGAATTTGGGGGGAGGGGCTTTGCTGCGAGGATGAGGAGGAGGATGAAGAGGATGTCGAAGAGGAGATTGATGTCACCAGATGATAGTGTGATCACGGTTCCTCCATTAGCCCACTGTCTTGTGTGCTATGAGGTGAGACACACACGAGTGTGTTACAGTAACGCACACACACAGAATTATTAGGAACATTTTGTCTTCATGCCCCTCACCCCTTCTCCCCCCAAGTGATCTCCCTGTTAGCTGACTGTACAGCCCACCTGCACACACAAACATCAACAAAAATGTCTGAGAAACTGGAGGATAAACATGTCTTCCCAGTCAAAACAATGAGGAGTGTATTACAAACTAGGCAAAGTTAGAGATTTTGTTGTAGTCGTTTTTACAATGCACAGTTTTGAGATATTGTTTAACCTAATTCTACCTCGTATCGTCAATGTCACTTATTCTCAGTTATTCAGTATGTGTGCTTTTTTTGTTCAACATGTTGTGTTCAGTCGGTTGTCCTGTTGATTTCATTTAATACCACAGCACTCTGTTTCTGTTTTGGCTGACAAGTGTTTCAGAAAGCGACACAAGTTCAGGAGTGTTTCAGTTCCCTAGACAAATCACGAAAGATACTTGGAAGAACTCGCAAAAGAATTGAGGAATGTTGAATTGTTATCTATGCATCATTTTGCATCAAATACATTTTCCTCAAATTTCATAATTTATCATTTGCTGAGGGTTCTAGAATGTGATCACGTCTGGTTCCTGTTTTTGTTGTTTTGTTCGCTTGACATGTTTAAAACCAATTCTACAGAAAGTTTTCTTCTGAATTGCTGATTTAAATAAAAAGAAAATATTTTATCAAACTTTTAGATTTGTGCGAGTCTGTCACAAGGTCTGACATGTGTTAATCGTGTATTTCACTGTCCCTCTCGACAACACACACACATGAATGATTCAAACAGACCTGTTGACTGAAGTGACCGTGAGTTTATTTGTCAACCAGTGGTTCAAACCTCCTACACACACATGAACACATCAGAGCTGGACCACGGCGGCGGCCATCTTCCCTTCGCTGCACTGGACCGAGGGGGGCGGCAGCCATGTCGAGACCTACGTCTGACGACCTCCGCTCCGATTGGTTCCAGCACCTCAGGGGGGTTGTGGGTATCCTCCCTGTGGAGCCTAAGGGGGGGGTGGGGTTCGGGTGGTTCAGCGCAGGTGTGTGTGTGTGTGGCTGCTCTAACCAGATAAAAAGACACTGTGTGTTATCTTAGTATCAGTACATCTACTATGTGTCGTGTGTGTGCCTGTGCTTTTACAGTGCGATATTGTCTCATCGTACCGTGGAGTGGCTCTGTGTGTCAGTGGGTCTGCCCATGCTGTCCTGGTCAGGGGAGACGGGGAGAGAGGGCAGTACTAGGGGGTCGGGAAGGGGGAAGGGGGTTGGGGGGGGGGTTGCTGTCCTCAACCTGGCCCCCTCTTAGTGGTGAATACGGCGGATGGACTGGATCTGGGGGGTCTGGCAGTGAGAGCCCCAGTTCTTCCAGTGCTGGTAGTCTCCGCTGTGCCTCTCACACTCCATGATGTACTGCTGGCCCCTGTATCCAGGGTACTGGTAGCACACAAAGCTGCAGAGAGAGAGAGAGAGCGGGGGGGGGGGGGGCAGTTTAGCTGTGAGCTACTGGGGTTCAGGGCTGGGACTAGTGTGTGTGTTGTATGACACTCTCTGGGTGAGCATGGGTCAGCTTGTAACATTTGAGTTTGGTCTGTTTCATACAAGCCTATATACGTCCCAGTGTGTTGTCATGCTAGAACTGGTTACTTGGTGGATGTTTGTGTGCGTTGTAACTCACGCGCCACACTGCACGTGCATGGAGCCCACTTGGGGCATGCACCAGCCCATGGCCTGCAGGGAGGGGTAGTCGTCACACAGCTCCACGCTGCGGCCCATGAAGTTCTCCTTCTCAAAGATCATCATACGGCTGCTCTGGTGGGACTGCAACACACACACGGACACGCCAAGGTTTGTACACTTTTATACACTCTCACTTCCGCTTCCCTTCCCACTGTCTCTCTCTCTCACACACTCTCTCTCTCACACACACACACACACACGCCAGGTACTCACGGCACAGTAGATGGGGCGCAGGGACATGAGGCGCTCCACGTGGTAGGACAGGGAGCCGCTGTAGGCGTCCCAGTGAGGGTACTCTCCCCTCTCCAGGATGAACTGCTGGCCCTGGAAGTCATGGTGCTCAAAGCCCACCCAGCTACACACACACACAGAGATGGAGAGAAAGGGGATGAGGATGGAAACTGACACCATGGTTTAGCGAGATTCACTCGAAATGTACAGACTCGTCAGTTACAAACGCTGTCGTTCCTGTTCCACACACACAAACACACACACACACACACACACACACACACACACATGGAAATACTTACGCTCCACTCTCCACTCTGATGGAGCGGATGTTGTCCAGGCCACACTCCTGGATGTTGCAGCACTCAGAGGTGAACTCCTGGCACTTTCCCTGGAAGTGCTCCTGCTCGAAAACTGTCACCTGTAGAGAGGGGGGGAGGGAGAGAGGGAGAGAGGGAGAGAGGGAGAGAGTCAAAGGAAGAGGGAGAAAGAAGGGTATGTAAGAAGCTGGCTGAATTCATCCAGCCATTGCATGTGTGTGTGTGTAAATAATGTGTTGAATGTTTGTAGTAACCTTGAAGAAAGGGGCCATGCCCATTCCCGAGTTAACCATAGATTGCATCATTGGGGATCTTGTAGATCTGTACATCTTTACTCCTGAGATGAAGGAGCAGCAAGGAAGTGGCAAAGAGAGAGAGAAAGAGAGAGAGACAGAGAGAAAGAGAGAAAGAAAGAAGAAAGAAAGAAAGAAAGAAAGAGAGAGAGACTTTGAGGACAACATTCTAAACAACCCTTGTTCAGTCTCCACTCCAAAACAGAGCACTACTCCCCTCTATTACGCTTTAAAATATTCTGCGTTTAAACATTCATCTCACTGGTTAGTAAGAGTTTACTTGTTAGTGCCGCAGTGTTGTTTGTCCTGGACAGAAATTAACACAGATTCTCTAAACTGGTGCAACACAAGTGTGTCTGCGGAACACCAATTATATAAAATATACATTAAACATTAAATATACAAATATATTCTAAATTTTCAACTGTAAGATACATTCCTCAGATTAAAACACATGTAGTCTATGGGGATATTGATAAAAAATGGATGAGAAAGCACGCCTTCTCATTTTTATATAAATAAGTAACGGAATATTCCGCCAACGGAATATGGAGAATAAGGGTAACTGAAATATGCTACATGAAGTGTAGCCTAAATATTAAACGTGTTTGTATGGTTAGTGCTTTTTGGTGAATTTTAATTGTATGTGTATAGGTCCTTGAATAAGTCTGCTATCTGACTGTCCCTCATCTGTTAAATACGGAATTGGCACCTTACCTTACCTAGATAGTCACTTATTCGATGAACTTGGGAGTGGCACGCGCCTAACGCCTGTCTCGCGTAGAGCTTTAACCGAATCTGGCTCTTCAGTTATATACCGGTCGGAACAGGAGCGCGCTTGCCAGGGCGCGTCCGTGGTGCGCCGCAAGTTTCCAGCTTCCATTTCGAACATCGACAGCAAAGCACGTTCCTGGCATTTCTGGTAGTTCCCTGAGTCTTTCTGACCCAGGGCGATGAGCCAGGTCAGCACATCCTATAGATGGCCAGACCACTCTGGTCGTTCTGGAGTGAATGGACCGGAAACAATAGTGGACCGATATGTTATGCACCAGTCAGCAGTCCAGCGTGTGCTGGGGCACAATAGGCAGGATAGAGATGGAGAATGTTGGGATTAACGGTGCGCACGCACAGCACAACTGTCATTGGGCGGCAGTGAACAGCAGGGAGGCTATTCCTATACGTTTATGTACAGACAAATGTTTGAGAACAAAAAAAAGAAGCATTATGTGCATGAATGCCATGTCACCAATCGCGCGCACAACTAACAAGTGCAACTCCACTCAAAAAAAGCAAAAAACACATGCAGTTGTTTCATGTTTAGGAAATGTGATAAAACTCCACAATGGGATTCCCCTGCATAAAGAAAGATTAAACCTTATTTAATGGAACTAGCTTTGCCTATACAATCACCTTGTGTAAATAACAAGCAAATGCTTACCTACACCATCCTTGTCTCTCCCTATCAATTCACTCAAATCTAATCCCACCAACAGGCTGGCAATCAAACTAAACGGCAAACGGGAGTGTATCTAAATATCTGTGACATTGCAAATGTAGTTGACTTCAACCCAATATTTCCATAATACATTTAGCCAGCCTGTGCTCATCCGGGGAATATGTCAACCAGATTCCCTAAAGAACACAGTGTTAACTTTGAAATATCAACAACGTGAATATCCAGTACAACGTAAAACACAGTATTTAGAGGTATACAGTAAACAGCTCATATGTTTTCTAAACCATAATCAGTAACGTTTCTTAGCCTCACAGTCACAGTTAAGTGAAATGGCTTTTGGACTTTGTTATGTTCTACAGTCCTCCCACCCAACTCCCCCATACACACCCTAACCCTGCCTGTACTCCCCTCCCCTGTGGCTGTCCCTCTCTGATGATGCGGTGGTTCTATTGTCCCATGCTTCTGACCTCAGCGGGTTTGTTTCTCTCTCTCTAATCCCTCTACGGTGGGCGCCAGCGTATAAAAGGGCGGTGGACACTCTGAGCTACACACACTCTCTGAGTGAGGCTCTGCGCAGGTATCACACACACACACAGGTAAGAGCTGCAGACGCACGCATGCACACACACATGCACAGGTGAAGAGGTGTCGGGACACAGCAGGACTTGCAAAGCCGGCAGTCACAACTCGTATTACATTTACCATTCACGTAAGAAGCAACACATACGCAACTGAAACAGGACTTCAACCACACGCTCTCTTCTCCTTCACTGTCCTGCCTCTCTAATTCCTCCTCCCTCCCTTCCTTTCACCCTCCCCTCATCCCCCCCCCGTCTCCCCCCATCCCTATTCACCACCTCCACTACCTTTCACTTCCACCCTTTCTCTCCTCGCGTGAGGTGCTCATCCCTCTCCTCCTCCTCTCCTCCTCTCACTCCCAGTCATCATGTCCACTGGAGATAAGACCAAGGCTGCTTCCCAGACCGACGGGAAGGCTGCCCAGAGCAAGAAGTCCGAGATGGGAATGATGTCCTACAAGGCAAGTATCCCCTCAGAACAGCAGCTCTCAGCTCTCCCCGGGCCCAACCTAACACAAACACGCCCTTCTGGAACTTACCAGCCCTGTGTTGTTTCCCCTCAGATGTACGTGTTCGACCAGGAGAACTTCCAGGGTCGCATGATCGAGATCAGCAACGAGTGCATGAACGTGTGTGAGATGGGCATGGACCGCGTGCGCTCCCTCCGCGTGGAGTGTGGACCGTAAGTGAACCGCCTGAACAGGCACAAGGACCGCCAGGGAACTAACTCTACACAGTAGTACACATATCTCTGTAGAAGTCAATGACCGTAGATGGAATTCCACTGAGCTCTATCCTCCAGTATGTGGTATTCTTTATGGCATATTCACTGGACAGCTGGTTGTTGTTAGAAGGGCAGTGTGTGTCGCCAGGTCCAGGCTCAGGTGATTGTGTGTCTGTGGTAGCTGTGTGGCAGCATGCTGACCTGCAGTCCTGTGGCTTTCAGCTTCGTGGCCTTCGAGCAGATGAACTTCTGTGGAGAGATGTACATCCTGGAGAAGGGAGAGTACCCTCGCTGGGACTCCTGGAGCAACTGCCAGAAGAACGACTACCTGCTGTCCTTCAGGCCTGTCAGGATGGTGAGAGCCTCCTCCCCTCCTCCCCTCCTCTCCTCCGCTCTCCCCCGCCCTCACCTCCTTTTTTATTCCCCCTCCTCCTCTACTCTCCTCTCCCCTCCTTTCCTCTCATGTCCTCTCCTTTCTTCTCCGCTCCTTTACCCCTATCTTTCCTCCCCTCTTCCCCTCTCCTCCGTCATTCTCTCTCTGTCATCCTCTCACACGTCTCTCACTGTCTCTCTTCCCTCTCTCGTCCCTCTCTCCCAGGACCCTGAGAAGCACAAGATCTGCCTGTACGAGGTTGGACAGTTCAAGGGTCGCAAGATGGAGATCATGGACGACGACGTCCCCAGCCTGTTCTCCTACGGCTTCACCGACAGAGTGGGCAGCATCATGGTCAGCTGTGGAACGTGAGTGGCCGCAAACACCCGGGAGAATTAGCCTAGCTAGCACTCACGGGCTAGGGTTAGAACGCAGTTAGAGAACACGAGGAACACATAGAACGGGCCAGGCACAGTGAGAAAACATGCGGTTGGGTGGTCGCGGAGAGAGATTAAGAATCTCTGACCTTTCATGTTCCTCTTCTCCCCCCCCCGCAGCTGGGTCGGATACCAGTATCCCGGATACCGTGGTAGCCAGTACCTGCTGGAGAAGGGCGAGTTCAGACACTTCAACGAGTACGGCGCCCGCTGCCCCCAGTTCCAGTCCGTGAGGCGCATCCGCGACATGCAGTGGCACCAGATGGGATGTTACACCATGGCCAGCAAGTGAGACTCAGGGAGGGCGAGAAAGAGAAAGAGCGGAGGCGAGGGAGAGGGGCGGAGGAAGAGAGAACGGGGGAGAGATGTCTGAGGCCTGGCCTCTTCCCTGGCTGAGGCGTGTGACCCTGCACAGCGAGGGAGGAGGGCGAGGCCGAAGAGAGAGCCTTCTACTCACGTAGAGGACGCCTCCGAGGAAGGAGCCGCTGGCGACCCAGACACCCCTCCACCACTCTCTGCTCTTCTCTTCTCTTTCTCCCCCAGGGTCTGACCTCGGCTCCCCCACTCCCCTCATCCCCCCTCCCCCCATTCACCTCCTTCTTTTTCATTCCCTATTCCTTTTCCCCCCCTGCAGTTCATTGCAGCACCAAAGAGGGAACGAGAAATATCTTGCTGTTTTACACATGATTCTCGGCTCAGGGTATGATGCACCATGGGAAATTGAGTTTCTTTATCCTCCCCTACTTCCTAACCCTGTGTATCGCACTCCCTCTCTGCTGTACAGAATCCTGGCCAACTTTTCAATAAAAATGAAAATCTTGATTTTAAAACGTTGCCTCTGCATTATGACCAGTTATTTAACATAATCATAAAATTACTCACGTAACAATATTCACATAAAACCAACAGCATTTTATCAAATAATTGTCCAGGAACATGTCTCCAATGATGTGTCCTTTGCATACTCCTGTACTGCAGATGGCGCTAAAATACACAAACTATCCTGAGGTGGTTAGAAAGTGACTTCATAAAAGTCTATTGTTGATGATTATACTTTACTATCTAGTTTTTACAATGTTGAATCTCAAAGAACAAACCATTCTGATGGTGTTTGTGTTCCAACCTAGCTATGTTTACATCTTTTTGCTTATGGTGAAGAGAGCTAACTTAACAAGTACAGATGTGACACAGGTGCACAATAAATGAATTCATTTTTTTATTCGATGTTTATAACAACTTTAGTTGACTTAGTTGATGAGACCAAACTTTGGAATACTGGAGTTTCAGTTACACAACATATTGCAAATGTAATCATTTTGTAATGTAATGTAAATGTAATGTAAACTCCCTCCATGCCAAGGCCCCTCTAAACTGTTCAACAACACCACCCACAGTAGGGGCCCTCATGCAAGGGCCTCCTCTTCTTCCTCTCCTCCCAACTCTCCCTCTGCCCCTAAGTCTTCCTCTCCCCCCACCCCTACATGCCACTACCTCAACAGTGTTTTGGCTGCGGTCTACAACAGGGGCTGCATTTGTCTCTGATTGGGTAAGAATGTCTGGGGGAGGGGGGGGGTCTGTGTTGCAGAGGGTGACTTGTTTGGTTGGTTTAGAGCAGCTGTGACCATTTGTTTCCACTCGCTAAGGGACAGAGTCACCTCAGTCTTGCCAGCTCTGACTGCGCTTCTCTGACTGGCCGTTCTGAATGGCCTCGACCTGCGAGGCCGCTTGCTGCTGTGAGATTTCAGGTGGTGCGGCCGGCAGGAGGTCAAAGGGCAGAGGCTGCAAGCAGGGCGGACTCTCGCTGCTGTGGTGTTTCCTGAGTGGCTTCATCTGGCTCGAGAGATGACCGTGCGTCTTCTGGGTTTTTTCATGTCATGATTTGCAGGGTAACACATTAAGGACAGGGGCGGTTTTAGCTAATTGGAGGCCCTGGGCAAAGAACAATTTTGAGGCCCACCATAAGCCCCCCCCCCCCTCACCCCCCCCCCCCCCCCCCCCATAATGAGCACTTTCTGTTTGTAAATCGGAGTTTTAATCGCACTTTTAAGCAAACAACGTCACCGTTGCGCCGGCTAACGTTGAGCGGACCAGTACTCACCATTGATTACTTGCCCAGGTTTTTCCTCGAGAGACATTATGGCTGGCCTCGCCTCTCTACAAGCTACAGACACAGAAATGGCACGTCTAAAGGAAAGCTCATTGTGGGACTGGCTCGTAGTGGCTGTAGTTCTGCACCAAGGCTGAATTTCGAGAAAGAGACTTCAGATACAGCATCCAAAAAGCAGCATGTCATGGGACCTTTAAGGTCTCCGAATAGGGTATGTAACATTGGTTGGGCTGAAAATGGCCCGGGTGCTGTTCTATGTGCCCTAATGCAACCCTGTGAAAAAGTCCTAGAATGAAACGTGAGGGTTTCTCCCTTTTATGGTATGCTCATGAATATGTAGATGAGCTGCGCGCTGATTGGTTGGTTTACAACCAGCGAAGCTGTGGATCAAAAACGCCACACGGCCAACCGCACTTACTGAAACAAGGTGGAGATACCATGGAGACATTAGGTGTTTTACCGTATAGGCTATGTTTGAGCCTGAATCAGAGGAAGAATCTGAGGAGCAACCAGTCGCCCGTAGATTGGAAATTACTTCTCCAGAGTGGTAAGTTTTGCATTTACTTGAATTTGCAACAGGTAGCCTAACATCACCTGTTAGCTGTAATACTCGTGTAATACTCGCACTTCAGTGTCGTAGCCTAAGCATAACTTTATATAAGGTTTGTTTTTAGCAACATAACAGTTATTAATTTGCACACGAACACATGTTTTACAACTTGTGTGCAATTTCTGTCAAGGCATCCAGTGAGTTAGCTGAAAAGTTCGTAGCCAGTACTAGTGGGCAGATCATAGGCTATATGCCTGTAGTGAAATGAGTGCTGCGCGCAACTAAAGTATATGTATGTAGTGAAACGAGTACCACTCGCTTCAACGAAACTATTACTACTCTCGTCTGTGTCAGTAGCTCAAATGTTATCTTGTAACTACCATCCTGCTGATTAGGTCATCTGATTATGAGATTATTACCTTCTTTCCATGGAGTAATATGTGATCTTACAACTACATCCATCTCCCCTTGCCAGGTGTACTTGTGGAAACTGCACACACAGAAAATATATGTTGCCGGGAAATACCTCTGTAACTAAAACTGGAGATACATGTTCTCAAGATACTTTCTGCTCATTCAAAATGATGAAATAACAGCAGGGTCATTGTGTTTGTTTGTACAGGTCATGAGGAGAATGACCCAGCTTCCTGGGGAAATAACCTGTATGATTGACCATCCTGGCCTCAATCCGGTGTGCCTCAATATATATTCTTTGCAAAATGCAATGAATATTTACAGAGCTGACTATGGCCGGTTGAGAATAAGAGGGATGGAAAGGTGAGGCCAATCTGATACACGTGTTAGCAGTTACAGTATATAAATAAAAATGTTTATAACCAATACGCATTCATTATTGGTTCAGCAGATTACAAAAACACATGGTTTGATCGAGACAACAAAATGACCAACTTTATTTTGTTTCAACACAATCATCCAGTGTTATACTCTGAAATGTAAAAGATAAAAAAATAAATAGTAACAAAAAAAGTGTGCTTTTCCACCCTGTTCTCTTTGCAGGCAATGCAGAAACTTGTCCCGCAGGACGTTTGTGAGCTGGTGCTGGGGTTTCGTTGGAAGAAGAGTCTGTGTGGCGATGCCCTCTTGTGTGGTGCTGTGCATACGGAGGGAGTTTCCAGATTCTTCAGGGCAGTATGTTGGGTTCAGACCCCCCCTCGACTGAGCCGTGACACGTGTTCAGCAACAGCATCCTCCATGGAAGGCCTGTCGAGCTGAGCACACAGGTCCTGGGGCACAGGAATCCACTGGACGACATCCACATTAGGAAGGGGGTCATGGATGATCTCCTCGAACACCAGTCGCATCAGGTCTAAGACGTAGCCTGTTGTGTGCGAATCGTTCAAAGTTCTTTTTAGCGCCTATACCGTTGCACATTTTGATTTCTTGTTTGTAATAACAAATATATTTTTTAAACGTACAAATTGTTGGCTCTGTCTTCACTTGTTTGACCGAGTGACCTCCCTTTTCGGCCTTTGGGAACACAAGTCTGTACATTAGTTTCCACTTGGCTGTCTTCCGTTGTGGGCGCTCAGCGTTCTCATTGAAGTGCATGGCTGCAAGGTACAACCTCAACCAAACAACAGAAATGTTGTAACACAATTGTGAAAGTCACTTTTGTATGCACACACCAAGCGAAATCCTTCTGTTAACTCACAGCAAAAGGAGTTGCTAAACCTGTAAGCTGTTCCCAAGCTGTACTCTGACCAGTGTTGTTACAAGTGCCTTTCAGTTAGAGCAGCCTAAAACTGAAATGATTTGCATTTTGGCTGGCAATTAGGCCTGATGTCTCCAGAACATTGCTCATGTCACACCTTCACTGAACAAAACCAGTTTCTGCAGACAATTTGTCCCCCAGTGACATTTGCCTTTCTAAAGACTTTATTGTATGATGAAGTTCATAGGGAGTGTACAAACCTGCATAGCATTCCAATGAAGGGTAAAACAACCTTTTTGTGAGCAAACCACTGGATGACACTGGAATGACTCCACCCTGGAATGACTCCACCCTGGAATGACTCCACACTGGAATGACTCCACACTGGAATGACTCCACAGCGGAATGACTCCACACTGGAATGACTCCACACTGGAATGACTCCACACTGGAATGACTCCACCCTGGAATGACTCCACCCTGGAATGACTCCACAGCGGAGTGACTCCACAGCGGAGTGATATATTTTGTATATAAACCCGTTCATACCTATTGACCAAATAATTTTCACCAGCCTCCGCCGCAAAAGACCAATCAGTGATAATACAGATGAATAGTATGAATAGTTCTATTCTTGCTATGAATAGTTCGTTAATTTGTTGTGAATGGCTCACATAATTAATAAAAGTACCCATGGAAAACATACTTGGATAACACTGCTCTGCTAGGGAAGACTATGAAAAGTGTCAGCATTCCCTGTACAGCCTGGAACACTGGTTCATTTTCAATATCCTTGAAACACTTCCAAACTTCATTGTAATTACCATGGAAGTACACAGCTAAACTAGTGTCTGAGATCTACGCAACCTCCATTCATGTTCCTGGGCCAGAACACCAGTGAGCTGCTCTGTATGTGAATGTTGGGGCGTGACAAAGGTGCTCTGGTACAGACCAGAGCCAAATAAGGTACAGCCACGAGTGGACTTCAACTATTAGCTTTGTTGGGATTCGCCCGTTTTACAGCGG
>CM042855.1:4475397-4590397 GCA_023658055.1 Thaleichthys pacificus
GTGTAATTCTTTAGTCTAACTATATGTCAAAACGTGTTTGAGCGCATTGTGAAATCAACTTTCAACATGAATATCAAACCATGTCTCTAAAAAAATAGAAAGGATTACAAATACAGAAAAGGACAAATGGAGATAGGAACATCACCACTTCAGTGTTTTTGAATGTTAAATGCAGAAACTGTGACCATTCAAACTATTTGTGCATTACATAAAATAGATTTCAGATATTGGACAAAGCAGTTTAAGACAAATGAAAAATACATGAAATAATATTTTTTTTTTATGATTTACAGTGAAATGTCAATGCTTGGATTGGAAGTATTAAATTGATTCATGCTAAACCATGTTAGACTTTCAGTTTTTACAGTACATGCAGAGTTGATCTATGTTCAAACTATAAATGTTTTAAAAACACAATTCCTCAGCAATTCTTGGAGTAAAACATGCTCCATTAGACAAGTTACTTCGGTTATCTTCGGACATTCCACATCTATCAAAACAGAAATGAAACCCTCCTTGACAGGTTCTTACCTTTTTCATTTTGTTTTTCATGGAAGGCTTTGTACAGTTACCCATACCCTGCACTCTCTCTGTTGGGTAACTCCCTTTTGTTCCTCCCTCTTTCCTCTTTCTCCCCCTCTCTTTCTCCTGCTTTTCTCTCTCTCCCTCCCTCTCTCGGTGTCTCCTGAATTAACACGGTGTGCTGGAGAAAGGACACCCAACTAACGGTCCCATCCTGGGCTGAATCCTGTTGTTAACGCTGAGAGTATCACAGAGGGGATCTCACTGAGCAGCCTCTAATCCATGTTCAGATGCTCCCAGATGGCCCAATCGCTCTGTTGGTCATTGAAATCGGCTAAAACACCCCAGTTTCGAAAAATAATCATAAACCTAACCCCAGTTCTCGGGGACAAACGGAACCTCAGACGGAACGGCATGTATCTCTGTGCAATTTCCTCGTACTCCCCTGCTACTCACGCATCTAACTAGGAAATCACCCCTTCTTTTAATCCCCCCCTATCTCCCTCCCTCCCTCTCTCTCTCTATCGCTCATTCTCCCTTGAGCTAGGCTTGTTGCACCACAACACTGACAGCACTTACAGTGGGGTTGACAGATAGAAGGGGGGAGAGAAGGAGAGGGATGGTGAGAGAGAGAGAGAGAGTGAGAGAGAGACAGAGAGAGTGTGAGAGAGAGATCGAGAGAATTAGAGGGCACAAACGCAAAGGCCGTAATCCCTCCATTTCAGATTAAAGGGGAGAGATGTGGCTGAGAGCAGCAAAGGAGAGAACGCCAGTAAGGAGATTGAGAGAACCGAAAAGAGGGTGAAATCGAGGAGAGGCGGGGAGATGGAGAGATGGATGTACGGAAGAAGATGCAGCAGAAGAGATGGCGAGATGAGGATGAAAGGAAGAGGGCTCAATGCATGTTTAAAAGGGACAAGACTGCAGGGCAGAAGGAATGTGAGGAGGGCAATGAAACAGCTTGAAATAATTATTAAAAGAATTAACAAAAAGTAAAAGAAAATGCCTTGGATGTAGAAGCCATGCCCTTGGGGCATGTGGATGTGTAGGTGTGTCTGTGTGTCTGTGTGTGAGAGAGAGAGAGAGAGAGAGAGAGAGAGAGAGAGAGAGAGAGAGAGAGAGAGAGAGACAGACAGACAGACAGAAAGAGAGAGCGACCCAGTGAGACAGATATGTGTGTGTGGTGTGTGTGTGTGGTGTGTGTAAGAGCAGAAGAGAAGAGATATAGAGTGAAAGGCGGGGGCATCACATCAACTGGCAGTGTGGTCCTCCTAATGCAAATTCCGATGATCTTATAGGATGGTGAGAAGAAACAACTCCCCTCTGATTGGTGGGAGGTTAATGCATAAGCAAGTTTAAGCAGCTCTATGATTAAGTTCAGAGAGAGAGAAAGAGAGAGAGAGGAACACGACAGGCCAGACATGAACCATGTTCAACCCAAACAGCTCATGCCTCACATTATATGACAAATCTCTTAGCTGCCAGTATGTTCCAGCTGCGTTGGGTCTGGGCCAGGGTCAAATATATCAGACTACAGTGCTGAGTTCTCTCTCCCAGACACAGTAAGTGTCGGCACAGGGCTGAACTCATCATCTTACTCTTGATCTTAAGACTCAAGACTCAGGATTAGAAAGAGATCAACTGAATCCAGTTCTGCCCCTAAGGAGACACTTCTTCCTAGAGTGTCCGAGGGTGAGGGGGGTGAGAGGAGACCAAGGTCATCGCAGGGATGAACCCTGGGATATGTCCAGGTTTCCAGCTGCGGCTCTCATAAACCGCAGTAAACAGAAAAGCCTGATAACTTGCAGTCAATTTAGTCATTCACTGCCCTTCCATGAAAAGTCCACGATAAGGATTATCCATCTACATTCGTGTAAGTGCGTGTGTTTGTTTGTGTGTGTGCATCCACACTCCATATGGAAGGCGTGAGTAAATGCGTCTAGATTGAGTGGTGACGGCAATGACAGATGTCATTTCCACAGTCAGCTGACTGTTTCCTCGTGTCCTACCCTAACCCTCTCTCTGAGGACATAAACCCTGATGGAATAAGGAAAACATCATGGCAGGGGAATACACACATCAATGCCATCATCTTAAATGCTCTCTGTCACCAAAACGTTTTGCATGAGCAGTTTCATTGGATCTTTTTCAAGTAGCTAGAAAGTGTTTTCATAACAGATACAGTCCTGGCTCCGAACAGGACATTGTCTTGGTTGTTCCTGATGCTGTGCTTTCTGGAAACCATCCATACTGTAACATTAGATTGGTTTCACTAACTGGGTATGGATCGTTTCTGCCATATCCCTTTTTCCAAACCTTTCCTGTTAAGTCTGCGAGGGTCAGTAAGGGTCAGTAACTGACTCAGGTCTGGTGTGACCTGTCTGTTCACACCTCCGGCTCACCAGTGTTTAACTCAGGTTCCTGTTACCGGGGTCAAAGGTTGTTTCTCGGCCAAGTCTTGTTGTGCACTCTGGTGGCATTACCGTATACCGCCACTAGAGGACAGGTTCTGATCAGGGTGTGTTGTTTCAGATCCAAAAAGATTAGCTGTGAAACGATATATCGAGAATCAGTGAAGTATCCGTTCTCGTTGAAGGGCAGGCAGCAACTTTGGTGGAGATGAGAGGGTAATCTCTTTTAAGCCAAACTCTTCTCAGAAGAGTGTCAATTAAAATGTGTGACACACCCAGGCAGAAGGCACACACACACACACACACATACAGACAACCACTCCAAATCACATCCTCTCTCCCTCCAACATTTACAGACAGACAGAAACATTCCATATGGCTCTCCTTCATTAAAACCCTTAGCTGGCTGTCTGGTAAACAACATTGGCTTCATTTCAACAGTAGAAGCTGTGTCCTTCTTGGATCTGGAACGCTGATTACATAAACGCAAAAACACATGTGCTCCAAACCTTTAATAATCGAGTTACTTAGATAACCGGCAACCCTAGCCTGTCTGTACAACACATCTTCACGATTCACACAGCATGGAGTTAATTTGCATACTGTGGCTTGAAACACAGAGCAGGTCTGTGTTTTATTTCCTCAGAACGATGTATGAGTGTGAGAGTTTATTTTGACACCCATCATTGTGTTTTATCTTCATAATAAAGCAAGCAGTTTTTGGGGTAGGTTGTTGAACCTTCTTGACAGAGTTGATGTTGGGTGTGAAATAGGGTTTCACAATTATTAATAATCATTTGAAATAATTGGATTTATTTCCACAGAATACTTTTTCAGTAACTTGTATTTAATGACTCAAGTTATGGTATAAGTTGAGTGACATAACTCAATAAGCTACTCTCCAATAATGTTAAGCCCTATTGAACCCCAAATTCCAGACACAAATTAAAGATCCTGTAAAGTGGAATTGAAAATGAGTTTTAAGTTCATCACACCACAGAAGAATGTGTTGTTAACTACCCATCCAAATCCAAAAAAGAAAAAAACTCAGACAAGTCTGTTAAATTAGGCTTTGAAATCGTGAGAAAATCTCGATTTCTGCTTGAGACTGGGGGGGCGTGTCACCTGAAGGAGGTCAATCTCCGCCCCCTCGAATTTATTGAATTTAGCAACAACAGCAACACTAGCCAAATCAATTGCAGATATCAGAACAGACCTACCTGCAGTCTCTGAGATTACTTTGTCTTTGCATCGTACCAGCTGAGTAACAGAATGCAACCGTCTGTGATCTGACGTAGATAGGTCGGTGTGACGTAGATCGGTCAGATTTTGGCTCCGCCTATACAAAACCCGAGCTGAAGACGGAAGAGAAACTGTTCAACGGTCTAACTCCACATTTCAGTGCGCCAAAGTTTTCGCGCTTTGCACATGTTTTCAGGACCTAATTTCACAAGGATATAATGTACTGAGAAGGAAATCATGGAATTTGCTTTACAGGATCTTTAACACCGTCTCATCTGAATCGTCATAGCGATAGCATAGACAACATGAACCTCATTCAGTCCAAACGGTCTCCGTGGAGACTAAACCCATATCCACGGCATCCCATAATCTACCGACACAAGGCAGCCAACACGTTTTCAGCAGCCTCTCAAAGTAGCTCAAACCTGTGGCTGATGTACAATATTGATACATTGGCCGTGTACACCCAGATGCAACCAATGCCCTCATGCCTGGTGAATGATGACATGGCTCCATTACTTACTGTGCTCATTAATAATGGGACTCTGCAGGAGTTTCTGGTTCCTGACGTGTTCTGCGGGATTTGATCTCTATCAGGTATTAGCACACACACATAAATACACTAAAACACATGCACACAAACCCTTACACACACACACACACACTCACACACTCAGACCCCCGAAACACACCCACACACTCCCAGACACCATAACACACACACAGACACACAAAGGCTCAGGTAACGCAACCCTAAGCCTTGATCGGGACTCGGAGAAGTCCACAAGGACACACGAGTGCTGGGAGAGCTAAACATGTCCAGGTGTCATGTTCTCATCTGGTGTCAGATGCTGATGTTGGTGTCTGGTGACTAAGCCTGTCAGGGGGGAGAGGGAGATGGGACAGAGAGATAAGGGGGTGGGGGGGGAGGGGGGGAAACAGGTAGAAGGAGGACGATATAAAAGCTCAGGGGAGAGAAGAAGATAGAAGAGAGAAAATACAAATGTGGGAAGGTGAACGTAGCGTATTTCATTCAGCATGGGTGAGTTTTGGAGCTGTCTATATAAAGAGCAGAACGTGTGTCTACATTGAAGAAATGTGTTTTCAAGATGAGGAAGAATGTTTGCGTGTTTGTCCAAGACATGGATTCCCTAAACACGAGCTTTCCGGTTCTCCCTTCAAAAACATTCGAATCAACCTGCTGACACGGGTCTGTGTGTGTGATTGAGCATCACTTTGATCTACATACTGAGTCAATCTATTGTCACAACCAGGCCATCCCAGGTCAGAGAAGGGACCGGAAGACTGACGCTGACACACACACGCACACAAACACACACGCACACAAACACATCCATCCACAGATGTTTTCGTGGCGTGCGATGTCATGGTGGTGACGTGTGCGTGGTAAGGGGAATGCGATCCGAGCTGGCACAACAGGACTCGAGGTAGGGCTCCTGTTCGGCGTCTCCTACGGATTACACTTCTAATGTCCGAGCTTAGAGCAGACCACACACGCTACGGCCTCTGTGGATCGGGTGACAGCCAGAGCCCTCCGTTCTGTGGTGGCATCAAGCCCCTGAGCTAACAGTTTGCATGGATGCTAAAGGAAGAGACTAATCAGCGAGCCCGCTAAACTGGGTTGTCCCTTTGTCCTTGAGTGTTCTCCAGATCAGTGATTCAGAGCCGATGGGGGCACGTCAACACTTTTTGGTTTTGGAGAGAAGCCAGGGTTTATATTTGGCGCATACAGGCTTAGATTTTCAATCAGGCACTGGAGAAGATTTCAATCAGGCCATGCATGAACACACACACACATTTGGGTGCTCATGTGTACATTCACACTGGCACACACACACACATACACTCACCTGTGCGGGAACACACACACACACACGTACCTGTCCAAACACCGATTCCACCATAGGGGACAGGTCAGCTGCCTCCTTCTCCCTCTGAAGGTGCTCCTCCTTCTCCTCCACCTGCTCCTCCTCCTCCTCCTCCTCCTTCCTCCGCTCCTCCTCCTCCTCCTCCTCTTCCTCTTCCTCTTCCTCCGCCCTGGCTGCTATCCCCCTGGCAGCTCTCTGGCGGGAGCTGCTGGGGGGGCGAGGTTTGCTGCCTCCGGCCAGGGCGTCTCCCTGCTCTCCTGACCTCTTCTTCTGCTTCTCCACCTTCCTCTTGATGGCCGCCTGGACCTGAGGACCCCAGAAGGGAGCAAGTGTTCTCACGATCAGATATGGACACAATATCATCAGGGAGTTCCTGTGATGTCATCAAGAAATGCAAGACTTTCTGTTTTGTTTATCGTTCGTTTCAGGGCTTTTGACTTTAGTGAAAGATGCTATGAAGCATTATAACTCTGGTGAGACATTGTAAAGCACGTTCTTCCTTTCGATTCAAACCCATATTTTTTTCAACGAAGCATAACAACATTACACCACTGTCAAACTAATTGACATCCCTTTTTTGCTACTATCGTATCCAGCAACTCCTCCACATCAACTTTACACAAACACACAGTGGTGTTAAATAGCAGAAAATGGGCTCTCCACACACACAAAAGGACTTTTCCACACAATACACCTCCTTTTTAAATTCCATTTCTTGCAATCATGTCTTGTACACACACACACGCACACACTCACCTGTTTGGCTGTTTTCTCCTGTGGGGCGCTCATTGCTGCAGCACCCGCCTCCTGTGGCAGCGGATCCCTCTCGAATGATCATGAACATCTCGGCGTTGTTGGCTCGCACGCTTTTCTCTCTCTCTCTCACTCACTCACCCTCCCCCCTCCCGTCCCTCTGTCTCCCTCTGTCTCCCTCTGTCTCCCTCTGTCTCCCTCTGTCTCCCTCTCCTCTCCCTTGAGGTTTTCCTGGAACTTGTCTTGTTTTGTTTTCTTGTAATTCCTATACACTTGGTTTGTCAACACTCGATTGATGTTTTTATTTGACCTGAAAATCGGAATTATTTCTTGACTGAATCTCACCTTCCTCTCTCTCTCTTATGTTTTGATTTCCCAAATGCTGTAATCTAAATCTTTTTTTTTCATTCAAAATCCGATCTTTTGGTTTGGGGTCTCTCAGATTTCTTGTTTTCCTTTCAGCTTCCTTTCCTTATGTCCTCTTCAGAGTGTGTTTCGTCCATCTGTCCTTTGCTCTGTCCAGGTCACAGACTTTTATCATTCTGTGTTCCCCTGCTCAGGGATTGAGTTCCTGTGTCCATACCCCTACAGGTGACACTCTACACCCCCCCACCTCACCTCCCCATCAACCGCAAACCTCTCTCCCTTGTTCTCCAAGCTCTCTCGCCCTCTTTCTCTCCTCCATATAGGCCAACTTATCTCTCTCTCCAATTATACCCCAACCTCTCTCGCCCTCTCTCACTCCTCCATAATACACCACCTCTCTCTCCCATAATACCCCATCCTCTCTCTCTCTCTCACTCCCATTATACCCCGACCTCACTCGCCCCCTCTCTCTCCTCAATACACCACCCTCTCTCCCATAATACCCCAACCTCTCTCTCCCTCCCACTACACCCCTCTCCTTCTCCCTCTCCCTCAGACACACACACATACATATAGTCGTTTTAGTATATAGCCTTTACTGCTTTACTGTACTATCCACAAAGGTGTCCACAAACATACACAAACACACACGCATATATACACCATGATATACAAATTCACACACACACACACACACACACACACACACACACACACACACACACACACACACACACACACACACACACACACACACACACACACACAAACAACACACACAATGAGCACTACAATCTAATCAGGTCACAAACACTTCTGGTTCACCTCTGTCTCACCCCCCCATCTTCATCACAACCAACACCCCCCTCCCCTCTCTCTCTCTCTCTCTCTCTCTTCTCTCTCTCTCTCTCTCTCTCTCTCCTCCCTCCTTCCTGGTTTTGAGCTGTGAGCTCAGGTGCTGTGTCAAGCTGTGCATTGCTTCTCCTGGTCTGTCCCTTCATCCACAACCTCTGGATTATTCTTTCTTTCCCTTCATCCACCCCTCTCTCCTGTCGTCCTCAGTCCCGACAATAATCCTGTTCTCATTCTCTCTCTCTCTATCTCTCTCCCCCTTTTTGTCTGTCTTCCTGTCTGTCCCAAATCCTCTGTCACTGTCATATTCCAGGTCCTTTGTTGTAAGGCAAATTGGATTGTGTGTGAGGTGTTCAGGTCCTGGCCTCATCTGCAGCGGAGTGTGTGTTTGTGTGTGTGTTTGTGTGAATGGGGGTGGACCACAGATGCCAGGACTGTGTATGTGTGATCCAAGTGTTGAAGAATGCTGCTATGGCATGCCAGTGTCAAATGTCACACAAACTGTGCACGCGTGCATGGATAAACATATAACAGAGGCATGAATGAACATGCATGTCAACACATTAGCACTGACCTCAAACAGGCAGACGCGCCACACGCACACGCCTGGACAGACACACGGCTCTGACATATGCAGAAACACATGGATTTGAAACTGGGAACATCATTCCACTCAAGGAATCTACTCCCCGTAAATAATCTCATCTCTGGCCTATCTATGATCCTTTTTTTTTTTCTCACCTATTTGTTTGATAGCCGTTTTTGTTTCCGTGTACGTATCTTGAAGTGTGTTTAAGTGTCGAGGGAACTGTGCTTGGTGCGCTAACCCTCTCCTTTCCTTTCTGTCATCTCACCTTCCTTACCCTCTTATATTCCTCCATATCCTCCTCTTTCTCTCCCCCCCCCCCTTTCTTCCTTAACTCTCATTAAACTTCTCTCTTTCAAACTGAAATAGACCTGCAGAGACTCGAGGCTGAAGGCGTCCCCTACGTAACGTTGCCAAACTTCTATCCAGTTCCTAATGAGGTTTCCATTAATCACTTGAGCCGATCTTTCTCTTTCTCGGTCTCCCCTCTCTTCATATCCCCGTCCACTCATTGATTATTGATGGGGGCGGCACAAACTCAGACAGAGGGAGAAACGAGATCGATTACAGAAACACGTGGAGACACCTCGACGATAAAAATAGAGGGGCATTTTAGAAGAGTGTATTTTGGGAAGTCGAGGGGGCCAGAGGAGGAACCACAGTGGCGAAAATGAAGTTGTGTGGATGGCAGAAAAGGGAAGAAGCTGAGAATTACATGAAAATAAACAGAAGTTTATCAGGTTTCCAAAAGAGTACAAAGTCAATTACAGAGGCAGGACATTCGCACTTTTAAGCACACAGAAAGGTGAACTTCATGTCGTTGCTGCTTGGTAATGGTGAGGCAAAGCGGAGCGGGGGGAAAGCAGGGAGGACAGTAATCAGTCTGAGGAGTAATGTAAGCCTGCGGAGTAGTGTTTCTGCATGTCGGCCTGCATGTTATCATGTCAGCTGATCACACCCAGACTGAACAGGGAGTGGGGGGGAGACGAGGGGGGGGGGGGGGGGGCTGAGGAGACTGGGGAGGGAGAGAGAGGGAAGACAGGGGGTTTAAGGAGACGGAGGTGTGAATGACAGACAATGAGGGGAGTGAGGAGTGTGGACGTGTGTGTGTGTGGGTGGGTGGGGAGCTCCAATAATTAAGGACTAGGCTGAGCGCTTTCACAAACCAAGCACTGGAGCGTGTGCCGTGTTCAAACCACTAGCACAGGTTTGTGGCACACTTTGCTATAAACGCTTTGCTACAAAATCTCATGTAACAGGCAACTATCAAACATCACCTATGTGGCTCAAAAGCCACAGAGATGAACACCGCCTCTGTGTCTGTGCAAACCATGCTCTCTTGTGCCACAACTAGGCGATTTGCCAGGATGCTGTCTTGTGTGGTCACAGAGTGGGTCTTACAGTCATGGCCATACGTTTTGGCAATGACACATGTTGTGTTTTGCAAAGTTTGCTGGTTCAGTATTTGAGGAAAATGTTTTCACATGTTTCTATAGAATACAATAAGGCACATTTCATATATTTTTAAGCTTTTTTGGGGCAAACATTTTCAATATATGCAAATAGTCCCCTCTTTTACAGCAGTCAATCTGCTCTTAAAATCCAATCAGAATGATAGTGATTTCACCTGGCTAGAACTAGTTCACACTTTCCCCTGTGCTGCTGATATGACTTACTGAAATGATGTTAGCAGTCATTTTCTGCCAAGGCCCAGCAAGCTTTGCAAACACAAAATGTATGTCGCTCTCAATACTTTTGGCCACGCTGTGCATGAGAACATCCCATGGGAGGTACAGCTGCTCTAGTGTAAGGACGCCCTCTGCTGGAGAGCAGAAAGAATGACTAAAGCTCAGGCAGACTTGTGGACAACAGCAGATGGGTAGTAACAACATTATACCATTCAATATGTCAAATATCTATCCGTACTAGTGATTTTATTATGACTCTGCAGTGTTATTCCTCTGTTTGACTATATCACTGTTATATTATGTTATATTATTAGCACATGAGCAGAATAGTTTGTGGTTAGATACTATTTTTTGCACATAATGAACACTCATCTTGATGAATAATATTTGATAAAAGCAGGATGTTTTTACATTCAATGCTGGAGTAGGTTTTTCATAGTTCTAGGCCCATTTGTAGGCCTGTTCGAAGTGTTTTCAGGGGAGCTGCGAAGGTCTCACAGCTGGGCCGTTGCCACGGCGAGGGTCTCAAAGCTGCGGGGTTACTATGGTGAGGGGCTCTCGGTTGCGTCCGTTGAGGATGGGCCAGGGGTTAAAGTAGGGGAACACAGGCTCTGTGAACGCAGCACCCGTGAAGGTAAATAGATGACTCATATCCCCCGCGTCGTAGAACGCCACCTCGCCTCGGTCGTAGTCCAGGTACACGCCCACCCTGGCGGGGGGCCGGGCGGGGGTGAGCGGGGTGTCTTCAGAGCTGGTGCACGCCTCGTAGCCACTCCCGTCCTCCAGAACCAGCGTCCAGAAGCCGTCCTCCGGACACAGGCTGATCTCCTCCTTCCTGTTGACCGAGGCCGAGGCCACCCCCAGGCCCCAGGCTGTTTTCCGGCCCACAGCCACCTCCCAGTAGTGGCGTCCCGAGGAGAGGGCGTGGGCGCCCAGGACGATGTTGTAGCGGGTGAAGCGCTCCGGGTTGTCGGGCAGGTTGGGCTGGATGTCCCCCACCATCACACTGCTGCCTGCTGGGGACACCCACAGCTTGGGGTAGGCCGTGTCGGGGTCAAGGGTCACATCGGTGATACCTGGAGAGGAAAACACACGTTGGCGTTTTGTTGGATTGTGTTGCTAATGTGTGTGATTAGGGTGTGTTGGTATGTGCTGAGATAAGGCAGGGGAGTTTGTATGTGTATGTGTGGTTGCATATGTGTGTGTGTGTGTGTGTGTGTGTACCTGGCTGGAGGATGGAGCTCATTCTCCTCCAGGTGCGGTACTGTAGTGGCCCCAGGAACTCTCCTGGTTGTAATTCTGCCTTGACCTCCAGAGGGCGCTGAAATAAACTTTCAGCTCTGACCGAAAAACACAGAACAAATGATTGTTTAGGGAAAGAAAGAGAGAGACAGATAGAGAGAAAAAGAGCTGGAGTTAATGGCTGTTTAAGGAAAGTGAAGAGAATTAAAAATGTATACACACGTATTTTTTTTTTTTTTACTTAGGGAAAACACAACTATTGAGTGAGACAAGTTAACATAAACAGAGTCATGTGGAATGAAGGAAGGTTACCCAATAGGGTTGAATCAATCAGATATGAGTGCCTTTACTACTCACCCGCCAATGAAATCCTTGATTCCCTGGAAGAGAGAACAGACTGTTACTGTTATTACAACTGTTATTTAAGATTCTGAGCTTAGACAAGTCCAAACTCAAACAAGTCTCTACTCATTCTTGGAAACATCCCTTTTTTTCTCTACTCCCTTTTGCTGCCCCTTTTCATCCTCCATCCATCCAACGCTCCGCCTTTACTCCCTTCCTCCTTCCTTCCTTCCTCCCTTCCTCCCCTCCCCCCCCCCCTCCCCCCCCCTCCCCTCCCCCCCCCCCTCCCCCCCCCTCCCTCCCTCCCTCCCCCCCTCCCCTCCCTCCCTCCCTCCCTCCCTCCCTCCCTCCCTCCCTCCCTCCCTCCCTCCCCCCCCTCCCTCCCTCCCTCCCTCCCTCCCCCCCTCCCCCCCCTCCCTCCCCCCCCCTCCCCTCCCTCCCTCCCTCACCTTGAGCTGGGCAGGGTTCTCCTCCTCTCTCAGTCGCCCCCGCAGCTCGTCGGCCGTCCTCTCCAGCTGGCTGATCTGCTCCGAGGCGTGGGTGAAGTCCCGCTCCAGCTGGTGGAGGGTCTCCTCCTTGTGCCGCCGCAGGTTCTCCTTCACCTGCTCCTCCTCCCGCTGGAGGAAGTCCCGCAGCCGGGCGAACTCGGCGCTCGCCCGCCCCTCCTGCTCCGCTGCGCGCTCCTTGTAGAGCAGAGAGGGGAACGAGAGGGGTAAGCGCGCGAGCACACACCAAAGAGACACAAATGCACATATCCATATGTATCCACAAACAGGCACACACACACACAACTAGATGCAAAGACACACACACACACACACATAACCCCGCACAGTCACATGTGCCCTACATCTGCCACATGACTGTTGCATTGACACACATGCTTTCATTATTGCTCACTCTGTAACCCACTTCCTGTGAGACAGGAAGACAAAGAGAAGTGTAAGTGGGAGTCAGGATGTGACTATACGAGTGCCAGGTCAGGCAGATAAACAGAGAGGCAGACAGACAGATGAACAGAGAGGCAGACAGGCAGATAAACAGAGAGGCAGACAGGCAGATGAACAGAGAGGCAGACAGACAGATGAACAGAGAGGCAGACAGACAGATGAACAGAGAGGCAGACAGGCAGATGAACAGAGAGGCAGACAGACAGATGAACAGAGAGGCAGACAGACAGATGAACAGAGAGGCAGACAGGCAGATAAACAGAGAGGCAGACAGGCAGATGAACAGAGAGGCAGACAGGCAGATGAACAGAGAGGCAGATAAACAGATGAACAGAGAGGCAGACAGGCAGATGAACAGAGAGGCAGACAGACAGATGAACAGAGAGGCAGACAGACAGATGAACAGAGAGGCAGATAAACAGAGAGGCAGACAGGCAGATGAACAGAGAGGCAGATAAACAGAGAGGCAGACAGGCAGATGAACAGAGAGGCAGACAGACAGATGAACAGAGAGGCAGACAGACGAACAGAGAGGCAGACAGGCAGATGAACAGAGAGGCATACAGACAGATGAACAGAGAGGCAGACAGACAGATGAACAGAGAGGCAGATAAACAGAGAGGCAGACAGGCAGATGAACAGAGAGGCAGACAGACAGATAAACAGAGAGGCAGACAGACAGATAAACAGAGAGGCAGACAGACAGATGAACAGAGAGGCAGACAGGCAGATGAACAGAGAGGCAGACAGACAGATGAACAGAGAGGCAGACAGGCAGATGAACAGAGGCAGGCCGGCAGGCAGATAAACAGAGGCAGACAGATAAACAGAGGCAGACAGGCAATGAAAGAGACTGAGCGATAAACAGATAGGCTGGCAGACATGTAATAGTACAGCTCATTGCAGAGGCACCCCTATTTCTGCTTATCTACTGAAGCTTCTGTGTTTGTTTACTATGTGTGTAAAGTGTGGTGCTAATTATGTGTGTATGTCTGTATGTGTGTGTGTGTGTGTGTGTGTGAGAGAGTGGGGTTGGTCTGTCTGTCCTATGCAGAGAAGACAAATATGTCTATGTATGTAAAGGAGAATGAGTAATTGATAAATAGTAGGCCATTATCTTATCCTAGAAGTTTCAATGGCAATCACTATACTTTATACATTACCAATGTTTTTGTGTATTCTCACTTATCTACCACCACTGTCGGAAACACAAACTATAAAGTCATACCATAGGCATGTACAGATGGGACTGGGTACATTAATGGAATGTTGTTTGGCCACTTAAAATTATAGGTATGCAAGAAGAAACACTCTCAAGCACACACACACACACGTCCGCACACGTACACACACACAGATGACCTACCTTGATGAGTAAGATCTTGTCATTAGTCTGGCTCTGAAAAACAGAAGCCTCTTCTGTCTGTAGCTCTACCTTCTGTAGAGCAAGAAACAGCTTTTCCTGTGAGAGGAGAGAAATGTATGACAAACACTAGTCTGTATATATACACACACACACACAGTCAATAATCTTCAACGGACTCACTGAGGCTGAACAGGGTCACAATTGCATGGTTGTGTTAGACTACTGTGTAACTTGATAAATTAGGGGCAGATTACTGTCAGTGCTTCTAGGAACTGCCAGATGACAAAAACAAGCCATAATGTTGTTCATATGATCAGGGGAACTATCCAACTGGCCTCATCTTAAATGTGACACTGAAGGAACAAAAACAAGGACACAGTTGGTAAAGTTGATGCGTTTTATGAAAATATTACGAGTGGTTGAAGCCTATCACCAAACATCAACGGTAAATATAAAGGTTAAACATGCCTGGGAACCAAGGACTAACAGGGGCATGCTGAATTCCTCAAGCCGAAAGTGGCCTGGAAGGTCTGCTTTGAAAATAACGGCCGTGTCACGCGACTTTAACCAAGTGAAAGACTCAATTGTTATTAACTACCTACGGCCGTTGAAACTCAAACGTCAAGTTATAGCTGTAAGCCCACACTGATCGAACTCTGGAACTAAAGGAATGGTCTGTCGGCGTCAAGTTTTGGCACGCCCCTGGAACATTCCAGACTCAGTATCCTTAATTGTGAAAGAATGTCTACGGTTTAAGATACATTTAATCCAGGGGCGTTGTTAGATTTAAATCTCTACTAGGGTAAGGCACAGGCCCCTATTCATAACCCTTTTTTCTTCCAAACTTGATGCGCATAATGCACTACCCATCTACAGAAAATCTGCTTTGCTTAACGCACTATACAACACTTCAGGGACTAAGTTTTTCGCATTCCTTTGAGCGCAAATACTGTTTTTTGAGCTTCATATAATAGTTTTAATGTTAAAATAAGTCAAAATAAGTCAAAATAAGTCAAAATAAGTCAAAATAAGTCAAAATAAGTCAAAATAAGATGATCGGTAGGCCTATCATTTAGAAATGTTCTTAAATGTTGTAATGTTTTCGTTTTCTACCTTACGACACCTGGACTTCTGTGTGCGTGCTGCAGTGGCTATTTGGCAAGCTCAGAAGAGAGCACTAGAATTCTAAGGGCATCAGTTTGGGTTTTCGGTTAAACTGCTTGATTTTACAAGCGTGGATTGGCATATTGCGTTTATTTTTTCCGGGATTATCAATTTAAATGAATGCACTGACAAAGTAAATTGTTAAAACTCAAACTTTTGATTTTACTGGGGCACAGCAGATTTATACTGACGCACGTAGGCTACCTACCCCAGTAAAAAGGGTCCAACGACGCCCCTGATTTAATCACTGCAATTAAATCACGTTTCAAATTAATGCTTCATTCGAACGGTGGTTATAGTTACCTACCTTATAGTTCTCAAACGCCTCGTTGATGGGGATGACATTGTGCGTCTTGTGGTCTCGAGACATCCCACACACCAGACAGATCGGTAGCTGGTCGTCCTCGCAGTAGAGCTTCAACCGCTCTTCATGCTCTTCACACAGATCCGGCTCGGGGCGCTGCGGGTAGTAACCTATGGAACTCACGCTGCTCATGCTGGAACCGGGCTTCCATTCCTCCGTATCCTCGGTTTCTCGCGCGGACATGCCGGGTTTTGATTCCATGACCTGTGCTCTCCTAACACTGTCCACTACGTTGCACAAAAGCGAGTTAGGACGCAGTTTAGGGGCGCACGACTTTCTGCACTGCGGGCAGGTCGGCAGCTCGTCCACCTTGGCCTCCCAGCACTTAATAATGCACACACGGCAGAAATGATGCCCGCACTCGAGGATAACTGGTTCCCGAAAGAGTTCCAGACACACGGGGCAGGTAAGCTCGGTGTGCAGCTCCTCAAGCGCCGAGGTCTCCGCCATTCTCAACTGTCCTCATACTGAACTCATGCACCCGACTGTGAAAGTTGCGGTGCGGGGGACTAAAAAAGTTGATCCGCTGTCTTCCGTGTTGGAGAGGGTGTGGTCTGTCTCAGTCAGAAACATTTGAAAGTGGACTTGTTCGTCACAGGGCAAACACTGTACCTCGAACTTCCTGCCAAGTGAACTACAATTCTCTTTACAGGAAAAGTACACTATGTCACAAGGCAGGATGGTGGACCCAAATCCGGACAGGAAGCGGGGTGGTTTGCGGTAGAAGAGTTTATTCAACGCAATCTCGTAGTTCAGGGCAAGCAAAGGTCGGCAACAAGGTATCAAAACAGAGGTACATTGGGGCAGGCAGGCTCGTTGGTCGGTGGGCGGTCGGAGGTCGTAACGGGGCCGAATGGCAGAGGTACACTGGGGGCAGGCAGGTCCGTGGTCGGGAGACAAAACAGCGATCTAAACCGCGAAAACACTGACGAGAAACAAACTGGAAAGCTGGAAACGACTTTGAAGAACAAGACGATCTGGCAACAGACAGAACAGAGAACAGAGGTTAAATACAGAAGACAATAGGGAACACCTGATGAGGGGTGGACACAAACCAACAGGTGAAACGGATCACGGTGTGACACACTAAGTAAAATACATTTATAAAATAGGCTACTGTCAGATATGTGATCTACATCGGACAACGTTAGGGTTCAGAGGGGCCAGAGAGTGATTCGTGAATGTCCAGATGACAGTTCTGTTCAGCCAGGTGTTCATCCAGGTGAACAGGGTCCCGAGCGTCTGGAAGTCCCCAACACGCCCTTGAGCTGAGCATCATTCACGAGTCAGCAGTGCTCACGAATCCTTCAAGAAATGAGAAAGGAAAATGCCTGACACATAGAAAACTGACACACAGCACGTGCAGGGCCCCTTTCTGTTACATGATATCATCTGTTATAATGCCATCAAGGGGAGAGTCACCAGAGTTGGTGAAGTGGTGGTAACTGTGTGTTCTGTTTTTGGTCAGTGGCCTAACTCAATACCAGTACTTCTAGTTTCTCTTTGTCATGCAGCAGAGTTACCAGAACACACGCTGATGCCATTACCATTTAAAAGTATCACTTCCCATTGGCATTTATTTGCTTTTCACAATGTATGCTTCAAGTTTTGGCTACCCGCAATGTTTTTGAGGCTATCTCGTTGTTTATGATCATTGACCTATGCACTTTTGTAAAGCTCTCTCTTGGAAGTCGCTTTGGATAAAAACGTCTGCTAAATGAATAAATGTAAATAGCAGTGAATGCTCTCTCTCTCTCTGTCTGTCTCTCTCTCTTTAGACTTTTTTTCTTTCTCTGGAGTTCAAGCTCTTTAGTCTGACTTTGTCATTTGAACTATACAGCTAATACAGTAGCCTACACAGTGAGACCAAACGACTTTCCTCAGGAGCATAGTGCTACACGGAACAACACAAAGTTTAGACTACACAGAACGAACCAAGGCAGACCTACACATGACTACATCAAGTGCACCTGTGTGGACATGTACAAGCAGTGCCAGATAGTTCAAAATTGCAAAAACATTTCAATAAGCACAGTAAAGGATGTGGCACAGTACACAGTTCTGGTTACCGTAGTTACATATAAAACCGGTTATTCCAAAAGATATAACAGTGCAATAGGTCAACTTGCTATTAATAATATATTAATATATTAAAGGCATGAAGTGTCAAAAATGCTCAAAATGCAAAAGGAGTGAAATGGTGTTATGTGGAGTAGAAGTGTGTGTGTCCTAGTGTGTGTGTGTGGGAGGGGAATGTCCGTCCAGTCTCTGGGTGTTGACCTGTCCGATGGCTCAGAGCAGAGCTTAGAAGAAGAAACTCCCTCACAGTCTTGCTGCGAGGGCCCCCATGTTTGAGTACCTTTTCCCAGACGGCAGGAGGCTGAAACGTTTGTGTGAGGGGTGCGTGGGGTCACCTCCTGCTGTCAGTGTGGCATGTCATACCCTCCTGTGTCCACTAGAAGGCAATAATAGAGAGGAACCCAAAGATTTACAATAGCTTCACACTTACAGTAGATCATTATTTTGAGTCAGTGTTCAGGTGTTCTGTTCAGGTGTATGTATTGTATGCAAAGGCAGATATGCCTTTAAAGGTAAATATGGGGGGTCAGATGGCTGAGCGGCTAGGGAGACGGGCTATTAATCAGAAGTTTGCCGGTTCGATTCCCGGCCTTGCAAAATGACGTTGTGTCCTTGGGCAAGGCACTTCACCCTACTTGCCTCGGGGGGAGTGTCCCTGTACTTACTGTAAGTCGCTCTGGATAAGAGCGTCTGCTAAATGACTACATGTAAAATGTAAAGGCTACATTTGGTGAATGAATCATTTAAAGAGGTTATTGCATTCCCATTTCCTAGAAGGCCATCATGCTGGTCACTTGGCACCTGGGGGAAGTTTAATAACATCTGATAAAAGCAGAAGGGGGGTGGGGGGTGGAAACAGAAACAATCAGCCGCACTATATACTGTTCTCTGGAGACTATATAACCCTAGTCACCTTCACCAGTCTAGTGTCTTTGACTGGCACACCTAGCCAGACTGCTGCAGAGCTGATAGTGAGCCTGAGGGGAGGTAAACAGGACTCTCAGGACTGAGACAGACCACGCTGGACAAGCCAGGAGGGAGAAGATCCACTTGGAAGAGCGTCTTCTGTGTTTCGAGAACGTCGAGTATCTGGGAGAAAAACAAGCGTTCATCTTTTCTAAGTAGAGTTTGGTATCTGGGTTAGGGCCTGAGAAAGTGTAACGACGATGCTTCTTCCAGCATCCAGGGGGGCTTTGCTCCTGCTCTTGGCCGGTCTCGGGGGCCTGTCCCTGGGGGAGGTGGGAGACTTCAGCCCCTGCCTCCAGTCCTTCTACAAAGGGGTTCCTCCACTAGGTGTAGGGAGTGAGGGGTACCAGCCTATATGCCAGCGTTACCGGAACCAGTACCACTTTGCCAGTTTGTACCAGCGCCAGCGGAGAGTTCCCCTCTACTCTGCATACGTGTTCACAAATGGTGATGGGAAACGACCCAAGAGCAACTGGATGTATGAACCACAGGCGAGTGTGTGATGAGAAATGTTTTCAAGATTTTTTTCATTACTTTTAATTAAGATATTAATGTATTCAACTATTAATAAAACATTGCACAACGTGTGTTCATGTCAGAGAGACAGAGACAGAAAGCAAGAGAGAAGGAGAGTGTGTTGGGAAAAAGTTAACTGTTGCAACCAATTGCGTGGTATCTCACCTCAACTGTAATTTTTGTTGATTACGTGTTGTAGGCCGAGTGGGTGAGGTTCCGGTTTCCGTTTCCTTCTCTCTCTCTCTCTCTCTCTCTCTCTCTCTCTCTCTCTCTCTCTCTCTCTCTCTCTCTCTCTCTCTCTCTCTCTCTCTCTCTCTCTCTCTCTCTCTCTCTCTCTCTCTCTCTCTCTCTCTTTTCTTTCATTCTTTATACACACACACACACATACACATACACACACAATAGAATGGTCATAAAACACAGGAACTAAACTCCTTCTCTTTGGGTTCTTAGCTAGCATTCACCGGTGCCAGCCCGGAGATGAAACGCTTCCCGCGCAAGAAGCCCGTGGACCAGAACGTTGTGGAGAGCCAGGCGGTTCTCCAGGACTACACCAACTCCTCCTACACCAGGGGCCACCTGAACCCCAGCCAGCACCACCAGAACCAAGAGGACCGCAAGGCCACCTTCACCCTGACCAACGTGGTCCCCCAGCGGAAAGGCTCCAACTCTGGCCCCTGGGCCCAGCTGGAGTCCGAGGTGAAGGCCCGTCTAGGGTCCTTCTGCGCGGGCCCCGCGTACGTGATCACGGGGGCCATGCCGTATGTGACAGAGCGCTGGATGAACCAGCGCGTGGCCGTGCCTGAGTACATGTGGTCGGCCTACTGCTGCCCCGTCCACTACGCCAGCCTCCCCGCCTCGCTCGCCTCCTTCTTCCCCACGCACGCAGCGGTGGGACGGAATGACAAAGCAGAGCGGGGGGGAGATTGTTCCGGTGGATCCCAAGGCAAAGGGCTCTTCTCTCGGGTACGATGTGAGGAGGATGTCCCTGGACACCCTGGAGGGTATCTTACAGCAGAGGCTGGCCATACCCATCCACCTGTTCACTAAGCAGTGCCTGGGAGAAGAGTGAGACCCTGTGTCCGTGTGTCTACATGCACCAAATACAGTTTGCCTGACTCAGCTGTAATGACCGCTACACTGTTTTAATAAGGTTACTGAAAATAAATCTGTGTGAATCTAATGAAGCATGCCTAGTTTCTGTTGCCTGGAAAGAGACAATTGTTGATCTGACTTCAAGATGTTCAACGACAGAAGTCTTTTCGATTTAGAACAGCACATATATTATCATACATAACTTCAGAGGTATACAACACTGTGCCAATATCGCTCTCTCTCTCTCTCTCTCTATATATATATTGTTCTGTATATCTATTCCACAACTTGAGTTGGATTTGGGGACACGCATAAGCTATATGACTATGAAACAGTTATATATGTATAAAGAAATTCAAATACAATTTTAAAAGCAGCCATACTATTCTTATACCTCAGACGATTGATTCAAGGACACAACAAAGCAAGTGCATTAAGTCAACTGTTTATTCAAGATAAGTAGTACAGAAATCCAACCGTACAAAAGACCAAATGTTTATTCGCTGTTGAGATAAAACAAGACCATGATGTTTTCCAAGAGAAAACAAACATATCGTCATACAAAGATACACTGTACAATGTCGAGGAACATAATTTAAAAGCACGACGAGTATCTCTATGTACAATTAACGTCTTTATTCGACACGACAAGGAAACGTCTCTGAATCACCATGTGTAGGGCACCTCTTCCAATCGGATCCCCTTCTCAATCAAGGACAAATCAGCATATTCATCGTACACCCACAGTCATCACAACCCAAACATATAGATTGAACTGGAGCCAACCAGGAGTCCCCTCGGGAGGCAACAAGAGCAGGCATCTCTTCATCACCCGGGGTTACACCCTCCGCATCCTTCAACGGTAGCCCGGACCACCGGTCGGGGTGCGACGGGGGGGGGGGGGGGGGGAGAGGGCGAAAGCAGGTCGGAGGTCAGATGCTGATGAAGCACTGGTGGCTCTTGAGCTGCTCCGGTTCGCTGAAGCTCTTGCCGCACTGGGCGCACTGGTGGGCCGCCGTCCTCTCGCTGCTGTGGATGAGCTGGTGCCTCTTCAGGTACTCCACGCGGCTGAAGCGCTTGCCGCAAGCCTCGCACCCGTACGGCCGCTCGCCCGTGTGGATGCGCAGGTGCCTCTCCAGGTTGCCCAGGCGGCTGAAGCTGCGGCCGCACTGCGGGCAGCGGTGCGGCCGCTCGCCCGTGTGCACCGCCTGGTGGCGCTCCAGCGAGCGCGTGTGCGTGAAGCGCTTGCCGCACAGCTCGCAGTGGTGCGGGCGCTCGGCGGCGCAGGCGCACTCGTGGTTCTTCAGCGCCCAGGCGTGGCTGAAGGTGTTGCCGCACGAGGCGCAGGGGAAGGGCGTGTCCTCCGAGCCGGCCCCCGCCAGGTGGGCGCCCCCCAGGGGGCAGGGGTGCTCCTCCAGCTCGGCCTCGGAGGAGAAGCCCCCCCCGCAGTGGGGGCAGAAGTGCAGCAGGTCGCCCGTCTCCTCCTCCCCGCTGTCGTCCACGCTGCCCGGGCCCTCCAGGTGATGCGCCTCCTCGTGGCCGGCCAGCTCCACCGACGCCGCCTGCACCCCGACCCCAGCCTCAACCCCCTACCTCCAGCCCCGCCTCCTCCCCGTCCCTCAGTCTCCTGACCCAGCCTGGCCTCAGAGCCCCCTCGGGCCCCACCACCTCCCCGTCGGGGGCCTCGGGGGGCTCCAGGCCCCCGTCCTGCTCCAGCCCGTCCAGGCCGATGTACTTCTGGGCCAGGCTGTACTCGCTGCCGGGGATGATTTCCGGGTCGGGGGTCACGGGGTGGGAGGGGCCCCTGAGGGCCGCTATCTCCCGGCCCCTCTCGGCCCTCAGGGCAGTCTCCAGGCCGCTGAGCTCCTCCACGCTCATCCCTCCCTGGGAGTCCTCTGTGGGGGAAGAGCCCACCTCCCAGCCCTCCTCCTCCTCGTTCCCCTCTCCTGACCTCGCGGCCAGGGAGCGCTTGGCTCCGTCTGGCCCTGCAGGACTCTCCACCTCTCCTGCTGTGAGGAGCGAGAGCAAGGTGGACAGAAGTGCGGGGGATTCGGGGGAGAAGAGGGAAGAGGAGAGGTCAAAATGCAAATTAACCCACGGTTCACATCCTTTGAAACAAGTTAGAGTTCCCCTTCCTTGCCAAGCCTGAGCATATGTATGATCATGTTTTGGTTCTGGTTGGTCTCTAGTTGACCTCTGTGACCCTGGTACCTTCGCTGTGGGATCTGGACCCGGTGTGATCAGGTGGGTCCATCCTCAGGGCTTCCTTGATCAGCCGCAGAGACGCTGTCTGGTAGCTCCCTTCCACCTCTCCAGTCTACCCAAACAAAGAAAAACGACATTACCCAAGAACTACAGATCAGGCACCAAAACAACAACAACAACAACACCCAATGACTATTTCTAGGGACAACAACCAGAAGACTACATTACCCAGGTTCCAAGTGATATGGATATACTTCACACTAGCGTGTATGGGTGTAAGGTTTAAACGTTACTGACAAACAGCTAACATGTCTGTCGGTCCTCTCTGCCGTGTGCAGGAATATAAATCAGCTTTTCCCCTCTAAAAGGTACTTTCATGTTCTCCACTTGAGGTTGGAGTGCCCCGGTGAACGAGCTCCTCAGCTACTACTGACACATGAATAGCAAATCAATACTTTTCCCTTCAGAACCCAACACTGCGGAGTCGCTGGGACTCCAAACCACAACCAGGAACACACAGCGCGCTCTCCTGCCATGCGGATATACACACGTTGTTCTTTTTATAAAGCTGCTCTCTGACGCAGCGATGCTGTGCCACATTCTCCTAGCTACTCCTCTCCACTATCGCTCTCTTTCGCTCTCTCTCTCTCTCACCTCCTCTTTGATGTTGCCCGTCTCCTCCCCTTCTCCGGCAAGGCTGCCCTCCCCCTCCTCCATCTCCTCTCCCTCCTCTTCTTCCTCTTCCTCCCCGGGGAACTGGATGAGGTACATCTCCCTGGCCTCCTTCCTCCCTCCTCCTCCAGCCACCATGCCTGCAGCTGCACCTCCTCCCTCCTCCCACACGCCTCCGGGCCAGCCTTTCCCATAGGCTGCTGCCGGTCCTAGCTTCTGCTGGCCTCCTGGGGGGGAGGAGGGGGGGGGGGAGTTGGGGAGAGGGAGGAGGAGTGGGTATTGGAGGGGGGGGCGTAACGAAGGAAAGAAGAGGGCAGAGATGTGCGCGTGTGGTGGGGGGTTGGTGTGGGGGCAGGGAGAGAGGAGAAGAGAGGAGAGTGCGTAATGAAGGAGAGAAGAGGGCGGAGAAGGACGGGGGGAGGAGGGGGGAGAGACGTTGTCGGGGTGGGGGCAGGGGGAGAGGAGGAGAGGGAGAATGTGTCATTAAGGGGAGATGAGGGCGGAGAAGTGGTGGGGGGCGGGAGGAGGGCACAGGCAAGGGAGCGAGAGAGAGGTAGTGTGGAGGGGGGGGGGGGGGCGGGGAGAGGGAGAGAGCATGATCGAGAGAAGAGGGCGGAGAGGTGAGGGGGAGGGACAGACGGGGGGAGCGGGAGAGAGAAAAGGGGAGGGAAAGGACGTGATGAAGGAGAGGGAGGACAGAGGAGAGAAGCACGGAAGGGAGAGGGGGGGGGGGTGTGAGGGTAATAATTAGGCGGGGTAAGAGGGAGGGAGAGAGAGAGAGAAAGGAGAGAGCATGATGGAGAGAAGGGGGGAGAAGTGGAGGATGGAAGAGAGCGTGAAGGAGAGGAGGGTGAGGCAGGGGCACAGATGAGAGAGAGAGAGAGAGAGATAAGTGGAGGAGGCAGGGGGTGGGTAGAAGCACAGTGCGGGAGAGGAGGAGGTGGTAGAGGGAGAGTCACAAAGCATAAGAGGAGTGAAGCCGGTGGGGGAGGGGAAGGAGAGCGCAGAGGAGAGAGAAGTGGGAGGAGAGCGGGGGGTGGGGGAGAGGAGCGGGGGCAGGGGAATGAGGAGGTGGGGGAGGGGAAGGAGAGCGCAGAGGAGAGAGAGGTGGGAGGAGAGCGGGGGGTGGGGAGAGGAGCGGGGGCAGGGGAATGAGGAGGTGGGGGAGGGGAAGGAAGAGCGCGAAGGAGAGAGGAGTGGGAGGAGAGAGGGGGGTTGTGGCAGAGGGGGTGGGGGAGGGGAAGGAGAGCGTGAAGGAGAGAGGAGTGGGAGGAGAGAGGGGGGGTTGTGGCAGAGGGGGTGGGGGAGGGGAAGGAGAGCATGAAGGAGAGAGGAGTGGGAGGAGAGAGAGAGGGGGGGGGGGTGGGAGAGAGAGGGGGGGGATGGGAGAGGAAGCGAGAGAAATGGAGGAGGTGGGGGCAGGCAGAGGGAGCACAGACGGATGAGGGAGGGAGTGCGTGAAATGAAAGGAGTGGGAGGGACAGAATGCAGCGGAGGGAGAGAGGAGCGGGGGAGTTGAAGGACAGAGGAAGGGGGAGGGAGAGAGGAGTAGGAGGGAAAGGGGAGGAGGAGGAAGGAGGGAGAAAGACAGCTCAGCTCCTGCCAGATGGCGTCCAACAAAACATGTCCGTCGTCACATAAGCATTGTACTCTCTTTTTTTACAGAGTAATTCTAACCTTATTTTGCTTGTTTTATTACATGGATGTAAAGCTTTAACAACAAATGCACAATGATGAACAAAAATGTTATGCATTTACTTACTTAGGCATGTTTTTTCTATAACGCACAGGGCAAACACATGATAGCCTGATACTATTATGGTATGTGATGCTTCTGTGGCTATACTTACAAAATATGAACACTTACGGGGCACTTCCATTTTTCGTTTTTTCCGCCCACCGTCCTCCGTCACCGCCAGACCGGAATTGCGACGATCCGCTGCCCATCCCATTCCGTACTTGCGTTCGTTTCTCAACTTGTTTTCGGTCAGTCTGAGTCTAAGTTTCAGGGCATCGTTTTCCTTCCTGTTGAGAGAGATTTCCACCAGGTAATCGTTGACCGTGTCCTGGAACAGTTTGGTGATCTCACACACTGACGCGCGGATCAGACTGTCCATGACTGCGGTGAGGTGGGTCTCGAACGTTGTCACAGAGTCCTCCATGGGTTCGATCGGGGTGATATTCAAAGTTATTTTGCGCCCTAAAACACACAATATGGCCACGTTAGCTTCAGAAGCGTTATGAAATCCACGTTATAAACGGTAACAAGCTACAGTAATGGCCAACAACTTTAGAAAGGCATTACCGTCTTTAGCTATTGACAACAGCTCGCTAACATTTGAATGTTATCGCAAAACTAGCAGGCTAGTTGGACTGCTAGCTAGTTAAGGTCAAAATTAAACAGCCATTTACTATAAACGATAGCACTACAAAGGCATACGATCTCGCTAGCCAACTTATCATTAATAATAGGTCACCAATACGAGGCAGCTGCCTGCGCTAGACGACTTGTATTCGGACTAGCTGGCAGCCACCCTTCTCGAACTTGGAGCTAGTGTAGCAGGCAGCTAGCGTCGTCGCGGCACTGGTGAGCCTGGTGGAGCTAAGCAGCACTACGTTTTTTAGCTGAGCGATTAAAAGCGTACGTACCGTGTTCTCGCAGATATCGAGTAAATAAGCTATCGGAGCGGAATGCAGCTTGGTTTCGAAGACTCACGACAAGTCTGGCGGCTGTAGATGAGCCAGGAGACGGTAATGACAAAGGGAATATAAATCCAACTTTACGTCCTCCCTTCCAAGCACTGTTTTCCTCCTCCTCACCACCTCTTGGAGGATGCTTGACGACATGCGAGCATGCGCAGTGCACGCTACCGTACACTCGAGAACAGCCGCACCCGGCGGATTTGAAGTGGGCAAGAGGCAATTATTAACCTCTAAAACGTTCATGTTATTCGAATCCGTAAACATTCGTAAAAAAAAAATAGCACAAATAACGTGATTTTTGCCTTGTAGTTAACTTACATGTTTTATTTTCCAAAACTGGGTCCATCCTCCAGAATGCTTGGGGGCGCAGTAGTCTACGTGTCGGTCATCGCATCAAGCACTCTCCCGAAGAAGAAATACTTTTTTGCATGAGAAGCACGCACTGTCTTCACTCGTCATTATAGGCTTTCTGAGGTAGAAAGAAATCACTTGAAAGAAGAAATCATGCCGATGTTTTTGGTGAATACTAATGTGGCCAAGAGTGATGTTCCACCTGCACTATTGTCGGAGGCCACAGAAGAATTGGCTAAAGCTATGGGCAAACCTGCACAGGTCAGTTTAGAGACCCTTTCCATCACTACATGATAGACTACATATCCTCGAGGGATACTGCTTATTGAACGTCGAGCATGCGCAAATCGGTCTGATCTGTTAACTAGGACGCTGGGATGATTGTACAACAACGTTGTGTATTTGTGAAATCGAACCAGTCACGGCTGCGCACATTGATATATAAATATATATATATATATTGTGTGTGTGTCTGTCTGTCTGTTTCTTCAGTACATTGCTGTGCACATCGTCCCCGACCAGATGATGATGTTCGGGGGAAAGGGTGACCCTTGCGCTCTTTGTTCGCTGCACAGCATCGGGAAGATCAATGGAGCTCAGAACAAACAGTACTCCAAATTACTGTGTGGCCTGCTAAACAAACACCTGAGCATTTCCCCAGACAGGTACCACAGGCACATGCGAAGTTGCACATACACAAAAGGCCTACACACATGACTGCTTGAACAGTGAGCGTATACACAAGCAACACGCAGCTTTCACTGAGCTGGCCGTTTCATCCCGGTGCTAAACATGGTAGTACAGAGACATGCTAAATGTCCCGTATCCTGCTTCTGTTCCAGGATCTATGTGAACTTCTTTGACATGGAAGGAGCAAACGTTGCATGGAACAACTCCACTTTTGGCTGAGCAGTCAGTGTTGACGGACCTTCCTACACCCACACGGCACGGACCAGTCGCTGGAGGCAGACTAGCTAAAGCAAAGACAACCAGCACTACTAGGCTAACGCAGTGTAGTCATGAATGCACTTGGCTGTACCTTTGCATTGTAACAAACTCTTGCTTTGCACTTTCTTGATTCAATTTGAAGTTAAAATAAAGTGGACCCTGATTAGAAGCCATTGGTTTGTTATTCGTATTTTTTGTTTTGATAGTGTGTTCATAATTCAATTTAAGAAGCTGGGAGCAAAGTCATATAAATTATGTGTTCGTATGGGGGGCGGGGGGGGGGGGGGGGGTCAGCAACAGTGGCCCACCTGACCCCCCTCCCCCACAAAACATTTCCAGTTTCAGGCTTTTAGGCAAGAAGCATTTGTTGGTCTTCCCCTCAACTGATTCCTGGCGGTCTATCTATCCCATCTATCCTAGGTCCTACGTGGTTCTAAATCCGGAGTTGGGTAGTAACGCCAGAGAATGTCTAATATAGAACAACAGGCTCTGGTAACGCGTTATATTTAATTACCTGTTAACTTTTCGAATAAATTGTAAAAGTAGTTTTAATGCAACATTTTACTTTTACTCTAGTAGCCTACATTTGTGAAGAAAATCTGTTGATTTTACTCCGTTATAGTCGGCTACATTCCGCTCGTTACTTTTATTTGTAGGCCTACCCATTTAAAAAAAAAAATCAATCACGTTTTGTTTAATTCATTCTCTCAGAGAGAGAATATAAGAGGACAGCCAAAGGCTGGCTGGTCGTTGCTCTGGCTCTGTCACAGCCCCACATGACTCCGTTTCCCCCAATCAAACAAAGCCAGTCGCAGCTCACAGAACGATGAGTGGCTGAAACAACGGCGGGTGATTCGGAAGAGTCAGAACATCCCTGGCCCCACGTTATAAGCAAACTATGTTTTCCTTACACACTGCCAACAATAATATGCACTGCCTTCTTTGTCTGCCTAAACATTTTGACATTTCTGCCTACAGAACTCCACCTCGAAAACATGTGGGGCTGGGGTGAGTTGTTAGTTAGTTTGGGCTGTGGATAGCTAGCTAACGTTAGCCATGTTACATAGGAGTTTGTCTTCAGCGACCGAATTGAAAAGTAACCCTGAGGTCCTCTTACAGGGCTAGGTGTAAATTATACCTAGCTCTCTGGATCTATACTCTCTTTTCATAGTCTTCACAAGGAAGCAAACACTCGACGGGCATGGCAGATTGTCTATAAGAAGATCCCTGTGAAGTTCGACACTCAATTATTCATTTGCTTGAACCATTTCACCAAAGACAGTTTTGAAAACCTTTCCTACAACATCTTGTAGGAAACTAGACACACTTGTGTGGTTGTTTCCCTCAGTTAATTGAGTTGTGGATTGTGTCTGACATGCTGTATTGGACAGTTAATTGAAGTGTGACAGGAAAAGAATGGAGAGGGAGGAAGACACACAGAAAAGGGTGAAGGCTGGATTTGAACCCAGGCTGTTGCCATGTTGAACTGCCCCAGATTTTAGAGCATGCACACTAACCCAGTGAGCTAACAGGGGAACCCTGCTTTCTTCTGGTTTCCTGACACCCCAACCCGGGTATATAAATTATACCTAGCCCTGTAACAACTATTATTATACCGTATAATAATAGTTTGCCTATTTATTTAGTGTTTACTAACGTTTGCCACGTTAGCTAGTATTATTAAGAAACTGAAGTAATTTGAATAGTGTGTTAGGGGCAACTGGACCCCTTTAAAATCTACACTTGTGAACCCCTAATGGAGTAACTACCCCCCTTGGCCAGTTATCCCTTTGGGGGGCCATGTTACCCCAGTACAAACAAAAAAAATACATAAAACATTTCATGAAATAGCAAAAGATATATAATTTGTAGCCAGTTCATTACCTTACAGTTTATTTGCCTTAACAATCATCATCCACATCATCATCTTTTTTTTCTGTCAGTACTAGTAAGACATTGTTCTTAGGGGGGACTAATTACCCCATCTTACCCGATGAATACCCTTTTCTCTGACGGACTGTCAAAGCCGTGATTTAGATGATATAAAGGTTTTAATTACCTTGCAGTTGTTATGAGTGTCTAAGCAGGACTCCTCTAGAAGCACCAAAACAAATGTAGGAGTGCCACACTAACGACATTTGAGACATGCATATGTTTTCCATCTTCATGTTAATAGTGTTCAATGATAAATCATATTGTCTGAAGTAACTCAATACTTGAGTAGTCTTTTCACTAGATATACACTCACACATACTCAAGTAATTATTTGGATTACTTTAACTTCTACTTGAGTCATTATTATTTTACAGTAACAATATACAATACTTGAGTACAGTTGGGGCATCCTGGTGGCCAGCGATGCCACTAATGCCAGGAGGTAGAGCCAGGCTGGGAGCCCTTCTCAACCCAGGACTCACACTGTTAGGAATGAAGCCTTTCAGCTCACTGCTAGGATACATGCACATTTCTACCTGTGTGTGTGTGTTGTCACAGTGTGGTTAGTCAGCTGTCCAGGATGAGACCATGCTGGTGTCTTGAGTTTAGCCAGGGTAAGAACTAGGGATGGGAATCTTTTGGTACCTCACAATTCGATTCTTGGGGTCACGATTCGATAAAAAATGTATTCACTATTTTTAATCAAATTTCAATTCAATATTACATTTAAAAAATATATTTTTTATTTATTTAAAAAATGCTCTGTGTACTTCCACGGGAATTACAAAGAAGTTTGAACGTTTTTCAAGGATATTGAAAATGGACCACGGTCGTAAATGCAGTGTTCCACACTGTACAGGGAATGCTGACACTATTCATAGTCTTCCCAAGAAGCAAACACTCGACGGGCATGGCTGATGTTTGTCTATGAGAAGATCCCTGTGAAGTTCGACACTCAATTATTCATTTGCTTGAACCATTTCACCAAAGACAGTTTTGAAAACCTTTCCTACAACATCTTGTAGGAAACTAGACACACTTGTTGTGTGGTTGTTTCCCTCAGTTAATTGAGTTGTGGATTGTGTCTGACATGCTGTATTGGACAGTTAATTGAAGTGTGACAGGAAAAGAATGGAGAGGGAGGAAGACATACAGAAAAGGGTGAAGGCTGGATTTGAACCCAGGCTGTTGCAGTACTGCCCCAGATTTTAGAGCATGCACACTAACCCAGTGAGCTAACAGGGGAACCCTGCTTTCTTCTGGTTTTCTGACACCCCAACCCGGGAGTGTGCTGCAGTTACAGGGATCTGGGCCCACGGAAGTGTTTGGTACTACGCTCTGTGCTGGATTTGAACCCAGGTTGTTGTGGTTTAGGCCCTTGTTCTCAACCCACTACACCACAATTTGTTTCTGCAACACGGTTAAAACAGAAATGTACAGCTTACCGCCAGGGATGCAGTTCCTTGCATTACCACAAGATGGAAGCCTCAGCCCACCTGTTAAGTTCTGTCTGACCTGTCCCACTCAGCCGTCTTCTGCGTGTAGGTGTGTGTTTGTGTGTCCGTGTGTGGGGGGGTGTCCACCAGACTTATGTTTCCCCTCTGCCATGAGTTTGTGACAGCCATCTCTGGGAGTACTACCTGTCAGGTAAGAAAACACATTCACTCAAACACACACACATGAAAACACAAACGCACACAACACATACACATGGTTGTCTGTCATGAGATGAGTTAGTGAGAAGATTGCATCTGAAAGAAATCAATCCTCGGATCAATTCCTTCTCTCTCTCTGGGGCTCTATCTCCTGAGACCCATGAAAATGACTGTAAATATGTTGTTAATTTTCCATTCTTTTGCAACCCTAACCGAGAGTTTACTCTTACAGTAGCCTATGTAAGGTTCTAGATGTTTGCTTATTTACACAAAATGTTTGTGTTTTTCCATTTATAGTAATCAGTAGTAGCCCAAAGAGTTAACATGAACAGAGGAAGCAGAATAGACTGGTGTAGTGGAAGATATATTTGGAAGATAGGAAGTTACCGTAGCATTTCTGACTTCCTTCACTCTGGTGTCTGCCCATTGCTGTGCTGTTCTGTACCAATCAGAAGTTGTTCTGTTGTCAAATTGTAACACTTAGGCCGTGTTCACACTTGACTTCTTTTTTCAGAAAAAAGCGCTGCCTTCAGCGCCTTTTTACATGCAACCCTATTAGATATGCTATCAGGTAGGCTAAATATTTAACGTATTTTAAAAACATTTTATTTATATTTGCATACAGTGTTTGAGTTTGAAAACAATTTCATGTTTCTCCTAATAGGCAAAACAACCATGGAAATTATGGAAACTTCGTCCTCAATTAATGACACTTACTTTGATGTTGACTATGATTACAGCTATTATTATTTTGACTATATGAATGGTTCTTGGCCGTGTGAAAATATTCAGGGCGAAGCATTTGGCCGGAATTTTCTAGTCCTTACTGAAAGCATTATTTGCTTGCTCAGCATTATCGTAAATGCGCTTTTTATTTTGTCTTTGGTCAAATCAAAACTCCTGCAAAAGATATTACCTATGAGTATTGCCATCTCCAGTATTTTGTTTACAATCACATTGCCGTTTTATGCTATTTATGCTCACAGTGAATGGATGTTTGGCAACATTGTCTGTAAGACCGTCACAGCTATTCACACTACTACTATGTATAGCAGTATACTTTTTAGTATTTGTTTAGGTCTGGAGATATATTTAGGTGTGAAATGGAACTTGTCAGGGAGGACCCACTCATCACCAGTAAGACTTCCAATAGTTTGCTCTGTGATTTGGATATTATCTTCATTGGCTGCAGTACCATCTTGGACCTTTGTCGAAGAGGTCAACAGCAATGGACAGAAACTTTGCACCTACCATTTTGGAGAAGACCACCACCCATCTACTTGGATGATCTTTAAAAAGTTTCAGCTGAACATCTTTGGGTTTCTCGTACCCTTTTCAACCCTTCTGTTCTGCTCCTTGCGAGTCTGCTGTGCCATGACCAAGCTCACACCGCGGGGGAAATCAAGCGCTCACAAACTTCTGGTGGTTGTGGTAGTATTCTTTGTACTTTGGTTTCCATACAACTGTGTCTTGTTTCTGTATTCTGTGCAGATCTGGCAAGCATGGAGCTGTACCTCCAACCTTAACCTGGAATTTGCCATTCAGATCACCGAATGCATTGCTTTCAGTCATAGTTTTATCAACCCTATTGTGTATGGATATGTTAACAGGAGGGTTTGGAGGTGTTTCGCCAAAATGTGTGTGGGGAGATGTAACACTAGTACTGAGTATACTCTGGAGGGAACCAACAGTACTGATTCCTCCTCAGTCCATGGAGATGGTGTTGAGCTAAAAGCAGTTCAGTGTCACCACCAAAATACAGCAAATGAACTTCCTGAGAGACTGTCATGAAGAAGATATGAATGGCTATGTTAAGGCTTGCTAAAACACAATGAAGAAACTAGTGTGAATGCATGTATGGAATCTTGTTTGCTTAAAAATTGTACACATGTTTAGGCAGTCAGTAAATGCAAGCAATTCTCAATCGAGATGAATACATTGGTTTGTTTTGTAGTTCTGCTGATCTCTTCAGGAAATGAGGTTGACAACACCCTTCCTAATTGTTTCATTATGTCAGCACAACTTATTTATTTTTTATCAGTATCCTTGATTTGTTTTCTTGAACAAGAGCCATACAAGTTCTATTTAATTTCATTAAGTACAGTTTTGCAGAGTAAAAATATCACTTTTCAGCTTCTGTTTTCCTTACATTATAACCAATGGTGTCAGTAGAAACAAAAGCAGCATGGTAATTCTTCCAGCATTTCCAAAAATCAAACTTGCGGATCCAACCCTATGTCCTTTGCCGTCATGTGTGTCCATAAAGGCAACTCTTAGTAGGCCTAGTATGTAATCCAGACCATTTCAGCAATTATATGAACACAGAATGATGCGATTAGGCTAAATGGATGTACTACAATTTACACAGAAGGGGGCTATGTTCATTCATTATGTGTCATATATTCTTGTTTGCCATGTTGGTGCCATGAAACTGCACTCATGAGTAGCTGATGACGCAAAGATATGTTCTGTCTGCTGCATTGTACTAGGCATGGCACTTTACTATGCACTACTGTAATGCAGAAGTCATTGTAAGGCTACTTGATGAACTGAGATGCTAAGACTGCACTGCTGTATTACTATTTTAGTTCACCTTATATTCATCAGATGTGAAGGTTGCTATACTTTTTGAATTATTGTAGGATTGTAGTACATTAATCTGAGATGTTACTTAACGATGTTGCTAGCAAATACAGACTTTTCCTTGACACTGACCGAGTATGCACTTGTGATTCTTGATCTTCTACAATATTGTCTCTGTACTATTTGTACTTCGCTTTGGATAAAAGAGTCATCCAAATGAATTAAATGTCAAAGTATTGACATTTGACGTAGCTTGCATTTGACATTGACACAGTTTGACATTTCAATCAAGCTCTCCAATGTGGAAGAGAGCTTGCTGCACGTTTAACAATGGGAATTTAGTAGAGTAGAATGCAATTCGCTGCATGCGTCCGTCACATTGGCAGTTCTTTTTCCCCCCACATGTACAGAATGTATGTTTTTAGAATCTTTACTGGATGGCGATAAGCCCACAAACTACTGCGTCTTCCCATGAAGCTCGCAGCCTCATTAACTGACAAATTGTATGTAGCCTATTGTATGTATTACTTGGCCAATTTAATTTGGACTACTTTGGTCCTCAATAGAAGCCTCACAAATAAGAGAATATCTCAGAATTTGTGAGATATGCAGGTAACAGTTCATGGCCTTCAAAGGGAGGTAGTGGCATTTATCTTACAATTCATGTTTGTGCAAACCTCATTTTGTGTAGAAATATTTATTGCCAGTAGGTGGCGACCTTTAGTTCCGAAAGTAGATTAGTTTCGAACTAAACTCCGCTTCCATGTGTAGCCTGCTCTTTGCTGTGTACCACACGTACACGGGATTTGATCTAACACTGTATATGGTTTAGATGGTTTTATATTAGCACCCTATCGTGCTCCTGCGGGCAGTCCCTTGTGTCCAATTGTGTCCAGTGGGATTTCTTCACTTGATCGAATGCACGTCTATTTTGCTCCGTTAAGCTTTTCATGGGTTAACGAGTAAGGGTCGTGTGTGCACATACAATAATATATTTAATCAATATAATGTAATTAAGTAACACTGGTTCGTGGGTGAGCAGAGCGCAATTGCTGAAACAGTGCCACGTGACTCGTTGTCTGTGATAGCAGGCACGTCACGACCCGAGTCACTTCTCGCTGTTATGTTAAATACTCGCACATGGTCACAACAGTCAAACGAGCGAACTCATATATTTTTGTGATTAGAGAGCAGACGCCCTCGACATTTTCCGTTACAGCTAGTTAAATAAGCCTGTGTAGCTTGTTTACCAACTTTTCAGCTGTTGTTGAATATTATAAAACAAGGACAATCTTGTTTTCTTACTTGTTTTAGGTACTAGCTAGCTAGCTAGCTAGAAGAGGCAGTCAGATTTGCAAGCCTAAACTCAGGCGGCCCAAGAAGGCAATTACCAACAACATCTTTGTGCAAGACCTCCACGATGTCAACCAACACCAAACAGGTGAAGAGCTGTCCCATTCCCACACGGGTTCTTACTCTCAAGGACTGGTCCCAGCTGCCAGACTGCTACAGTCAAACACCTGGAGGGACTCTTTTCTCTACAACACCTGGGGGTACGTGTCTAAACCCAGTCTAGTTGGCTGTAAGTTTAGCTGTGTTGGCTAACATGAAGCTAACTGCTATGAAACCTGTTGCGAGAATGGATTGGAATTGAGTTTAGTAATGGATTGAGCGTGAACGTCAACATTTTGAATTTGAATGTCGGATGTTTCTCGTGTAATGGATCGGTTTTCTTTGTGCTGCATCGAATGTTAATCTGCACCCATGCATGTCAGACAGTAAACAACTGCCACGCGCCTGACAACATCAGTGCATTCTTCTTCTTTGACCTAGCTGCTAGCAGGCTAACTCGTTGTTGTTGACGTGGTGAACGCGCTAAAAATATGGTAGGCTGCTAAACGCGCAAGTTTCACCCACATTTTCAGTAACGTCAAAAGGCTTACTTGATTTGTGACTGATATCAAGTTTACTTCATGTAAATGCGTGTGGAACGTCAGATGTTTAAGAAAGAGTGGCTGTTGGTATGGTGGCTAATCAAAGGCATTTTGATATATTGCATGACATCAAGTAGGCTAGCTGCACCAAAACAGTCGCATTAACTATGTAAATAGAAACTAGGTGAGTGAGAGAAGATGGATATTGGTTTGAAACAAGTTTGGGCACCTGTTGGCTATGGAATACAAGAGGCTAGGAATTGTTGCCTGGTCAGTGTTTAGCAAACACTGATAAGTACACCACAACAAGATGTTTGGAGTTGTTGACACATGGCCATGTGACTGCTGCAGGCAGAGCTGCAAGATGATTGGGAGGTGGAAGGGAGGGGATATAAAAATTTACACCCCCCCCCACCTCATCTTTCTCCACTGTATTTCAGGAATTCTAGAGAACATTCTGTTCTAGGAAAGGAAATGAAAGGTGGATGTGGGAAGGAGGGGAGAGATTAGCAACAAGCCAAGTAAGAGAAAGGAAGGAATAGTGTGAAACCCCTGTCTTCTTCTTAGAATGGTTACTTTTAGGAGGCCTCAGGAGAGGGGGAAGGAAGGTTGGTTCTTGTGTTTTTCGTTCCCCCATATTGAACTGTCGGCCCCATATACTTTATGGTTGAATGTGGACACATTTCGCCCCGCCCCCTTTTCTGACAGGGACTAGTCACTGATGCTTATCGACATGTTTGCATAAATGCTAGCCCTTGCTTGGCTTGTGACCGTGGGCCTGCTGTTGTGACAGCCTGTTGTGTCCTGGTGGGCTCTGCCGCCTGCCGTCTTGTCTGATGTTACATTAGATCACATTGAGGGTAGGTTTCCACTGAACAAAGAGATTGGACAAGACTGTTTAGAGCTGGGCCTCTTTTGCATAAATGGCCTGCATTAGCAACCATTGCATGGGTGCAGCTAACTTGCATTCCTATTTTTCTCTACCCCTCCACCCACCCCACACTCCCTCTCCCCTCTCTCACACACACTCCCCTTTTGTTCAGTACAGGCTGCACAACAGGCAGTGATTACGTAACATGTTTTTTACTGGTGTGAAGCATAGGGAACTGATACAGTCCTGGAACAGTTCAAACTCCGGTGTGGAGTTACAAAGGGGAACCGGCCACTCCCCGGCCTCGTGGTCTTGTCCTGGGCAAACTTCACCAGAAACGCCACAACACGACGCGTCACTGGTTGTTGGCCTTCTGTCACGTCAGCACCCAGGAGAATCCAGAGATTTAAAGAGACACGGCCTGTTTGACCATGCTGGTGGTTGGGGCCTGCATACCTGCCCCCCGTCCCCCGTCCCCCTGTGCAGCTACCCAACAGCCTTAACCCATGCTGCCGCAGCCAGATATGGCCCTGGCCTGGCCCTGGGAGAGAATGTGTTTGTGTTTGAGATTCCTAGAACAGACTCTGCTGTGCCAACCCACAGCTCCCCCTCCATCCTTGTGCTCAGAACAGGGCGTGTTTGGTATGCGTCCAGCAGCCCTGGCCATGGGACCGTAGGGACACATATATATGCACACACACTTCATAAGAAAGCCGCTGGCCATGTCTTTTAACTTTCGTTCCCTACTGTTACAACCCACCCCGGCAGGAAATGATTTCTGCTTTCAAAAAACTTAGATGGAAGACAAAGACTGTACACAATCTGCAAAAATGCATCTGTCAGTGACTCAGAATGAGATTATTGTTTTTTTGTGACTTTCTTGCTTATAGTGCAGAAACTAGTAACACAATTATCTTAACCCTCATGCCCCCCCCCCCCCCTTCTCTCTTTCTCATACAGGAACCCGCATCATCTACGACAGGAAGTTTCTCTTGGACTGTCGAAACTCTCCCATCGCCCGCACCCCTCCGTGCTGCCTCCCCCAAATCCCGGGGGTCACTGTTCCTGCCCTGCACCCCCTGGGCAAGCTCCAGGAGCTGAAGGAAGAGATGGAGGAGGAGGAGAAAGACCTGGCTGGTGAAGAATCCCTCTCTCATGCACACACACACCCTTAGGAAGTCTTATGAGATGGAGAGAGACTCCAGGGTTTCCCGCAGAAAATTGTCCGACAGACTAATCCGGGGCGGGGGGGGGGGCTAGTAAGGGAGTCAGGTGGCTGAGCGGTTAGGGCAGTGGTTCTCAATCCTGGTCCTCGGGACCCCCTGCCCTGCATGTTTTAGATATTTCCCTGCTCCAACACACCTGATTCAAATACATGGGCCTGATAACGACCCATTCATTTTAATCAGGTGTGTTGGAGCAGGGAAACGTCTAAAACATGCAGGGCAGGGGGTCCCGAGGACCAGGATTGAGAACCACTGGGTTAGGGAATCGGGCTAGTAATCTGAAGGTTGCCAGTTCGATTCCCGGCCGTGTCCTTGGGCAAGGCACTTCACCCTACTTGCCTTGGGGGGAATGTCCCTGTACTTACTGTAAGTCGCTCTGGATAAGAGCATCTGCTAAATGTAAATGTAATGTAGTTTGTGCGACGGTGGATAGTTTGTGCGATAGACTAATGCCTTCTGCAGAGAAGGGAGAGTGGCATTTTGGAATGGATGTCTATAGAAAGTGTTATCAGATGGAGAGAACTCCATGCATGACATGCCGTACACACCCACACACGTACTTGTCAGCCGTCTCCATGACACTGAGGGGAGGTGGAGGCGAGGCCTGCCGAGTCCAAACAGGATCCAGCTCCCAGAGTCAACCCTGGTCTTTACTTCCTGAACCCTAGAGGAGAGTCCTGTTACCTGGAAGCAGAGTTAACGCCTGCTGTTCCTGTTCTCATGACGGCCTACCATACTGTTTATCCTCACTGCTAGTGCTTAGGTACATGCCTCAAGTGTTGTCTGTTCCGTAAGTGTAAGGCAGGGAATTTGGAACAGGGTTTGTGTTGAAGTCATGTTAGTAGCCACTAGACATGTTGATGCACTGCAGCTGTGGCCTGTGGGCAGTGCTAGGTCTATGGGTATATAATCCTGGCTATGCTTTTACCCGACACTGGGTGAGTGTTTCCCAGGATGCCTACCTCGATTTCTGGAACAAACCTCGAATGGAACTGCTGTTGTGCCTGTTCTCTTGAGCAGAGCTTGCTAAGTTTTGCTAGCTTGCCACTAGACATGTCCATGCACTGCAGCTGTAGGGCTGTGCGGGCAGTGCTAGACATGGTTGGCTCGCTCTGCACTTGTTTCACCCCAGGCCTGGCCTGGCCAGAATCGGAACCCGAGCGTGTCTCGTCTCGTCGAGCGCTAGGGCAGGAGGCGAAGCGTCAACAGTTGTCAGACATTAGCACCGTGTGCTATTCTAGTCTTACCAGTGGCTCTCCTGGAATGCAGCTGGGTTTTAACACTTGAGCTGAACTAGGCCAGGGCTGCCTTTTAGACCTGAGCTAGCCTGCATAAGAGCCGTAGAAGTGACCGCAACACACCACACCCACGGCCCACTTTACGGCCTGGACCTGTTGTTGGATTGTGCTGCTTGTGTATCTGGTTCTTGGCACCCCGCTCTCTGCATCTCCCCCAGTGAGCTCCCTGCCTGCTGGTTATCTGTAGGGTCCAAGCTGACTCTTACGGACAATCGTCGTTGTTTTGAAATGGGAGGCCGTTGGTCTATCAGTCCTCGTTGTTATCTTGAGGGTATCAGCTAGCTATGAGCGGAGATTAGGGAGGAGCAGGAGAGGATAGTAGGCGTGGTCATCGGCCTCTTGGTGAGACATGATGGTTCATGCCCCTTCAGCTGTTGGTCACGGGACAGATTGTTGTCGGATGTTGTCTTTGGAGATGAGGCACAGCCTCCTCCCCCTCTTTCCACCTCCCCCCCTCCCCCCCTCTCTCTCTCTCTCTCAACCTATGTATAGTGAGATGGTGGGGTTTAGAGTGACCTGGTATTTGCTGGCTGGTGGTGGGGTGAAGTAGGGGTTGGGACATTAAGACTTGCATGTTAATAAAATTACCAGACAAACTATCCCATTGATGTGAGTTGCAGGACGGCCTTACGCCCCCTATCACCCCAGGCGTTATTTGGGTGTGGTAGGACCGTGTGCTGACAAGTAAAGATTGATTGTCTGTGATGGCTAACCTCTCTCTCCCTCTTCTCTCGTAGATGACAGCCAGTTTGAGATGGACATGTGATTTGAGGTTCCTGTGAAGAGCTGTTTTGAACCTCCGCCGTCTCTCGTGACCCGCACGCCTTACACACTCTTTTTCAACTTTCTTTCTTTTCTTTTTTTTTTTTCAAACATATTTTTGAGGAACCAAAAAGAGGGGAAAAAAAAGGAAGCTTATTGGGAGTCGTTGACCCCTTGAGTTCTAACAAAAAAAAAGTAAGTTAAGTGCAAAAGGGCGTTTTAATAGAGGACTGGTTGCAGACTTCGAGTTGTAACTGGAAGAAAGGATCAGATTGTTTGCTGGACATTTTTTCCCGTGTTGTAAATATGACTATGGTACTTTATATTTTTTAACAGGGAGGGAGGGATTCAAGAGAAGTACTTGTAAAGCAGGGATGTTTGCTAAGGGCTGTGTTGCCAAAATTGTTTTTTTAAGAGTTTTCCTCCATTTTGGAGGTGTATGTAAGTTGGTCCTTGACCCAGAGGTGAGGAGTTAAGTTCAGACAGGCTGTGGATGAGCTCTTCCTTGTGTTCTGAAGGAGGAATAAGGTCTGTGAAAAATAAAAAAACAAACATGAAATTGAGTTGCGTGCTTTCTGTCTAAATACAACACTCCCATGTTTAGAGACTGGTAACAAGCTTACCATATCATTTTCATTTGAATCACCTGGAAACGTTTCTCTGTCTGACCTAGTTAAATGTACAGACATGAGCCACACCTGTGTTTGGAGGTTATCACGACTGCATTGCCTCCTCTTATCAGAAACATAACATAATAAACATCAACAATAAGCATAAGTGTCATAACATGTCCTTTGCTCTGCCCTATGATACGATGTTGACTAAAACATTGAGTAGAGAAAAACAAAAAAACAATTACAATTCAAATGACCAAATACTGATTTTGTGAGCGACCTTAGGACAGTCCTTCAAGGTGAGGCCATTACACTGCAGTGTCAAAATCGAACAGCCACACTGAAGTTAAGGAACAGGTTAACCCCCGCTTACATAAGGCACTGGGTGGCCGTATATATGGAACATGACCACGTGGACGTACCATAAATTAAGCCACACATTCCAGGCTTCAACAGTGGTCTCAGACATGTAACTCACAGAGCATTACAACCAAGACAGATCTTCAACACAATCTAACCAGGCGGGTTCTACAGGAACATGAGAACACGTTCTGAAGAATGTATATAATGACCCCATGCATTCATAGCACCTATCCACTATGGAGGAATAGAAAATACAGTTGGAGCAGGGCTCTAGTACTAAAGTTGGGTTAGGCATGGCTACTAGAGTTAGAGCTTGGTACGAGAGTTAAGTTAGGGATGTAGAAGTTAGGTAAGAGCTGGACATTAGAGTTGCCCTAAGGCTGTAGACATAGACTTACAATCTATATGACATTCTATACCCAGCTAGTCAGGATAATCCCTGCATCCTCTCTCTGGCCTGCTCCCATGACTATCAAAGCGGATAGAAACAAATGTATGTATCTAGAGCATGTTTATGTAGGGATTTATGTGTTTGAAGTGGCGTTTTCACTGAGGACAATATGAAACATCAGAGCAGGCTGGGGCAGAGGCCCCTCCTACTGGGGCCCTGTACACAGCCAGACTAAGACAACACGATGCCCCCCGGTTCTGCTGTGGGATGTGGGTCCCAAACTGGGCAGCTGCTCTGCTCCCATGGACCTGCTGACCTCAGCACACCACCCCGGGCCTCACCAGGATCAAACCAAACCTCATGACTACCTATCAGACACACACACGCAGCCACATGGCTGTGTGTGTGTGTCTCGGGTAGCAATGTTCTGTTTGTAATTGAGACAGCTGGATGGCGTACAGGGGCACGAAACGTATTGTTTGCGGAGCGCGGGTGTGTGTGTGTGTGCGTCGGTGTGGCGCGTGCGTGCGTGTGTGTGTTAACAGGGCCAGGTTCCAGCTGGCTAGGTGGATATGGTCACATGCCGTCTCCTGTGATTGTGATGAAGCGATCCCCTCTCTGAGGGATGGAGCTCTGACTGTCAGCTTGATTTATCAGGGATTACACAGAAAGAGGCCACAGTGAACTGATAGTTCAGCTCTCACATCTCCTCCTTGCACACACACACACACACACACACACACACACACACACACACACACACGCACACACACACACAGAGGTCAGTGTATCTGACATTTACAGTATATCTATTTATGTAGCCCATGCATATACACACCCCAAGCCCACACTTACTTACATAAGCATACATGCGGAGTACAGTAACGCTGATACTGTACGTTTTAGGGCTAATCAAAAGGGACATGGATCTCCCTGAGGCCCCCCCCCTCACCACCTTCCTTCCTGTCCCCTGACAGTCCTCTAGTGGGGGAGGGAGTTCGTCTGAGCAGCTATTTTTGTCGACTCCACCTCCAAATGTTGATGGCACTGGACGAATCGCTATGGTGATGAGTGTAAACAGCCAGCATGTTTAGTCACATACATCATAAATCGTAGGGGGGAGGAGGACAGCTGGGTAACATGCTTTGCAAAACAACCTACACACACTCACACAGACCAATTTCATAGTAGCACATTTAACTTATAAATACACAAACACACACATACAGTATCAAGATCACACACATGATCTTACAAACACACACCAACACTCAGGTCCGAAGTCTATCATCTGCAACATGTGAATGCCTTTTACTAGAAGCACACTGCATTTTGAAAATATGTTTCTCTACACATACAGGGTGACCCAAGGATCCATTATCTAGTAAACAACATGTTGTAGGGTCCGGGTGAAAACATGGAGCAAAGGGCAGGTTAGAGATGGAGCAATGTTGATACGGAGCTTTAACAAGAGTGACACCAGAGGTGAGGTCAGGCATTGGACAGAAGGTCACACCATGTGCCTCTGATTGCTGTTATATTCCACGCCATCTGTGAAGCCCCCACTCCTCCTCACCTCCACCACTTCACACCTACTCACCTCCACTCCCCCACACCTCCTCACCTCCTCACCTCCACTCCCCCACACCTCCTCACCTCCACACCTCCACACCTCCACTCCTCCTCACCTCCACCACTTCACACCTCCTCACCTCCACTCCCCCACTCCCCCACACCTCCTCACCTCCTCACCTCCACTCCCCCACTCCCCCACACCTCCTCACCTCCTCACCTCCACTCCCCCACACTTCCTCACCTCCACACCTCCACTCCTCCTCACCTCCACCACTTCACACCTCCTCACCTCCACTCCCCCACTCCCCCACACCTCCTCACCTCCTCACCTCCTCACCTCCACTCCCCCACTCCCCCACACCTCCTCACCTCCTCACCTCCACTCCCCCACACCTCCTCACCTCCTCACCTCCTCACCTCCACTCCCCCACACCTCCTCACCTCCACACCTCCACTCCTCCTCACCTCCACCACTTCACACCTCCTCACCTCCACTCCCCCACTCCCCCACACCTCCTCACCTCCTCACCTCCACTCCCCCACACCTCCTCACCTCCACCACTTCACACCTCCTCACCTCCTCACCTCCACTCCCCCACTCCCCCACACCTCCTCACCTCCTCACCTCCACTCCCCCACTCCCCCACACCTCCTCACCTCCACTCCCCCACACCTCCTCACCTCCACACCTCCACACCTCCACTCCTCCTCACCTCCACCACTTCACACCTCCTCACCTCCACACCTCCACACCTCCACCACTTCACACCTCCTCACCTCCACACCTCCTCACCTCCACACCTCCTCACCTCCACTCCTCCACACCTCCACCACTTCACACCTCCACCACTTCACACCTCCTCACCTCCACACCTCCACCACTTCACACCTCCTCACCTCCACACCTCCACACCTCCTCACCTCCACACCTCCTCACCTCCTCACCTCCACTCCTCCACACCTCCACCACTTCACACCTCCTCACCTCCACACCTCCACCACTTCACTCCTCCTCATCTCCACTCCTTCTCCACCAGGGGGCGTAAGGCCATCCTGCAACTCACATCAATGGGATAGTTTGTCTGGTCATTTTATTAACATGCAAGTCTTAATGTCCCAACCCCTACTTCACCCCCACCACCAGCCAGCAAATACCAGGTCACTCTAAACCCCACCATCTCACTATACATAGGTTGAGAGAGAGAGGGGGAGGTGGAAAGAGGGGGAGGAGGCTGTGCCTCATCTCCAAAGACAACATCCGACAACAATCTGTCCCGTGACCAACAGCTGAAGGGGCATGAACCATCATGTCTCACCAAGAGGCCGATGACCACGCCTACTATCCTCTCCTGCTCCTCCCTAATCTCCGCTCATAGCTAGCTGATACCCTCAAGATAACAACGTGGACTGATAGACCAACGGCCTCCCATCTCAAAACAACGACGATTGACCAACGGCCGATGACCACGCCTACCGCACCATCAACCATCAAGTTGTCCACAATAAAAACAATACAAACGACGATAGGCAAAACACGACTGCGGCCTGTCAAATGAGTTTGAGTTTGTTTTATAGGCTGGTGTGGTCCATCAGCTGTTACACAATGGATGTTATGTCACATATGGGACAGTGTGGTCTCACAAGACAGCCGATAGCAGCAGGTGTCTGGCAGATCTGCAATCTATCTCCCACATATATTTGGACACACTGCCATCAAACATTCTCTGGCCGAAGGCCATTTAAGTACACTTTATCTGTAATAGTCCAGATCTTATTTTATATAATGGGCCTTTTTTTAATCTTCCTTTAAGGTCTTCTACTGGTTTTCCTGCTGAAAGTATTGATGGGCATGTTTTGGACCAGAGTTCAGTCACTGTTTCAACCAAGACTGGCTTTCCCAACTGTCTAGGGCTGCCACACAGATCTGTGAAGACACATGAGACTGTGTTTCACAATCTGGTGTGTGTGTTTATATATGTGTGTGTGTGCTTTATAGTATCCTGAAGGATGTGACACTGTAGGATTTATTTTTATTCTTAACAGTTTACTGCACGTAATTATTATGAATGGTCTGTGTTAAACAATGGCAAAAAGGATGATAGGTTATGCTATTGGGTTAGCATGATATCTGCCTCTTGTAGCCTCTTGTAGCCTGTTCCATGGCTATACTAGAGAATCTTGACATTTAAGATTAACTATAATGTAATGGTCAGCTAGGTGTTTAACCCTCCTATTGTCTTAAGATATACTAACACCTATTACCTTTGTGTCACTATGACCCAGGGTCTAATTGATCTCATAACTCACCTCGACCTTTGATTACTAATGTGAAATTTGGCACAGTATAGAATACAGCCAAATAGTCATTAACAACATCAGCTGTTTTGTTAATTATCTGGCATCCACCAAAGGGCCCAAAGGTAAAGTTATAAACCCATGAAGGCCACTCCGACTACAGACACATTTAAACTAAATCAAAGAGGTTGTGGTGCTGTCATATTACCATGAACATTAAACTGCCAAATTAAACACCTTTGACTTTTTTTCTCCAACAAGTTGATTTCAAGACTGGTTGCAAAATATTTTAATTAGTGTTCGTTCCAGCGTCCATATAATGCAAACATACAAACTTAAATGAATAATAGACAAAACATTACCTGGTCTTATGTCGTATTTCTCCCCTTTGCTCTCCTTTTCCCTTCCTGATATGGTTAGACCTCACAGGGACTGAAGGGTACAACCCAGTCAGTATTTTCTCAGGTAATTTCAACCTCCATAGCCATTTTTGGGGGGAGCTATGCTGTAAAATAAATATTATTTCCCAAAATGTCAATTTTTTGGCTCATTTTAGGAAGATTCATGTTTTACATCAGTTTTTGAGATCTAAATATGATTTAGGGGTTGTTGACCCCAGGACAATGTGAGGTTAAGACTCATGCAATGGATTCATCCCTTAGGCTTCTTCTCAGCAGCACAACGCAGGCTTGGCTTGGCCCAGCGAAAGGGAGACAATGCTGCTCCCAGGTGGTTTAAATCAGGTACTGCACCAAATTTAAACCAAATTTAAAACGAATTTACTTTATGTCAAGTGTGAATGGTTAAAAAAGTGTCTAATAGGCTTATGTTTAATATGGTGTTAGAAGAGGCAGCTTCGTTAAACTAATTACAGACATTTTACTAAAAAAGTCTTTATTATGCAATACATTTTGTGGAATGCATCGACTAAATGTGACTGTCTATATTATTTCATTCAGTCTTTTAATTTTTTTCATTCAGTCATTTATCCACCAAGGTCCATAAATATATAGTTTTTATACGTTGCTCTGACCAGTCATCTTTCAGTTCCGTGCGTATTTCGTCACATCTGTCTATGATGTGTTTTTAGTCGACCCAGCAGCAAGATGATTTTCGGTCACCGATGAGTTTCGGTCACCGATGAGTTTCGTTATGTTCTCATCGAGGTGCGTAGAGAGTGGTTACAGACTCAGCCATTAACCAATCAATGAAAAAAGCGGTAAGTGCGATAGGACCGTTTTTCCGACCCTTGATACCCCTTGCTCTAGATGACGTCACGGCCCCCCACACAAAAGATACGCACTATGTTTTAAGAGAAGACGCGGTGGTTGTGTTCCACAATGCGGTAAAGATTTTGAAATAATACACAGCACGTTTAAGGATCATTTTTTAAACTCTTCGAGTTACAACAATACATAAAATACACGACTACAGTTTTCAATAAGGTATGTATTCTATGGCTTATTTTATGTTCGTGAACGTAGCTCATCAACTTGCCGGCTGGAAAATAGCAAATCGACACCGTTGTCCACTGGGCCCAGGCCCAGTGCAGGTGCGAGTTTTATCATGTTCTTATAATAATATTCTATTGCTTCTAACGCGACCACGGCTCATTTTTTAGACATAGAGTAGGCTGCTTGCTAAATACAAGGCTATACGACTTAAATGTTCTGCTATGCTCATATCAAAACACAATATTTAGATGGGGACTGGTCGTCAACGTCGGCTAGTATTGGCTTTGGTCAACGTTTTGCACTCAAATGTTTCAATTTGGGTGATATCTGTGCATAAAATAAACGAAACCGGTTAACTTTGTTGGAAGAACTGTAAACTACAAAGCTTGTGAGGAATTTAAACGTGTTTGATATAAATGCCTTACATTAGGCTATATTAACCGACGATTTGGTCGAAGGAAACAAAATCAGCATATTATTGCATATTATCCTGTCGTGAACGTCTCTCGGCTTCTAAACGAGCCATTCAACCACAATAACCATGGTGAATTATTAATTACTAGTAGTTAGTTGGAGTAGCAGCCCGTGTTACATTTCAACACACATTTCATCTCACTCCCAAAGAAACCAATTTACTCACAAACATAGTTAGAGACCTGTAGTATCACCCTAAGACTGAACAGCGTGATGAAAGGACGGATGCAGACTAGGTGCAGATCAGTTTTTTCTCTCGATGGTTTCCCTGCTAATTAGATCCCTTGTGATCTCGACGACCCTCACCAGAGTCTTGGTAGTCAGTTAGATAACTAAAGAGCTAGATGTTGTGTCACCTGGAGCAGAGAGGCCTGGAAGTGTAGAGGCATCGTTTAGGTCGTCGCTCATCACATTTCTATTGATCTTTCACTCCCCTGCTGCCATTTTGCTTGTTTTTACTTGGTCAATACAGTATGGATTACATTAGATTTATGCTAGAGGAGGCCATAGTTATGACATACATCTGAAGAATACAAGTGACCTGTGTGTGTGCCGTGGCAGTGTTGTGGAAAACAATCATGCCATATCATGGTTCACTGCTTCCAAAGACAGACGCTACACGCAAGCGTGCACACACGTACACACGCAGTAATAGTGTGCTCTTGAGAGCAAGACAGAAAGAGAGAGAATAGCCAAACTATACAAAGATCAAAACTACCTCCACCACCCCAAGTAAAATAGTGAAATGCATCTGGTTCACGTAAATATATACATATATATTTAACAGCCTTTTATGATGTGTCTTCACTTGTGGTGTTTTTGTGGTACTACTGGGTCCACTATTGTATGTGATCAGACGATCCCAGATGCAGCACTGAGGTTATTACTAATCTTCTACTTTAAGAAGAAGAGATTAGCGACAGTCCAGGGTACCAGAGGGAGGTGCTGAGAAAAGGCTCTCTTCAGCTCGCAGAGAAGAAGAATACATGGACTCTTCGAGCCCTGCCCCCGAAGACAAAGCCCTGATTGTGTATAGTGAGAGCACTCAAGCTGGATGGAACATGTTGATAGGGGGAGCAAGAAAGACAGGGGAAGCCATTAGGTTTGCTGGACACATCACACTGACAGCTCTGTCCCTGCTCCCTACTGCGTTTGTTGTGGCATTCCCTCCTGGGGATTTACAGTTTCCCATAACATACCATGTGACCGAACAAATGCCTAGAGGCTAGGACTAGGCCTACGTTTTCAAAGAATCGGAGTTGCTTTCAAAGATCCCTCTTGATAACATTCAAGAAAAGCAGCCTGCGGTCGATGTGTTGCTCTGAGGGTTTACAAGTAACACTGAATCAACAGTTTAAATAAGGCCGTGTTCACACTTGACTTCTTTTTTTAGAAAAAAGCACTGCCTTCAGCGCCTTTTGAGCGCCTTTCTGCCTTTTCAGAAAAGCGCTAGGTGACGTCAAGCGCCTTTCTGACGAGAATTTTTGTAACCTGAACGGGAATCATACATTCTAGCGATACATTATTATCCGTTATTTTCCGTGGTTACTTATCGACAGATAGCTACTATGGCCAATAAAATGCAATTACTTGCTTAAGCTTTGGCGTTTGAGGAGCCATAGCCTGGTAACTAAGGTAGAAGGTTACTAGGGAAGGTACACTCGTACCTACTCTCCTCGTCCTGATTGGTCATCTGTCAAAAAGGCGCTTGACGTCACCCAGCGCTTTTCTGAAAAGTTGAGAAAATTGAACTCAAAAAGGCGTCGGGCTCAGCGCTTTTTTAGAAGTTTTTAAAAGGCGGCCGCTTTTAAAAAAGGCGTCCGCCTTTTTCCTTATCCCATAGGGTTGCATGTAAAAAGGCGCTGAAGGCAGCGCTTTTTTCTGAAAAAAGAAGTCAAGTGTGAACACGGCCTTAAAAACAAATAATTTGTATTTTATTTTAACCTTTGCAATGTGAGGGGTCTGAGACAGCCCGGTTAAAAGAAAATGCTTCACTTTGTTTTTCTGCAACATCTCCTTTTTTCTCTCGCCCTTTCCCTCCCCCTCTCTCCCTCCCCTTCTCTCTTTCTCTCTCTGCTAAGCCGCCATGCAGAGTGTTGTCCTGTGTTGAGCCTCAGCCCAAGTGTTAATCATTTATACACAGATAAGAATGTTTTGTGTCTGACGCTGTCAGCCTGCGGTGCAACACAGTGACGGGACGGGGGCGTGGCCACTGACTGTGCTCTGACGGCTGATTGCTTTATGTACTGATTAGACTGCACCTTGTACGATTCACATCAGTGTGTGAATCACGATGTGATCACATTCACAGGCAGTTGCCGTCTCTTAAACCGACACAGCCATTGGGTAATACCCATGGTTAAAATGGGTTCTTTTCCTTCAGTGGTCTAAGATGAGCTTCTGTCCAATTGTGTCAATGGTCTCAAAAACAGAAGATACTGTTATCCAAAAACGCTGCAGGTTGTGCTCTCTGGATCAACACCCTATCATAGCTACAAGAAAGACAGTAACATAATACAAAGGCCCAGTGGGGGAGCCAGACAGGCTGTTAACCCCTGCTTAACACTGCATACATAGCCAACTATTTACTGAAAGGGAAATATGGTGAGCAAAGGGCTGTGGATAAGCCTCCATCGCTACATTAAAGGTGTCATGAATAAGGATATAGCATGCTTAAAAAGTAACTAAACACCAAAACCTATTTTTGGCGTTAAAATGGTAGGTTTAATACTCACGCACAGCCAAGCATATTAATCCCGGGCTTGATTCATACTGTTATTTCCCTAAATTTATTTTTATTATCATCTGGTGTTAAATCTCGTCTTTTTCTTTTTACCCATAGTAGTTAAAAACATTAGAAGGAATTTGTGATGTAGAGGTGCCCTTTAAGGGGTGCTGTTTTGTCATCACAGAGAGGGGTTGTGTGTGGAAAATTACAGCGTTCATCCTGTTTTACTTCAAACATTTCAGGAAGCCCCAAAATGAATATTTATGAAACAAACACAGACACCTTTTCACTAGAAAGCTATTATGATTACAAAAATATATATATGAAGGGGAGAGCTAGGCTGAAATTGAGTTGTTTGGTTACGCTTTCAAAACCTTGGCTACAGAAAGAACATAGCACAACGATCAGGAAGTTGTCTATGTTGTGTAGATGCATGTGGCATTGTGTCCATGGCAGTGGTTGCATCATAAAGAAAGTGTTCTGAGGAGGTAATTAGGTCGTCTCTGGGAATATCACCCCTTAACCCTTGTGCTGCCTTCGGGTCACATGACCCAAAGGTTCATAACGAACCATCGTTGTGTTTACCCAATTTTACCCAATGCAAAAACAAATACAAATAATTTTCTTTTAACCTTTGCAATGTGGGGGGGTCTGAGACAGCCCAACGGTTAAAAGAAAATGCTTCACTTTGTTTTTGTATGCGGTAAAGTTGTCAGAATGACCCGAAGATAACACAAGGGTTAATGTGACCCTGAAGAGCAGGTCCCTAAACACACAAACACAAACACACACACACACACACTATCTTCCTCTCTGTGCCTACTGAAAATACCAGATTAACAGATACAACATCTCTCTCTCTCTGTCTAGGTGACTCTCAGGTCTTCAGATGAACTTTGAGCAGCCTCCTCCATACACGGGCCCTGGCCCCACGGCCCCAGGGTACCCCGCCCAAGGCTACCCTCCTCAAGGCTTCCCCCCCCAGGGCTACCCTCCCCAGGGCTACCCTGTCAACATGGACCAGCCCAACCCGGCCTACCCCAACTACCCACCTGGGCCCATGGGGCCTGGAGGCCCTTACCCCGGCGGCCCTGGACAGCCCCCTTACCAAGGCTACCCTGGGCAGCCACAGCCCGGCTGGCAGGGGGGCCCCCCTCCTGGTCCAATGTATGGAGAGGCTCCTAAGAACACAGGTGGGTGCCACACGCTAGCTTCTTTAGCCCTCATAGGCTAACTTCATTTTAGCACAGAGAAAGGTAACAAACTAGCCTTCCAGAGAATATTCAAACGTGGTATGCAAAGAAAGATTTGGGTTTACTCCTGAGAGCACTGGAGTCAGTACACACACACGCGCACCACACAAAAAGCGTTGTCGTGACTGCTTGTCACATGACAGGTGAAAGGTAACTTCCTGATGTGCCCGTGTGACGTGCTGAGAGCGATTAATCCACATATCAGTTCATGATAAACATTGCTGTGTTTATTCTGCTACATGGAACTCTTCCATATCGGAGAGAGCAGCTATGAATAAGCTTTATCTGGGCTCTAGCTGGTTCTCCGGGAAACACACCCACAATCTCACACCCCTTTAGTCACTATGGAGAACTGTCTTCGTACTGTATCAATAAGGGAGAGAGAGCAGGTGTCTCCTTATGCAGGTATCTCCATATGCATGACCAATCACAAACAGAGAGAAGGAGGACTGATAGACAGAAGGACAGAAAGACACATATTCTGCCTGTCTGACTGTCTATCTGTCTGACATGTCTGTATACCTACTGCCTGCTTGTCTGTCTGTCTGTCTGTCTGTCTGTGCCTGCCTGGTAAGCTGAAAGGGCCTCCAGGCAGCAGTGTGTTTAAATCCCTGTGTGTGAGTGCTTGTGTCTGTGTGAGACAGAGACTGTGTACACCAGACCTCTTCTGCTCTATTGTCGCTGGTTATGTAACTGCACTGTATTTGCAGATGGGTCGAGGGCTGCGATGACTACGCCACGGCAACGGGCAGCGATGCTTCTAACTTTGAAACACGGGGTTAGGGTTAGGCAGGCCTAGTAACAGACACAGTGTCTAAATGTGAATGATAAATCTCCCCCCCCCCCTCTGTCCGTAGTGTACGTGGTGGAGGAGAGGAGGAGAGACGACACCGGAGACACGTGTCTGACCGCCTGCTGGACGGCCCTCTGTTGCTGCTGCCTGTGGGACATGCTGACATAACGCTCCCCGACCCCCGACCCAAGCCTCCCCTCTCTGTGCCTGTCTCCCTCTGAGCCTTAACCTCCCTCCAGTCCTGCCCTCCCCCTCTAACATCATCTCCTCTGCCCCCTCCCTCCCCCCCTCATCCTCGGGGCTACTCCTTAGCAGCTGACCTCATAAAGCTTCTAAGCATCCCCTTAATCTCAGGCTCTGTACTGTAGATAAGAAAACACACACACACACACTCTGATGGATACTCACACGTGCGCCCACACACACCCATACATTTTTCTTTGCGTAGTCACGCATGTACACACGCACGTACAAACACACACACACACAGACACAGACAGACAGATCTCAGGCTTGTGTAGTGATCACTTTTCCTTGGCACTTTAATATCTTATGACCTGTGTAAGATACTTCACCTGCCTTCGCTGTCCCACCCCGTCCTAAACATTTGCACGGTCATACTGCAAACGTAACTCCTATGCACTTCCTGGTCCTGACCCCGTCACAGCTCACCCCTCCCCTCCATAGACACCAAGACCACTGGATTCCACAGTGCTTCACGGTCACCTCGTTATGAAGATTATTGCTTGAAAAGTCTCCTTTGTGTTTTCACAATAGCTGTGGTTGCTGACGTCTGTCTTAAGCTGAATCAAATGACAATAAACTGAATGCATTTTTGAAGGCGATTTATGTTTGATTGACTGTATTTTCGATGCCTGCAATGTTGTTATCATGCTGACCTTAACAAGACCGATTTCATTATTGTTTTTAACACGCGTTCCTTTGACATGTAAAACAAATAATTGTGAAATCCAGATAAACTGATGAAACCAAATGACTTGGTAAATGCCTTTGCTTGACATGAGAATCTTGCATTAAGAATAAATTATTCCTGAGACTGAAAAGCCCGTCTGACGTTTCATGCCTGTGATGCATATCTGTATTTGTGTGTGTGTTTGGCGAGAGAGAGCTCATGCCCCTGTTAGAACCTTATGGAAATTGACTATTGAAGCTGCGTTTGTGAGTGTGTGACAGAGAGAGTGAGGGAGTGGGTGTGTGTGTGTGTATTATAGATCCGTGTGTTTGTCTATGTGTTTATTTATAACTGACTGGAATTTGACCTTGCCTCGGTGCTGTGGGGGTGTCTGTTTCGCAGGCTGGCACCTGATGCTGTTGTAGAACAGACCTGGAACAGCAGAGTGGGTCAGGCCAGAACAGACCTGGAACAGCAGAGTGGGTCAGGCCAGAACAGACCTGGAACAGCAGAGTGGGTCAGACCAGAACAGACCTGGAACAGCAGAGTGGGTCAGGCCAGAACAGACCTGGAACAGCAGAGTGGGTCAGGCCAGAACAGACCTGGAACAGCAGTGGGTCAGACCAGAACAGACCTGGAACAGCAGAGTGGGTCAGGCCAGAACAGACCTGGAACAGCAGTGGGTCAGACCAGAACAGACCTGGAACAGCAGAGTGGGTCAGGCCAGAACAGACCTGGAACAGCAGATTAGAACACTGGACAACTGCTCATCACATATAGACCAGGAAGGGGTGGAGCATACCAAAAAAAAGAAGGGAGAGAAAGAGACAGATGTGGAAGACACCGTGGTGGGAGGGACAGCCTCAGAGTGCAGAGTTAACACTGGGTTAACACAGAGTTAACACAGGGTTAACACAGGGTTAACAGAGTTAACACAGAGTTAACACAGTTAACACAGGGTTAACAGAGTTAACACAGTGTTAACAGAGTTAACACAGGGTTAACACAGAGTTAACACAGGGTTAACACAGAGTTAACACAGAGAACACACCAGACACAGGGACAGAACAGAGGTAAACAATTACGTTTTTTATTGATAAGATACCCCGAAGAGTCTCATTTCAGTGAGTGTATAAGAACCACGTTCCTTCGTTAATACTGATTTGGTACATTATGACATCCACCACGAGTCTCTTCACAGTGACTAGGATCCTTGACTACGATGTATGGGGACCTAGGACAGCAAGATCTCTGCATCAGAACCAAAACAAACCGTGGAAAACAACCATCAGGGGGTGGACACTGTAGATATGGGATATTAGAGAGTCACAGAACTCTAGAGTAGTAATACCAGCTAAAGGTTTGCACATTACAAGCCACTTCCTCTTAGAAATATAAAACTTGATATTCTCGACAATGTTCTACTGTGCTGCATAAAGGTAAGTCTATACACTGTACATCGAGATATATTTTGAAAAACAGGTTTCACAGTTTTAAAGACTTTATTTAAAGTATAAACCATTTTAAAACACTTTCATACATAAATTATTATTTTTGAGTGTGACTAGTATTTGCTCTGACAGAAAATTTAAATCAATAAAAAAACAAAACCCTAATGAACATTTATTACATATTTTACAAAAGAAAATAAATGAAGCAGTTAATGCTCGGTTTCTTTAATAAAACTGGTGACTCCTTCATGATTGTCATATAGTACTAACAATAATAAATAAATTCATAAAGAATAAAGTCAAAAATAAATAGTTTTTGATACTAGTTGCGCATGTTTTCCGGACTTGGTGTGGGTGTTTTGTTGGTCGTTCTGTACAGAAGTGCCTTTGTGAAAGTCTCACGATTCTACTGCGACTGAAACGTACAAAACTACTGCATCTAGAGTATAGGCGACACCCTGAACTGTAGTCTGACACATATTTAGTAGTATATTTCCTCTCCTCCTTTTCAAATAAAAACAACCGAGTGTGATATAGCCATTGATTTTTCCACTTTGTGTTTTTTTTTTAAGAAAGTGTTTTATCTAAGTCGATAACCTTTAACATATTTAAGGATGCCGTTAGTTTAGTGTTGATAGTTAATATATACTGCTGGAGCCAAGGACGTTTCTGTGGTGGAGAATGGGAGGCCTGAGACAGTGAGATGACTCGACGTTTACAGCATTTCACAACTGACGTTTCCAGTGCTTGTCGTCGTTGATGTTCTCCTTTGATCCAGTGTTGTGATGGGATGTACTCTGGTGGCTCTGCCTCCTTATTGGTCCCTTTTGCCTCCAGTTCATTTGGGAGACAGGCCCCAGGGGAGAAGCCAGGACAACACAACTCTGCCCTGGTTCAGTCTGTCATCGCACACCCACAATGGGACCCAAAAAATATGGGTGAAAATATCAATATCTTTTTTAAAAAGGGGAATCTTCTTATTCATTAAGCAACAATTTACCTCTTCAAAGTTGGTCAGTGCTTCTTTTCCATTTCTTCAAAGTCTGTTTTCTACAAAGAAACGCTCAAATAAACACTCGCTTTTTTGCCTGTGGCAGTTAAATGAACGATAAAGACTTGTCTCTGATAAGTTCTTCTTTTCAAAAGTCCCTGCAGTGTTCAGTGAGTAACCCCGTTTGTTGGTGTGTTCTCCGCGACATCAGGGAGAAGAGAGAGGCTTGAGGAATCAGGGAGGGCAAAGGGAGAAAGAGGACGAGGAAAAGGGGAGAAGTGACGGGAAGGAGACAAGGACAGAAGCCGATGTGGAGTGCCAGTCCCACATACTAAGTCCAGCAGGGCTGTTACCTCTTGCCCATCTCGTTCTGTCTCAGGAACTGGATGTTGGAGCTGCTGTCGGCCAGTTCGGGGTACTGCTCCACAGGCAGGACGTAGTAGCCGTCGTAGCTCTGGACCCTCCCCGTGGTCAACAGCTGCTGCTTCTCCCCCTCCGTCCACAGCCTGCCGCCCTCCTTGCCGTCCCGCGCCCGCTGCTGTTCCCGGGCCCAGGCGCCCGCCAGCGCCCTCTGCCTCGCCAGCTCCAGCAGGCGCACCTTCTCCTCGTCCGCCACGTCCGGGGCGAGGCCGTAGCGCACCGTGAGCGCCAGCGACGGCACCGCAAACTCCACCGTGGCGCCCCTCCTGGAGCGCCCGCTCACCGTCACGTTGATGCCGCCCTCCAGCGCCTTGCGCCCGTTGGTCAGGCCCAGCGCCAGCAGGTCGCCGTCGGCGGCGCCCACCTTGACGAAGAAGTGACAGTCCCTCCCGTCCTGCGTGTAGTGCGTGCCGTCCAGGTAGAGGGCGCCGTTGAGGACCAGGGCCACCTTGCGGCTGTCCTCGCTGGCCATGGCCGACACGCCGGCCACCACGCGGCCCTCCTTCAGGGCCAGCATCATGCCCCGGCCGATGATGGGGGTGCTGGTGCCGAACCAGTGGCCCAGCTTGTCCCTGCTGCCCCGGCGCTCCTTGTTGAGCAGGCGTCCCTCCAGCGCCATGAAGGCCTGGTTGTGGCGCTCGGCGGCCTGCTGGACCCCTGTGATCAGCTGCAGGGGCAAGGGTTAGGGTCAGGGGGTTAGGGGGTAGGATGAGGGAGGGTTAGGGGTAATTATGGTGGGGTTAGGTTGGAGTCAGGGGGTGATTAGGGACAGGAGAGGTATGGGTTAGGAGATTAAAAAAATAGATTTACTTTAATACTTTCGGACCTTTCCTCAACATGTTGCGCAATTGAACCTATTTTAAAGTCTAGGAGGATGCTCTTATGCATGAATCGAGGAGCCCTGGCTTAAAGTGATCTGCGGTGCTATAGTACCAGACTGACCTGTCCGTTCTCACAATCCTGGCTGGCCTGCAGTTCATACGGCGGGTCTACGAAGTAGAGAGAGTGGCGGGGGAAGCCTGGGATGATGTTGCTGAGCTGGAAACCAAACATCACCAGCCAGCTCTTCACATCTGCAGCACAGGAACCAGAGCAGATGTTCACATGCACCGTAAACATGTTACGATCAGGGAACATCAACACGTTCTACACAACAAACCATTTGGTTTGACCTTTACGTGGAAACGTAATCTCCATTTTACAACACATTCTCCTCTGAGCATTTCACTCGGATGGTTGAATTTAATGGCAGTACCTGTCACATAATTCTTCACATCCAGCATGTCGCTGAGCGGGTTGTTGTTCTTGAACATGTACAGGTTGAAAGGCGCCGGGTCCTTGCCGATCTTGGGCCAGATGGCGTAGTCAGGCGAGGTCCAGCGGCCCGCCAGCACGTCGTAGTCCCGCTGGGTGAAGTGGACCAGCTTGGTGAGCGGGTCGTACAGGCCGCCGTGGAAGCCCACCACCAGCTGGAACTCTGGGTTAGAGTCCAGGTAGACCTCCCCATAGGCTGTGTACTGCACCTGAACACACGAACCAGGAAGTCCCGTTACGTGTTTTTGGGGAGTGTTTTGAGATCTTTACGGTCAATAATCTGCGTGACATGAGGTGTGTCTGTTTTTCTCAGACACGGTTAGAACTGAGTCTGTACTCAAATGTGTGAGCTGAACCCCCGACACTGGAAGCGCACATGGATGAAACAGGCCTTGCCAGGTGTGACGGTTACCTGCTTGATCATCTGCCCGTTGCTGCTGAAGACGGCCAGCGGTGTGCCAGTGTTGTCAGAAGCGATGTAGTACTCCTCTCCACTGCTCACCTCCATAGCAAACAGGTGACCCTGAGGAACAGGAGCCAAGAGTCAGGCAGAACTACAAACCACTCAAACTACAATACCCCTAACCCTAACCCATCCGTCTGTCCACCCATCTGTCTACCCATCCCTTCATCCATCCAGGGAACTGCCAATCCTCACCTGCAGGTCGTAGTAGAGTGAAGCGATGTCGGAGCTGGAGTGGTTGAAGATGTGAGTGACCCTGGCCGGGTGGTTCAGGTTGGCGTAGAAGAACTGCAGGTGCTGCCCCAGGCTGTTCCGGGTGGACACCCTGCGGCCCAGCCCGTCGTAGCGGTACTGGACGCTCCAGCCTCCGGGCAGGCGGCTGTAGGCCCGGAGCAGCTGGCCTTTGGAGTTGTAGTCGAACACGTCGGGCCCTCGCTGGCTCAGGAAGCCGTCCTCGTCCAGGCGGTACTGGACGTCGCCCAGGCGGGTGATGCGGTCCCTCAGGTCGTAACGCAGCGGCATGAGCCGGGCGCTGCTGCCGGGGTTGAGCAGGTGGAGGTTGCCGTTGAGGTCGTAACTATAGCGCCAGGTGGACCAATCGTTGACCTAGAGGTTCATAAAGGCGGTTAACATGGGCTGCCATGTAAACAACATTCAAGCGACAATCGCACGCCAACCGAACATCAACGCAAACAATTAAAAACAATAGATTTCAACGCTATCCCAAACAAACACGGGATTTCCCCGGCCTCTGACCTTGACCCCGCTGAGCTGGCCATCTCCGTCGTACTCGTAGCGGTACTGCGTGGTGTTGGCGTACGGGCCGATCTTCAGCTCCCTCTTCACCACGCGGCCCATGCTGTCGTACTGCACCGTCATCCAGTACATGAGCGAGCGGAAGATCTCGTACTGGACCTCCTTGATGCGGCCGTGGGTGTCAAAGTGCTTACTCAGTGTCATGACCGCCGTGGTGATGATCTGGTTGATGTCGTAGTAGATGACCCCGAACTTGCCAAAGTGCTCCACCTGGGACGAGACCAGACACGCCTTTAGGGGGGTGCAACCGACACCGAACATGCTAATCCTGTTCCAGTTCATCTTATATAACCACCTTGAAAAGGATTATAAATGCAACATATTTGAGGGAGCCACTTTGTGTGTGAGCGATGCCAGGTTCAAGTTTCTGTAAAACCTTTTAGTTTGAATTTGAATCGACTGGAATCAGTTCCATGGAATACAATCAAAATACAAAAAATGCACGTTTCTCGTGTGCAGCGTGACGAGCTAGGTACCTTGCCAGAGATCTCGTCGTAGCGGTAGAGGTCGACAGGAAGCGGCGTCTCGCTGATAACCGGCTTCATGCTGGCGATGCGGAAGCTGTTATCGTGGTAGGTGTAGTCGAACCTGGCGTTGACCATGCCCTCTTCGTTGAAGCGGTAGATCTGCTTGTCGACGAGCGGGCCCATCTTCCGGTAGCGGATGGTGCAGGAGAAGCCCCCGCTCTGCAGGTTGACCATCTTCAGCACGCCCGCCGTCTCGTCGTAGCCGAACGTGACGGCCGTGCTGTCGTACAGGATCTCCGCCAGCTTGGCCAGCTTGCCGTACTTGTAGAGCACCCGGCGGCCCGTGCCCAAGTAGTGGGTGGCCTGGGGATGCCCGTCCTCGCTGAAGTCGTGGATGACCGACGCGTTGCTCTCGGGGGGGTTGTAGGTGTTGCGGATGTAGCCCAGGGACACGTGGGTGAACATGGTGTGGCGCGCCACGCTGGGCATGGTGACGGCCGTGACGCGGCCCGACGCGTCAAACTCGAAGATGTACTGCCTCTGGGACTGCAGGAGCAGTACCATGGACTACAGACAGGGGGAGACACAGGAGGAGAGAGGAGGAGAGAGAGAGTCAGAAAGAGAGAGGAAAAGAGAGAGAGGAATATAGAGAGCGAGAGAGGAAGAGGGAGATAGAGGAAGAGAGAGAGACAGAGACAAAAAAGAGAGAAAAAGAGAGAGAGAGAGGAGGACAAATCTTAAATGAGCCACAACTTCTTTCCCATATCGGTTTGATCACGTGACAGCAACGGCCGCCGCAGCTATGACAAGGCAAACCTCCCCACCAATCCCAGCTCGTCCCTCACCTTGTCCAGGTAGCTGTAGCTCCACACCTTGCCGTCGACGAAGGAGCGCGACAGGATGCGGCCCTGCGGGTCAAACTCGGTCCTCTCGCTCATGCTGCCCCTCTGGAGCCCCACCAGTTGACCCGTGGACGAGTATGAGACGTTGACCACTGCCAGGCTGCTGCTGGGCAACCACATGGCGGGCCGGCCCTGGACGTCGTACATGATGCGCAGCGTGAACTTGCGGTGGTCGTCGTAGATCTTCTCCGTGCGCGTGTTGCGGTCGAAGTCGATGGAGAGGAGGTTGCGTCCGTGGGCCTGAGGGGCGGAGACCAGGGAGGAGGGAGGGGAGGATGGAAGGTGACGGAGAGGGGAGAGAGCATTGTCGTCACTCAAATCCCATACGTTCTCGAGACATGCAGACAGCTCCCACCGGACCACTTCCCCCCCTCCTCTCATGGGAGCACGGGGCAGGAAGCGATGCCAATTCAACCCACCCTCAGCTTCCTGCCGAAGACGGTGACCTTGCCCTTGGTCTGCTCCTTGCGGAGCCGCCACTCGATGGAGTTGAGGCCGTTGTCGGTGGGCAGGGTGATGTTGCGGCGCCCGATGGTGGGGCTGACCGAGCCGGCCAGGATGTGAGGCTCCGTGTGGAAGCTGATGCCCATGCCGTTGGCGTACATCACCCTCAGCGTCCCGTTGTTACACAGCTGGTAGCTGTTCCTCACCTGGTCTGTAGGGGGAGACAGAGGAGCGTCAGGTTTTTGGGTTCAATGCGAGGGAAGCCGGCGAGGCACCGTCCGTTTTTGGGGAAATATCCGGTTCCCTGTTCTGTCACTGAATTTCTGAGAGGCAATTTATGACACGCAGTGACAGAGAGAGAAAGAGAGAGAGAGAGAGAGAGTCTGACTGCAACGATGAGAATCAAGATAAGATAAAGATGTTTTTCCCCCACTTCAAAATATCTGCCAAATGCAAAGGAAGAGGCTTTTATTTCATTTACAAAAGGCGCGCGGGGGTTGTGGGTGTGTGCTGGGGGATCTGACGCCTGCCGGCTTTGATCCTCCACCATAAACGGCAGTAATCCATAAAACCAATTTGTTCCAAACCTCCAGGCAGTGTTTTAACAACACTTCCAACAGACAAAGTGTTGTCTCCATTTCTCCTTCAGAGAGAGAAAGAAGAGAGACAGGGGAGAGACGGACAGAACGACAGACGGGGAGAAGGAAGAAAACAAGAGAGGGACAGAGAGAGAGAGAGAGGAGAAGACAAAGAAAGCGACCGAAAGACAGAGTGTCTGCTAACTGACAAAAAAATGAAATGACAGAAAGAGTGTGTGTGTGAGAGAGAGAGAGAGAGAGAGAGAGAGAGAGAGAGAGAGAGAGAGAGAGAGAGAGAGAGAGAGAGAGAGAGAGAAAGAGAGAGAGAGATGGCGTGTTTTCCAGTCCAGTCCACGTCAGCAGAACTTTGTGCTGAAACGCACACCCCACACAGAGAGAGGAAGCTGGAAGGACTGCAGCTTGCGAGGATGCTTGCCTCGATATAAATCTGTAAGTGAGCCACTCTGTGATGCTCCGCCTGCAGGATTCATTCATCTATCACCTCATTGGTGGGGTCAAGGGAAGGGAAGCCAATCATTCCTTCACTTTCTGCCTTCTAAACTAGAATAAGCTGAGGGATCATGGGAGCTGTGTGTGTGTGTGTGTTTGTGTGATCTCTGTGTGTGGTGTGTGTGTGGTGTGTGTGTATGCACTGGGGTATAAAGAAGAGAATATACTGTTCTGACAGGTAATGAATTTCATTGAAATTATGTTCATCACGTAAAAGCATGGAGCAGAGATCTCTGGGGGTTTAAAGAATACACACTGGTAATCTCACTCTGAAGAAGGAGAGAAAGAGAGAGAGAGAGAGAGAGAGGGAGGGAGGGAGGGAGGGAGGGAGGGAGGGAGGGAGGGAGGGAGGGAGAGAGAGCCTTGGGGTTCTCTATTTTCAGACGGAATATTAATATTATTAAATTATTTATAATAAAATATATTCTATAATCTGATCTAAGGCTACCCATTTGAGTAGATATAAAGAATATCTATTTCTCCACATACCAAGCTTGGTGTGTGTGTGTACTTTGTGTGTGTGCATGTAGTGTGTGTGCTTATGGATGGTGTGTGTGTGTGTGCGCATATCTGTATATGTGTGTGCATGAACGTGTGTGTGCTCCTGTGGGTGCACACGGCATGTGTTTGTGTCCGCGAGCGCGAGCGAGCGCGCGTGTGTGAGAGTGTGTGTGTGAGAGTGTGAGTGTGAGTGTGTGTGTGTGTGCGAGGGACCCCACCTTGCACCACGCTGTAGGAGGCCTCCACGGACGACAGGTTGGTGATGACGGTGACGTCATCGTCCCTGCTGGAGCTCTCGATGTCGATGTTGATGGAGCGCTCGATCTCGCGGTGCAGGCTGGTCACCATGCCCGTGGGGTAGGTCACGTTGGTCAGGCGGCCCTCGCTGTCGTACCTGCACGTGGAGACAGGCAGAGAGAGGGTTGGTGCACACCTGGACATATAGACAGTACACACACACACACACACACACAGAGGGACTGAGCAACACACACACACACACACACACAGACACACACAGGGACTGAACAAGACACACACACACACAGTAAATATTCCCCATTTCCCCAAGTCTTTTAAGTGGAGAGGAAGTGAGATCAGAACACTTTTACGGTTCTGCACTGGACTTTGATTCTGTATCAAACACTCTGACAGAATGTTCTGGAAGGAGAAGCCCCCTCAGAGGGAAGGCTTCCACGGACCAGAGGGAATACAGAACACAGCCGGTCTCAGAGGGCCTGTCTGTCAGATCTCTGATCTCACAACAGAGACTCGGCTGTGCTCAGGAGCAGGCTGCAGTCCCCGAAGCTAACACCAGGGGGCGACTGTGGGCCGTGTATATCGCCGTGGAGAGAAGTGCGAGAGACTTTGACTTTAAAGATATCTTCATTGGGCAGACAAAAGGAGGGAGAGAGGGGGAGCTCATGTGAGATTAGGACAGTGGTTCCCAGTCCTTTTTGGCTCGTGACCCCATTTTGAAATCGTAAACCTCAAGGGAGTCCAACCATACAAAACACAGACAATTTCGTGCTCAAAGATATTGTTTTTGATCATGTAATAATTTGAAATACTTTGTTGCAATTAAACGTTACGATTAGACCACATTTAGGATATGTCATGTATGTTATTGTGGAGCAGAGTGGTAGAATAGCCAGGACTAGCCATAGATTAGTGCACAGCATGAGGATTTGATCTTTCTGTCTCAACAATGGTGTGCAGGTTCGTAGCATTTGCAAGACTTAGCAAGATATCTCTCCTAAAAAGATGCTTTTAAACCTCCCTCGCTGACAATCATCTCCTTTCTGGAGAACAGGTTATTCAGCTCGGCATTTTATATTTATTTTAAAATAACGATTTTGGTTTGCCAACATATTCTTTGTGTTGTATCCCAGGGTTGGGAACCACAGCATTAGAACCTCATGCATTTTACATTCCACGTTGTCTCATGTTCACACAGATGGATTGGCATGAACACACACACACAGCCACACATGCACCGTGGCGAATGCAGTCTACACAAACACACACACAGACAGTCTCATCCTGTGTGCACAACCACTCTCAGAGACTCACACCCAGACAGACACACATACACACACACACTAACACAAACAGCCACGGCCTACACACACACACAAGCACGTGCACACACACACTCCCACACACAAACACACTCACTGGTAGAAGGTGGTCCAGCCGGTCTCGTCAGCCTTGGTGGCCAGCAGGCCCGAGCTCCCAGCGTAGGCCAGCAGCGCCACCTCCTGGCCCTGGGCCGTCACGCTCTTCAGCCCCCCGGCGGGGTCCAGCCCCAGGCTCACCACCTGGTTCTCGGGCAGCAGCAGCAGCCTCAGCAGGCCGCCCCCGGCCCCCCCCTGGCCCTCCCTCCTCACGCGCACCGTGTTGTTGCAGCTGTCCGCCACCGAGGCCAGCTCGCCGTCCGCGCCGTACGTGAAGTTGTAGAGCGGCTCGCCCGTCACCAGGCTCACCGTCTGCAGGTGGAGCCCCTCGCCGCTGAACACGTACAGCTCCTGTTCCCGCGGCGACGCCACCTCGTACGGGCCCGCCCCCGACGGGCTGGCGACCTGTCCCCGACAGCGAGGGCACGGGCCGGTTGGCCCGCACGGCCCGGATGCGGATGTTGTTGAGGTCGGCGACGAACAGCGTGCCGTCAGGGCGACACGGCGAGCGAGGCGGGCGAGTTGAGGCCCGCGTCCGGGGCGTAGCCGTCGTCGCCGTAGAAACAGTTGCAGTTGACGTCGTTCTTGCAGTCGCAGTCGGAGGCGGCGCCCGCCAGCAGGGAGATCTCCCCATTGGTGCTCACCTGAGGGACAAACAGAACGGACGTCGGAAAGAGATTCGTTAATACCACACATTAGGAGACCACAACACACATTAGGATAATAATATCTGTCACCATTATCCTGACAGGCTAGTTTGTTGACATCTGTGGTAAATACAGTCCTGTCTGTCTACCTGTCTGACACGGTTTATCTTTTTCTCGTCTGTCTCGGCGATGTACAGGATGCCGGTGTGTGATAGGGCGATGGCTGTGGCGCTCTCCAGGGCGGCGTGGATCGCCAGCTTGCTGAGGCTGTAGTCTATACCCGGCACCTGGCAGTGCATGGGCCGCCCCGCGATGATGCTCACCTGAGGAACACCCAGCAGTTCAAATCAAACCGATCCCCATCAGGGCAATTTCAGCAGGAATGTGGCCTTGGGTGTGCTTGATTTCTATGCCCCATTTTGGAGGGCAGAGGGTGTGTTCAGACCTGGTGGTTCTCAGTGATGCGCAGGATGACATTGTTCTCCAGCACGTAAAGAGAGTTGTCCATGGGATTGACTGCCAGGTCTGTTGGCCACTCCAGGCGAACCTGAGGGACACAGAAAGTTCCGGTCACAGCTGTTCCTCCCTCCATCCTCCCTCCCTCCATCCATCCTTCCCTCCCTCCATCCTTCTTTCCTCCCTTCATCCCTCTCTACTTCTCTCCATTTCCCCCCATCATACAAACCTTGCCTTGCTCCTTCTAACCATACCTACCTCCCTTCTTATATCTCCCCCCCCTCCCCCCCTCCCCTCTCCCCTCCCTCTCCCCCCCTCCCTCTCCCTCCCCCCTCCCTCTCCCTCTCCCTCTCCCTCTCTCCCTCTCCCTCTCCCTCTCCCTCTCCCTCTCCCTCTCCCTCTCCCTCTCCCTCTCCCTCTCCCTCTCCTCTCCCTCTCCCTCTCCCTCTCTCCCTCTCCCTCTCCCTCTCCCTCTCCCTCTCCCTCTCCCTCTCTCCCTCTCCCTCTCCCTCTCCCTCCTCCCTCCCTCCCTCTCCCTCCCTCCCTCCCTCCCTCTCCCCCTCTCCCTCTCCCTCTCCCTCTCCCTCCCTCCCTCCCTCCTCCCTCCCTCCCTCCCTCCCTCCCTCCCTCTGCCCATCCCTACCTGGCTGACGTCCATGCTGGCGTCACAGCTGAGTGGTCTGACGGCGGTGAGGTCGTTGGCGCCTAGCAGGGTGGAGATGATGCCGTTCTGGTCCACCTTGCGGATCATGGTAGGCATCCACAAAGTACATCAGCCCGTTTTTATCCACAGCAATACCTGAGAGACAAAACAAACAGGGAGAGACAGACAGTTAGACAGACAGGGAGGTACACCGGCGAACAGACAGGTAGACAGACAGACAGACAGGAGACAGACAGACAGGTACAGACAGACAGGTACACAGACAGACAGGAGACATACAGGAAACAGACAGACAGATAGACAGCAGACAGACAGGACAGACAGACAGACAGGTAAACAAACAGACAGGCAGACAGACAGGTGTACAGGAGACCCCCAGACAGGCAGACAGGAGTCAGACAGTGTTACACCTTCAGGGCTTCATACAGGGTGGATTTCGTTCAACCCCAACAGCTCCACTGATGTGTTGCAACCCCAGACTGTCCTAGTTTATTTCCCTCAGTGTCTTCTTATCTGGTTCCCTTCCTCACTGACATCTGTCTTTCTTTATTCATTTTACTCCACTTCTCTTTCTCTCTCCCCGCTCTCTCTCTCTAGCACCCATAGCTTCTGTGACATGTCAGCCGTGACAATCTCACCAAGAGCAGACAGAAAGAAGCTTTATTTAGGCAACTATAACCAGGCCCTAAAAATAAGATTGAGAAGAGAGGGAGAGGAATACAAAGGCACGGAGAGGTAGAGGGACGGGGCGAGAGACAGAGAGAGTGAGGGGCAGGGAGAGAGACAGAGAGAGAGAGGGGGAGAGAGAGGGGCAGGGAGAGAATGTGTCAGTAGAGAGGATGAGGGCAGGAAAAGGGCAGACTGATGAGAGCTGGCTGGCTGGCTGTGCTTCTGTCTGACAGGGGAAAGGGAACTAGAACCTCTGATGTCACACACACACACATGCACAGACACACGTACACACACAGAGAGACATGCACACACTCACACACAGAGAGACACGCACACACTCAAACACAGAGAGACACGCATACACTCACACACACAGGAAATGTGCCATCTCTGACAGTTTGGTGTCATATTGTTCCTATTCTTTTATCCAGACTGCACTTCGCCATGAAAATGACTCCATTAATAAAAGCAACTTGTGCTCTAATCTGGTTTATAACCTGCTTCTGGTACTGTTCTGATTTAGTTGGAATCAAACATTAGACAACAGATTCATAAAACTGTCATTATGAAGGAAGACAGCCACTGCAGGTTTCACTGATGTATTTACGTCTACAGTCTTCTGGAACATTCTGAGGGGTTTCATCTATCAGTAATCGGCTATGTGTTTATCTGGTATACTTGTATCTATCTGGTATGCTCCATCCATCTGATACTTGTATCTATCTGGTGTACTGGGCTACTAATATTCACTACCATCGTAGCCCACGTCAACCGACTACATTTCCCATGTTCCATCTCACCTTTGGGGCTCATGAGGGTGGCCTCGGTGGCCTTGCCCCCGTCCCCACAGCGCTCGTCGAAGGGCAGGCACTGCTCGCCCGTCCCGGCGACCACCTCCGCGTTGTCCGACAACAGACGAGCGGCCGTCAGCGAACGCACGCGGTAAATACGCCGCGAGTTGGTGTCGGAGATGAACAACGCCCCTGTCACCGGGTCAACCGCCAGGAAGTACTTGTGGGTGGGGTTGTTGCTAAGGGAGAGGGGGGTCGGGGGGAAAGGGTTAACACCAACAGCTTGTAAACAGCAGACTTAACTAAGGACACATGTAAATGAGCTGATGTCAATGACCTCCCGTGTCTGTCAAGACCTCTTATTTGCTACATGTGTTACAACGTTCGTGTTTACATTCAGACTTGGAAATGTAGATCAACTAGGAGAAGGACACTTCTCACCTGTGCCTGAAATCCTTGTTCCTTCAACGGTTAGCGAGAGAGAGATGGAGAGAGACGGAGGGAGATAGATATAGAGAGAGATAGAGCGAGAGATAGAGAGAGTGAGAGAAAGAGAGTGTGTGACAACAGAGCAAATGTTAATTCGAGCTCAGTATGGAGAGGGGAGCAGTGAACAGAACATAGTGTGAACAGAAAGCTTAAATACGGTAAAAACCCCCAGGAGAGATGGTTATCTGGTGCACTGGGTGATTCTATCTCCATTTCTTTCCCTCCTTGGAGCTTTGCCTGCTTTCATGCTGCTCTCTGAGGATCTCATCCAGAGTGTTCTACATGCTGCACAGAGGTGTCCTGTTCTTACTCCCCCCTCTCCTCTCCTCTCCTCACCTCACCTCCTCTCCTCTTCTTACTCCCCCATCTCCTCTCCCCTCTCTCCTCACCTCCTCTCCACTTCTTACTTCTCCCTCTTCCCCCTCTCCTCAACCAAGCCCTCAGTTTTTGCCCTTCTTTCTCTCTCTACCCTCCTCCTCCCCTCCAATACCTCCCCCCCCTCCATTCATGCCCTTTTCACTGCACCCCTCTCCTTGGCTTCCTCTCCCCCTCTCTCTCCCCCGTCCCTCCATGCCCTCGTTCTCCCTACCTCAGTTCCAGTATGCCCGTGGTATTCATGGATGGGTACACCCGCCGCACAAAGTTCAGGTCGCCAACATAGAGGCTGCCGTCGATGCCGGTCGCCAGGGCGACGGGCGCTAGGAGCTTGTTGCCGTCGGCGAGACCGTTGCAGCTGGGACAGGATATGCTGCGACGCCGCCCATTTCCCATAACGCTGCTGATGACCGGGGGCTGCTCCGACACAAAGACGTTCTCCCCACTGCCCTTATGGAGGATACCTGGAGAGAGAGCGGAGACAGAGGAGGAGGGAGAGAGAGAGAGATGAGAGAAGAGAGAGAGAGAGAGAGAGAGAGAGAGAGAGAGAGAGAGAGAGAGAGATGAGAGATGAGAGGAGAGAGAGATGAGAGAGAGAGAGAGAGGAGAGAGAGAGAAAGGAGAGAGAGAGGGAGAGGAGAGAGAGATGAGAGAGAGAGAAAGAGAGAGAAGAGAGAGAGAGATGAGAGAAGAGAGAGAGATGAGAGAGATGAGAGAGAGAGAAGATAGAGATGAGAGGGAGAGAAGAGAGAGATATGAGAGAGAGAGAGAGTGAGAATATACAAAAGTGTTAAAGTACTCAGTTCCTGCCAAGTATAATCGACTGTGTGTATATGTGTGTACATGTGTATATGTGTGTGTGTGTAGCAGTAGTGGTAATTGCTGTTGAGGCCTTGTCATCCTCAGACGTGGTGACCATCATAGCGAATCCCTTTTGACTCTTGACTCTTTGAAATCGCTATATTGGCTCTGTGGAGAGAAATGTTGTGTGTGCGTGTGTGTGTGTCTGCATCCGCGCGTCTGCATCCACTAAGTTATGTGCAGAAAACAGACAATCAGACTAGACCTGTTTACGGGCATGCTTAAAGGTCTGTGTTCTCATCCAATTAGAGGGAGACACAGTGTGTCCACAGGCTCGTTACTGCATTGATTGTCACAGCAGGTGAGCGTCAATGTTTTCCCTCCCAGCCAGCCTCGAAGACAGCACGCAGACACCAGGGAAGCCACTGGGGAATTAAGGACTTATACAGTCAACCTGACAGTGTGTTGACTTTTGAAGTGTGAATTTATCTGTGGTTCTGTGGGGGGGGGGGGGGTGTGTGTGTGCGTAAGCCAGAGTACCCTGAGTTTTTTTCACCATGGGGATAGATGTGTGAGAGTACATTGTGCGAACAGAATGTATATGAGGGTGTACACGTGTGTGCGTGTGTGTCTGCGTGCCTGTGCGTGTATGTGTCTGCATGTATGTGTGTTTGGACGTGGGCGTGTGGATGTATGTGTGTGTATAGGATGTGTGTCTGTGTGTGTGTACTCACCACTGCGCGTGTTGAGGATGTGGTGTTTGTCCAGGGACCAGCCCCCCAGGTTGGAGGGGTCCAGCTCAAAGCCCTGCAGAACGGCTGTCCTCTTCTCCCACAGGATCAGGCTGGCACACGACTCGTATTCATACCCCACCGACACTGCAGACACGGGGGGGGGGGGGGGAGGGATGGAGAGAAGGGCAGATGGATGGAGAGATGAGGGATGGATGGAGAGATGAGGGCGGAGGGAGGGATGGAGAGAAGGGCAGATGGATGGAGAGAAGGGCAGATGGATGGAGAGATGAGAGATGGATGGAGAGATGAGTGGCGGAGGGAGGGATGGAGAGAAGGGCAGATGGATGGAGAGATGAGAGATGGATGGAGAGATGAGGGGCGGAGGGAGGGATGGAGAGAAGGGCAGATGGATGGAGAGATGAGGGATGGATGGAGAGATGAGGGATGGATGGAGAGATGAGGGATGGATGGAGAGAAGGGCAGATGGATGGAGAGATGAGGGATGGAGGGATAAAGGGACGGACGGATCGAGGGATGGGTGAAGAGATGGAGGGACGGATGCGGAAAACAGGAGAGAAAAAACGTGAGGTCTCTGAGGACACCTCGGCAGGACGTGTGGACAGACATGTTCCTGGAAACCGAACGCCACACGACGCAAAATCAGTGGTCAGACCTCCCCCACCAGCAGTATCCAAGTAGGAACAGCAACAGATGGAGCCGTACAGTTCCTCGACTTCTCTCTCATGCTCATAAGAGGGGCACAGATGCTAGTTAGCACCTGTGTCCATCGCGGTGCTCACACTCGACCAACACTTCCTTCTGGCGTTAAATCAGTTAATACCCTGCTAATTGGACAGCCGGCATGTTAGGTCGCCCACTCAGAAAGACGCCCTTGCTACCATGGTATCCAACGACCCTAGCAAGACCAGTGTGGCTTCATCACGTCAGTGCATTGGCGTGTTGTCGTAATTAGCATAAGCATGTTGGAGGGTTAGATGTGCAGGGGCTACCAGTGCGTGCATGTAGGCCTATACGTTCATCTGAAGTTAATATGATTAAAAGAAGACTGCTGGGAGCATGCAAACACACATTATAATTAAAAGGGTGCTGTAGTTAGCATCTTGCCAGCCCAGCTAGCACTGCCAGAGTTAGCTTGGACAGGCCTTGCTCCACAAATTACACTCAGCTCCAGCTTGGAAAAATGAAAACATCTAACACTTCCTCCACTCCAAATGTGTCGAGTAGGACAACACCTGTGTCGCTGTCGACTACAGCCGGCACCAGGAACGTCAATACAAATATATTCCCCATATTTAATCCACTTCCTCGCTCGGCCCGTTTCCTCCAGACACACAGCAGGAGAGTGGAGGGTCTGACAGCAGCTGGGAGACTGTGTGACAGGGAGCCGGGGGAGCAGCGAGGGCCCTTCCTGCTCGCTCTGCTAACCGCTTAGCGCCTACGCTAACCAGCCCTGACGGCTAATAGCCCTCCGCTGGCTGGCTGGCTGACTGGCTGGCGCATGAGCGGCGCTGATGAAAAGTAGACAACGCAGAGAAAACGTTGAACCGTCACTGAGCCGGTGAAATGTGGAGGTGCATCATTCCCCTTGCTTAAGATCCCAAACCAAAGAGTATTTGGGTTGCTCTACCTACCCTTCCAATGCACTACCTCCACACATTTGACAAACGCACACTCACCGACAGCCAGAGAGAGACCGTAAACCCTCTGTCCGTAGGCGTCCGTCTTGTCCCAGATGTAGGTGTAGGCCAGGTTGGGCGAGGCGTGGAACCACTTCTGGAGCAGCTGGCCCTCCACGGCCACCATCAGGTGCACCTTGAGCAGCCCCAGGGACACCACGGGCGGGGTCATGGTCACCTTGAGCAGGGCGCGATAGCCCTGGGCCCTGGAGCTCAGGTGGCACAGCCTCAGACTGGTGCCTGGGATCTCGATCTGCTCATGGAGAACCTAGAGAGGAGGAGAGGGAATGAAAGAGATGACAGCGATGAGCCACATGTACCCTTCATATAGGCATGTATATAACCAGCCAGCCAGCTAGCCAGGGATACATGTAACCAGCTAGATAGCCAGGCATAATCAAGCAGCCAGACAGCCAGGCACACATTTAACCAGCCAGCCAGGCATAGATATAACTGGCCAGCCAGCCAGCCAGGCATACACATAACCAGCTAACCCGGCATTCATATAACCAGCCAGCTTGCCAGGGCGTAGATACAGTCATCCAGACAGCCAGCTAGCCATTGAAGCAGCCAGCCAGGCCTACCTGTGTCTCAGGTATGATGGGCTTCTCCCCAGGCTTGGAGCTGAAGAAGGAGGAGAGAGGGGAGGGCACCACCAGGGGGTCGGGTCTCAGGAAGCCGCTGAGGTCGCAGCCTGGGATGGTGTTCTCCTCCGTCTTCAGAACCAGCGTGTCCATGGCATAGAACTGGCTCCACGGCAACCACACCGTGCGCTCCTGGCTGAGGAAGGGAGCGCGCTCGAAGCGCAGGGTCAGAGATGCACCGCCATTGGCTACCAGGTCGAACCTATGGGAGGGGAGGGAGGAGCAGGACATAGACAGATGGACTCAGGACTGGGAATCAGCCCCTACATTAGACAGATGTATCCTGGTTATCATCTGATACATTATGTAATACCAGAGTTGAGATGATATAGTTTCACTGTGTCGAGCAAAAATACATCCCGATCCTAACTGTTACGGAAATAACCCCTGAAGTACAGTTAGAAGCATACTTGATTTGGTGCTGTACTTTCCAAAAGCATTATTTGTAATGAAAGATCCATTTGGATAAAAGCATCCACTAATTGAATGACAGATCAAACGTCATGTTCAAAAACAAACCTACAACATGATGACGTGTGACGTGCGAGCGTGTGCTGTGAGTGTGTGTGTGTGCTGTGAGTGTGTGCTGTGCTGTGAGTGTGTGTGTGTGTACGTACGTGCCGTCCTGGCGTGTGAGTGTGTATCCATAGTGGGGGTAGTTCACAAAGGAGACATTAACCCCCACCAGAGGAGTGCCATCTGTGGTCAACACCTGCCCTCTGATGAGAGAGACCAGACTGGAGGAGGAGAGAGAGAGAGCGAGAGAGAGAGGGGGTTAGTACATTAGTCAGACAGTCTTTAATAGATTGCTCAGTGCATCAGTTCTGTATTATCCTTCCACTTCCTCCCATTATTGAACAAGTGAGTTTCGTCCCACTTGTCTCCAAAGGTTTGTGTAGGAGTGTGGGAGTGCGCTGACCTGGAGTTGAAGGGGTTTTCCCCGGGGATGATGTGGGTGCTGTCGCGCCCCACCAGCATCCGGACGCGGTCGTAGAAGGAGCGGACCCGGGGCTGGGCCAGCGGGTTCTGCTGGATCACCTGGAGGGGGTCCTGGGAGCCCCGGCACAGAGGGCTGTTCTGACACGGGCTCTGGATGCAGCAGTCTGGGTCCATACAGTCTGTCAGACCGTCTGGGAGAGAGAGGGAGAGATGGAGGTAAGGGGGGTGGATGGGCGGGGGGGAGAGATGGAGGGATGGGTGGGGGTGGAGGGAGGGAGGGATAGGGGGAGAGATGGAGGGATGGGGGGGAGATGGAGGGATGGGGGGAGATGGGGGGAGATGGGGAGATGGGGGGGAGATGGAGGGATGGGGGGAGATGGAGGGATGGGGGGAGATGGAGGGATGGGGGGAGATGGAGGGATGGGGGATGGAGGATGACGGAGAAAGAGAAAGGGAGATGGAGAAGGAGAGTAATGGAGAGGTAGGGAGAGAAACGAAGGAGGGAAAGCGCTTTCAATAACTTCCCTCCATCATTCAACTTCCCTTCCACTCCATCACACCCCGCGATAAACCAAAACACACGCACACACACCTCCTTCGTTGTCCTTGTTGTCGGCGCAGGATGTTTCCATGGCTACGCTGCAGCCTGGGCCCCGCCAACCGGTTTGGCACTCGCAGTGCCAAGTCTGTTGACCCATGGTACACTGACCGTTCCCATTACACAGGTTAGGACAACCATCTGAGGAGAGGAGGAGGAGGGATGAGAAGAGAGAAGAGAGGAGGAGGGGAGAGATTACGGACCACACAGGTGTAAATAAGCAGAAATCCCACTAAAGCCTGGCTGTTGGCATCTCAAACAACACAGCACCGGTATCCTTCAGAGTATTGATCACTCAACACCCCTGCATTCTGTCTGGCAACTGTCTTGCACAGTGTGTGTGTGTACCAAGTCACTTGAGGCATGTGGTTTTGGGCAGACACACACACACACACATTCAAACAATAGTTTGTACCCTGAGATGTGACATTGACCTCAGCTCCAGTTCATCAGCAGGAGGTGAGAGAGGGAGGGGGTGCCAGGTGTCAGACAACACAAGCCCCCTCCGACTCACTTCACCACTCTCCTCCAGAGCAGCCACATCACACCAACACATCTGACATTTATTACTCCCTTCAAACGCTGGTGAGACGTGTCTTAAGGCAAGTTGACAGTTTTTAAACAGCTGCGCTCCCCTAACCAAGGCCAGCCCCCGTTTTCCCACAGGAGAGACAGTGTGGGGGGGTAAGGGGGGTGAGGGGGGGGGGGCTCACGTTCTAGAACGCTCGCTCGCTACGCCGCCCAGACAGGCTGAAACCCTCCAAACACTCTCTTTACGCAATCAGAGGAATCAAATCAGACGTTTACATCTCTAATTAATGTGTGTCAGTGTGCCTGGGGAGCCCTTATCACGGTACATTACCAGCATCTGCCTGATGGTCACCCCCGTACCCCCCCCCCCCCCACACACACACACACACACACACACACACACACACACAACCAGTATTGAACCCGGCAGAGAAAGCCAGTTAGCAGTGATTGCCTGTTTAATGGAGTTGCCATTTCAAGCAGCCAAATAGTTATGAAGCGTCTGGAAGGCAGGATCCATAGTTGCCATTGATCGCCTGGGCTAGCTGGCTAGGAAGGCAGGGAGGGGGCGGGGGGGGGGGGGAGGGGGGGGGGGGGGGGAGGGGGGGGGGAGGGGGGGGGGAGGGCCCTCTGTCCTCTCCCTTAATGCCAGGGGCCAGTCGATTCTGCTCATACTAACTAGAATAAAGTGGGATTTCAGAAACTATTAGGCCAGCCTCCCAGTAATGTTGCTGGTCTCTGATGAAATCCCCTGGAAAGGAGGAGAAATTGCTTCAGGTTATGGGTCAGCACACACACACACTCGCTGTGTAACACAGCGTCTGCATGCGTGCGTCTGCGTGTGTGTGTGTGTGTGTGTGAGAGGGAGAGGCTTAGCGAGATAAAGAAAGAGGGCGAGAAGCAAAAAGCAAAAAGTTAAGGAAGGAGAAAGTGAAAGAGTTGAATGTTGCATAAAGGAGCTCCTTCCCTCCACATCCAGCATGGCTCCTCTTAAAGGTCACACCGAAAAGGTTAGAGTCATAACTCCGAAAACACCCCTCGTGGATGGAGCAGATAACACCACAATGTACCGCTCCACATAAACCTCTCTCCCTCTCCACACCTCCCCCTTTCTCTCGCTGCTCTCCTTTATCGACGAGATTTACCTCCCTCTCCCTCCTCTGCCCTCAAGACCGGCCCGCCTCCCTGCATAAAAGGATGAAAGCTACTCAATTACCTTTAAAGGCTGAGAGAGGAGGGGAGGATGGAGGAGAGGAGGCGAGAGGAATAACGAGGGAGGCGAGGCGACGAGAGGAGACGAGGCAACCGAAGAGAGGAGGGAGGAGCGGAAGGGAGGAGAGAGAGCAGGCACCAGGTGCGCTGCGTGACTGACAGCGGTAAGTTGTGCTGTGAGAGTAGCAGCATGGCTGGAGATCGAGTCAGCTCTCCAGAGTGGCGCTGACAGACACAGGAAGTCAGTCAGAACGGGCGGCATCCCACCCTTCCTGTCTGTGGGCCGTTGTGTGGCCACCAGATGAACAGAGAGCGGGGCGGCTGTGTCTCTACATTGATCTGCTCGCTCGCTTGCTGGGTCGCTAGCGCTCGGTCGCTAGCCACTCGGTCGCTCTCTTTCCCACACGCGCACAGAAACAAACACACACACACCCAGTAAACAGCTCTATGTTGTACATTCTACCCCACGTTATGCCATGCGTCACTGGCTCATGAAATTCACCAATTACCTTGGGAGTTTTCACTGCACCCATCATCCTCCCTGCCTGCAGCAGCTGTGTGAATACTATACATGACCTGCATCCCAAAGGCAGCGGATCTTCGTTTAAAACCTGGGAGACAGTGTGTGTGTGTGTGTGTGCGCGTGTTGTGCGCGTAACATCCTAGATCCCCAACGTAAGGATTAGCCTCATGGTAAAATGAAGTTGCACACAAACACAAACACACACACACACACGCACACCCGACAATAGGTCCCACAAGACAACAACCCCCAACCAACCACCACCACCACCAACCCTCGTCCCAACCCACTCTAAAACACAGAGCACATCATTCTACTGAGCCAAGCTACCAGCTAGCCCTAGGCAGCCCTGGGCCCACAAACACAGCTACAGCTAGCTAACTAGCTAACAACCACGGGCTACAGACTAGCAAGCAGTCTAAACGGGCTGATTACGGTACCTTTATCAAGCACGTCGCCAAAGTCTGCAGTGAGAGAGAAACGTGCAGAGGGGTAAGAGGGTGTGACATTATGAAATAGAGAGAGATGACAGAGAGAGAGAGACAGAGAGAGAGAGAGAGAGAGAGGAGAGGAGAGAAGGAGAGAGAAGAGAAAGAAAGAAAGAAGGCTTTTAGCATGCAGGCGCACGCAGAGTGAAGATGAGCAGAGGTGCAGGGAGATTAAGGCCGTGACTGGCGCTGTCTACCGGGCACCCACATGTGCTTTCGCAGCTAGCTGAGGGGTGGACAAGTGTTTCATCTGGGCGAGAGGACTACATGTCAAAGCTGCCCTACTTTTTACTGGGGAGATTCAGAGATCACTAACAGCTTTTCCTCGCCCCGCCTTGTCTAAGTGTGTGTGTGTGTGTGTGTGTGTGCGGTCTACGAGATAGAAGCATGAACAGTACATGGATGTGAGGCTTCCTGTCTCTAAGCACTCAGGGCAAGTCAGAAGAGCTAGCGTTCATCCAACTTCAACTGACAGCAACGTCAACTTAGAGAGACAGTGATGGATTGACAATGAGAAACAACATAGACGACGCGCACACGCACACCACACTTTTCATTTGCCTAACCTAAGGATTTCACAAGCCAAAAACTCTGTTCGGGTTAGGGGGAGTTCCTTGAAAGAAGCACTCAAACGAGCTTAACTGTCAATCTCTCTCACCCTCTTGTCTCTGCCCCTCTCTCCTCCACACACACACAACACACACGCACGCACGCACGCACACACTCACCGATGGTGCAGTGCTCTCCGTTCCATCCCTGGTGACACTGGCATTTGCCATCCTTGCAGGTGCCATGTTTGATGCACAGAGCGTTACACACCCGCTGGTCGCACCCCACGGCCGGTCCAGCCCTCCTCGCAGCGGCACGCCCCCGCCATGCACACTCCGTGGGTGCCACAGTCCACAGAACACACCTCTGCAGGAGAGAGGAGCGCCGTTACACACCCGCTAGTGGGGACACCAGGACCTACTTTGTAATTTGATGAATGTCACTCTGTTCTGTGTTTATAGTTCATATGACCGGAGAAGTCACTTGAACCTGCTAGTACTAGTGTTTGAGGTTCTAGTACTAGGGTAGGGTTAGCGATTGCAGTACTAGGATCAAGGTTAGAGGTTCTAGTTCTAGGGTCAGGGCTAGAAATTCGAGCACTAGGTTTAGAGTTAGAGATTCTAGTACTAGGGTCAGAATTAGAGATTCTAGTACTAGGGTCAGAGTTAGAGATTCTAGTACTAGGGTCAGAGTTAGAGAATTCTAGTACTAGGGTCAGAGTTAGAGATTCCAGTATTAGGGTCAGAGTTAGAGATTCTAGTACTAGGGTCAGAGTTAGAGATTCTAGTACTAGGGTCAGAGTTAGAGATTCTAGTACTAGGTCAGAGTTAGAGATTCTAGTACTAGGGTCAGAGTTAGAGGTTCCAGTACTAGGGTCAGAGTTAGAGATTCTAGTACTAGGGTCAGAGTTAGAGGTTCCAGTACTAGGGTCAGAGTTAGAGATTCCAGTATTAGGGTCAGAGTTAGAGATTCTAGTACTAGGGTCAGAGTTAGAGATTCTAGTACTAGGGTCAGAGTTAGAGATTCTAGTACTAGGGTCCAGAGTTAGAGATTCTAGTACTAGGGTCAGAGTTAGAGGTTCCAGTACTAGGGTCAGAGTTAGAGACTCCAGTATTAGGGTCAGAGTTAGAGATTCTAGTACTAGGGTCAGAGTTAGAGGTTCCAGTACTAGGGTCAGAGTTAGAGATTCCAGTATTAGGGTCAGAGTTAGAGATTCTAGTACTAGGGTCAGAGTTAGAGATTCTAGTACTAGGGTCAGAGTTAGAGATTCTAGTACTAGGTCAGAGTTAGAGATTCCAGTATTAGGGTCAGAGTTAGAGATTCCAGTATTAGGGTCAGAGTTAGAGACTCCAGTATTACGGTCAGAGTTAGAGATTCTAGTACTAGGGTCAGAGTTAGAGATTCCAGTATTAGGGTCAGAGTTAGAGACCTCCAGTATTAGGGTCAGAGTTAGAGACTCCAGTATTAGGGTCAGAGTTAGAGCATGAAGCATCCGTGTACTAGGTTGTAGAAGTCCTGGAAGTCCTAAGAGGAGGGTTCACCCACCCATGGAGCAGTCGTGGCCCATCCAGTTGGGGTCGCAGCTGCAGAGGCCGGTGTCGGGGATGAAGGCCCCGTGGCCGTGACACTGGTCTGGGCACTGGGCCCTGGGCAGCTCACAGTGGGGGCCCCCCCAGCCCGGCTTACAGTGGCACTCCCCCGTTCACACAGATCCCGTTGTTAGAACACGTGGGTCCAGACAGTCAACTGTGTGAGGGGGTGGAGAGGCAGAAGGTGAGGGTGAGAGAGAGAGACAGAGACAGAGACAGAGAAAGAGACAGAGATAGAGACAGAGACCAGAGAGAGACAGAGAGAGAGAAAGAGACAGAGAGAGACAGAGACAGAGAGAGAGAAAGAGACAGAGAGAGAGAGAGAGAGAGAGAGACAGAGTTAGAGAGAGAGGTTGAATCATAGTACATAGATTAGATGCTATTTTAAGTTGATTCAGTGTGACAGAATCACAACATAGTGTTTAGGCTCTGTCACACATATCTACTAAGGTGAGTGTGTGTGCGTGTGAAGTGTGTGTGTGTTCATACGCGGTGGGGGAGACTGTGACATTGTCAGTCAGTCTGACAGGGCAGATGGGAGGCTGAGCGCTGCTGTGACTGAAAAGCAATTTGACAAATTAACCCCCTCCAGGCCCCCGCCACCCCTTCACACCCCCCCCCCCCCCCCGCCCTCCCCCCCCCGCCCTCCCCCCCACTCCCCTCGTCCTCTCTGTCCGACAACCGCCCTCATTACCCCCGCAGCCCCGAGCTAGCCTGAGCAAACACCTCCCCTGCAATTTCGCGCGTCTGCCTCCCCCCCTCCTCCCCCCCCCCACACACCCCCAGCCTAAACTCAGAGTGTGTTATCGATCTTGGTGCTGTGAGCTCTCCAGGTGAAGGGTCTGAGGAGGCTGTCCTGTGATGACTATCAGCTCTGAGAGCCACAGTGGAGGGGGGGGGGGATGGGGGGGGGGGGGAGAGAGAGGAGAGGGGGGAAAGAAGAAGAAGAGGTCTGGAGAAAAATGCTGACCTTGCTCTCTGTTCCCCTGCTGCATTTATCTGTCATCCCTCCCTCCCTCTCTCACTACCTCTCCCTTTCCACCCCTCCCTCCCTCCCTCTCTCACTCCATCTCGACCTCCCATCTTCCCTCCCCTCCATCCCTCTCCCCCAAGACCTTGGGCTCCCTCCGTTTATCTCTCTACCCGCTCCTCTCATCTGGTGCTTTCTCACCGTCCGTCCCTCCCTACCCCTTCCACCATCCCACCTCTCCCCTCCACTCATCCCTCCCTTCCCCGCCCCGCCCCACCATCCGCCCCACCTCTCCCCTCCACTCATCCCTCCCTTCCCCGCCCCGCCCCACCATCCCGCCCCACCTCTCCCCTCCACTCATCCCTCTCGCTCTCTGTTTCTCCGGAGGGAGAGGGGTGGCAGGTTGATCCCTCTTGGAAGGATCAATAGAAGCGATTTCATCCTTAATAAAACCTTTGACGAATGGGACTGCCTCGTCCTTCATGTCAGTACGGATGAGCACACACGCCGTGGAGGGGACCGCGATGACCATCTCTCTCTAGGGTGAAGACTGTGTGTGCTGGATGTTTGGTGTTCGTGGAATGTGGCTTTTGCGATACTATTGATCGTTACATTCCGACACACTGCCAGAAAATCATTCCCTCACACACACACACATAATCTCTTTACACACACACATACACACACACAGCATCCTTACACAGAAAATCCCTCCCTCACACACACACACACACACACACACTCCTCACCCTCGGCACAGCTGTCTCCCTTGTATCCCAGGGCGCAGACGCAGGTTCCGTCGTTGCAGTTGCCGTGGCCCCCACACAGGGGGTCGATACACTGGCTCACCGGGACGTCGCACTCAGGGGCCCTTCCAGCCGCTGTAGCAGATGCAGGAGCCCTTGTCGTACTGGCCGTTCCCACTGCACAGCACGGGGCAAGCAGCTGGGGGGGGGTGAGAAGGGGGTGGGGGGGGGGGGTGGAGAAAACATCGGCAAGACCCAAATTAGGTTCATGTTTGGTTTGTGAATGGACACACTAATGCACGCGGCGCACGCCCGTTCACACACGCATCCACTGCACGCTACGCACGCTCGCACATGTGTGCGAGCGTGCGTGCGTCAGGGAGGTAGCTCCAGCTCCCCTGGCTTCAGTCTCACGAGGTGACACACCGAGCGCGCTCCCTCCGGGATGCACGTGACCACTACCTTTGGAGCAGTCCATGCCATGGAACCCTGGGAAACAGTGGCACATGCCCGAGTTACACCTCGCCGTTGCCATGGCAATTTCGTGGGCACTCTTGTACGGAGTCTGTGAGGAGAAACGGGGGATCGGCGCAAAGTATTAGCCTCCGTGTTACAGACGATAACAAAGGAGGAACAGTGTGCTTCTGAGCATCCATATTTCATGTTGTGACGTATGCACAGGCACAGCCTATCATTTCCTCTGGCCCTCAAGAGACTCGTTCACCAGTAATAACATCTATCAGTCCATCCCCGGCACACATTCCCTCACAGACTCCCCCTGCTGCAACTCCCTCCTGTTCTCTCTCTCCTCTTTCGCTCGTCTTTTCGTCCTCTCTCTCTCTCTCTCTCTCTCTCTCTCTCTCTCTTCCTCTCTCTCTCTCTCTCTCTCTCTCTCTCTCACTTCCTTCATTTCCTCACCATCTCTCCTTCCAGCATGTTTATTCTGCACGGTCTCTCTCTCCCCCCTGCTCCTTCTGAATTTACTAGCTTGTTTCCTCACTTCTTACTCAGAGACTCATCAATACTTCATCCATTCAACTACATGGGAGCTTCACACACAGATTTCAGATGCTGTGTGTGTGTGTGTGTGTGTGTGTGTGCGTGTGTGTGTGCGTGTGTGTGTGTGTGTGTGTATGTGTGTGTGTGTTTGTTTGCTGTAGCAGTGTGCTCGTTCAGCTCTCCATCCAAGTTTGAGTGCATCTTAACCCACTTATGGGGTTATGATGAGAGAGCACACTTGGTAGGCAGGAAACACTGAGGTTTATGGAGTCTCTGATGGTCTCTCCCTCCTTCTCGCTCCCTCCCTCCCTCCATCCCTCCCTCCCGCTCTCTCTTTTCCATTTCTCCTCCCCTCCCTCTCACATAAACATTCAGCCTGACACCTTTCCCGGACTCCTACACCCTCCCTCCCTCCCTCCCTCCCTCCCTCCCTCCCTCCCTCCCTCCCTCCCTCCCTCCCTCCTCTCCATCTTGCCCAGCCTTCTCCCTCCTCCTGTCCCCTCCTCTTCCTTTCCCTGTATGTCCCGTAGTAGAACGGATCCTCCAGTGTGTGTGTGTGTGTGTGTGTGTGTGTGTGTGTGTGTGTGTGTGTGTGTGTGTGTGTGTGTGTGTGTGTGAGTGAGTGAGTCTCACCCATGATGTTGATGCTGAAGGAGACGGTCTCCCCTCTCCCTGCCGTCGTTGTAGAAGGCCAGGTGCCAGTGCCAGGGTCCAGGTACTGGACGAACACGGCCTATCGTTCAGAACCACCGTCTGGATGCTCCTCCTCTCCCTGGGAGACTCCACCACGCTCCACTTCTCCTTCCCGTCTAGACGCTCCATGTAGTCGTACTGGAGGACACACACACACACACAGACACACACAGAACCAACACAGATAGAGACAGGGAGTAGAGTGAGAAAGATAGAGAAAGAGAGAGAAAGAGGAGAGAGAGAAAGAGAGAGAAAGAGAGAGAAAGCGAGGGAACATGTTTTAATTAAGTATACAAGTAGGCTACACCTGTTTCTATGACTGTGTGTGTGTGTGCGTGTGTGTGCGTGTGTGTGCGTGGCCGACCAGCACCTGTGCGTGCGAGGGGGGCCAGACCCTTGCGGATGTAGACCCCGAACAGGGCGTCCTTGCCCAGGGAGATGTTGAACTTGAGGAACTGCGGCTGGCTGAGCTGGAGCTGGGACCTCCAGAACACCCCCGGGGGCACCTCCTGGCTCACCCTCCGCCCACCTCCACGTCTCCCCCCTCGATGCTGCCGTTACGACCCGCCCACGCTCCTGGAGGGGGGGGGGGGGCAGAGGAGATCAAAAGAGAGGAGATTAAAAGAGAAGAGAGATGGGGGAGGAGGGGGGAGTGGGGGAGGAGGAAAGAGGAGAGGGCATGAACAGGGTGTGAACGCTCAGACACAGATAGACTGCCGGCTGGTCAGTTAGAATGCAAGGTCATCTCTCTCTTACAGCTAAAAACAGTTTCCTATTGTGGAGGACAATAGGGACTATGGGAATCCCTCGCTCAACACACACACACACACACGCACACACACACAGGTAATCAGGTCAGACCTACACCAGAGAGTACAGTCCTGACAGGAGAAGTGTGTGAAAAATGGTGAGGAGATGCAGGAACAATGGAAACATCACTGGTGGATGACTGGGACAGAAAGAACACACCAGCCTTCTCATTAACGCACTGTAGAACAAGGAGAGAGAGAGAGAGAGAGAGAGAGAGAGAAGAGAACAAGGAGACAGAGAGAGAGAGAGAGAACAAGGAGACAGAGAGAGAGAGAGCACAGGGAGAGAGTGGGGAGAGAGAGAGAGCACAGCTACCCAATGCGCACACCGTGAGAGAAACAGTGAGAGTTTGAGTGAGAGAGAGAGAGAAGAGAAAAGGGGTAGGGAAGCTTGTCTCTCTGGGAGGAGAGAGAGAGGGCGTGTGAGAGGGGTGGGTGGGGGGGTGGGGGTGGGGGGGGTTTGTGCTCTGTGCCGAGCCATTATCCTCGCCGCTGTCTCATCCAACCCTGTCCTGACTGATCTCGGCATACCAACTCAGGGCCATCCCAAACAGTTAGCTTAGCTTCCCCCTCACACCTCCCTCTCCCCATGAGCCTGCCCACTGAGCACTGTTCTTCTCCTGGCACTCCTCCCACTCTAGAGAAAGAAGAGACTCTCTGAACGGTGTGTGTGTGGGGGGGGGGGTCAGTTTTAGCGCTGTGGTTCTCACCTCGGCCTCCAGGGGGCAGTGCAGCCACGTCGCTGCTGACGGGCAGACCGGTGCTCAGGCCGTTGTTCAGCACGGGGCCCTCAGACGGCTTCAGCTGCCAGGTCAGACCCAGCAGGTTGATCGCTGCATGGGGGGGGGGGGAGGGAGAGAGAAAGAGGGGGGTGGGAGAGAGAAAGAGAAAAGAGGAGAGAGAGAGAGAGAGAGAGAGAGAGAGAGAGAGAGAGAGAGAGAGAGAGAGAGAGAGGGAGAGATTATTTATTGCAACTAAAAGAGTACCACTGAAGGAATTGGACCGACCTTTGGTCCTCACACACGCACACACACTCCGTGGTTGCGCTCAGCACCTGAGCCTACACCAGGGGTTCTGCACAGCTTGGCCAGGTGACAGGACTAGAGAGAGCAGCACGCCAGGTCACGCCATGCCAGGTACAAAACTCAACAAAACAACCTCTCTCGTTCGCTCTCCCCTCCCTCTGTTTCTCTCCCTCCCTCCCTCCCTCCCTCCCTCCCTCCCTCCCTCTCTCTCTCTCTCTCTCTCTCTCTCTCTCTCTCCTATCATGCCTTCTGGTGGACGCCTTGGCACATTCTCACAACGAGCTAGTGACAGATGAAGGACTACTCTCCTTCCCCCCCCTCTCTCTTATCCTCCCCCTATCCCTCCCCTCTCTCTTATCCTCCCCCTATCCCTCCCCCTCTCTCTTATCCTCCCCCTATCCCTCCCCCTCTCTCTTATCATCCCCCTATCCCTCCCTCCCTCCCTCCCCCCTCTCTCTCTCCCTCCTTTGTCCCCTATTGTCTTCTTGTGTGCTGGTGGTGGTACAATGTTCTGAGCTCTCTCCAGACTGTGGCAGCTCTTCATTCTGCCAGTCAGTGTTCCCTCCTCTCCCAGCTGACATTAAACCCCCCCCCCCCCCCACATACACTCACTCCAACCACACACACACACCCCTGCCACACACATACACACACAGCGGCCACACACAAAAACACCCCTTCCACACACCCACACAACCCTACCACACAAACACACACACACACACACACACACACACACCCCTATCACACACACGTACACACACACTCACTCACAGACAGACAAAGACCCTCGAGATACAGCAACACCTCCTCCAGCAGCAGAGCTGTGGAGGACTGTCTAGCAGAATCTGGAGGTCCATCAATGATGCTCTGTCCTGTATGGGTGGAGTGTGAAATGGCTGCGTTTTCTGCGTGGGTGTGTTTTTATGTGTCTCGTGTGTGAGTGTGTGTTTGTGTGTGTGTCTCCCACCCCTGGCCTCACCTTCACCGCACTGGCCCATCACACCTAGATCTCAGCTCTGGAAATCAATTTCCCTCTTGTCAAAGTTCTATCTCCGCTCGCCGGGAGAGCGTGTGCACACAAAGAAGAGGAGGGAGGAGGAGAGAAGGAGGCGAGGAGACGAGGACGAGGCGAGGCATCTGGGGCTGTGCTGCCAGGCAAGTCTACCTCTCCTCTCCTCTCGTCTCACTCCCGGTCAAAGGAAACCGCTGACACCTCAGGTGTTACATGGCCTCCTATGTCAGCTCTTCTTTATGAGTCACACAGAGAGAGAGAGAGAGAGAGAGAGAGAGAGAGAGAGAGAGAGAGAGAGAGGGCGGAGGTACAGTACCGTAGAGGGAGAGAAAATAGAGAACGAAAATGAACTTCGATGTCCTTTTCCCAAAGCCCTCTACGACTCGTTCCTTCTCTCTCTCTCTCTCCTCCTCTCTCTTCCTCCTCCTCTCAATCACTCGGATGCCCCCCCACACTTTCATCTCTCTGCCCTGACCTTCATCCACCCTCCTCCTCCTTTCTGTTCTCTCCATTCCACCGGCTCCAATCTGTCCCCTGACTGAGATAACATGGAGACACACACACACACACGCACACACACAGATGTTATCTTTCAGATCAATGAAAGGATTACCTATTGAATCAGTGGGATGAGACAAGCAATTCTACCGTCCATTTTGAGCGTGTGTGTGTGTGTGTGTGTGGTTTGACTGTGGGTGTGGATCAGCACGGGTTTATCCGAGGTACAGAAAACATGACCCATAGGTGGCACTGTTACACTTTGGAGAATGTTCCTGAAAGCCGGCACATTTCTCCAGCAACAAGTTTCTTTATAGGGAGAGAGAGGATGGGGGAGAGAGACAGAGGCCATGTTGCCACAGACATTTGCCAGTTGCTAACCCTAGACACTGTGGAAGAAATGTATATCCACACAGCCACACACAAACACACACGTAGATCACAGAGCCAGGTCTAACAAGCGAACGTGTTTGATTAAAAATAGATTGCTGGTGCATGAGGTTTTTTATGTAATCCTAATGTATTATTCAGTCTGGCAAAGTGCTGTGCGCTATCATTTGCCTTAGACAACATCCCAAACATCACTACAACATGGGAGGAGCCAGGCAGACCACAGAGGAAGGAGGGAAAGGAGGGGTAGGAGGAGGTGGAAGGATGGAGGGGTGGAGGAGGTGGAAGGATGGAGGGGTGGAGGAGGTGGAAGGATGGAGGGGTGGAGGAGGTGGAAGGATGGAGGGGTGGAGGAGGTGGAAGGATGGAGGGGTGGAGGAGGTGGAAGGATGGAGGGGTGGAGGAGGTGGAAGGATGGAGGGGTGGAGGAGGTAGGGACAGCTGTGCAAAGGTAGAGATGTGAGCAGTAAAGAAAGAAGAGATAAATAGAAGAATGGATGCAGGGGTGGGAGAGGGGGAGGGAGAGGGGGAGGGGAGGGGGAGGGGGAGGGGGGAGGGAGGGGGAGGGGGAGGGGGAGGGAGAGGGGAGGGGGAGAGGGAGAGGGAGAGGGAGGAGGGAGAGGGAGAGGGGGAGGGAGAGGGAGAGGGAGAGGGGGGGGGGAGGGGAGGGAGAGGGAGAGGGGGGAGGGAGATGGGGGAGGGAGGCAGGGTTGTGTGGATGAACGGAGGGATGGAGGGCTTGGTGGAGACAGAGACACACATGGTGTTCCCAAAGCTAATGGGAACAAGCCTTATCTGCAGGGTGAAAAAAAGGAGAAGAACAAATTAGGAGGAGAGCAGGGAGCGAGAGACTGTCAGAGAAAGAGAAAAACCTAAAAAGGGGGCGGCAAATTAGGCTGCAAAGAAAAGACAGGAAGGGGAATATAAAAAGACCTGGGAGAAGGAGAAGGAGTATTAGAAGATAATGTGAGGCCACATGACAGAGGGAAGGAGAGCGTGGTGAGAGGGGTGAAGAAGGAGGAGGGCAGGAATGAGTGGTCTTATTGTCTACTGTCAGGTGATTGGGTACATCAATGTGCGTCATCATGGACCACTAGCCCTCACAACAACATGTGCTAATGTATGTATGTGTGTTTGTGTCAAGAAGTTGTGGACATCCTGCACATGCACACACACACACACACACACACACACACACACACACACACACACACACACACACACCACACACACACACACACACAAACCCTTTCACCGTTTTCTCTCCCCTCACTCTTTTCTGTCCTTCTACAGCCCTACCTGGGCCTGCACACTGCAACCAGGCCAGCCAATGCTAGAGCCCTGCACCGATGACATCACCCTATTACACGCATCCTAATTGGACCAGAGAGAGACAGGGACCGCTTATTATGTTAAAGGTAATCTAGCTCTCCACTTAACACACATAACACACACACACAAATTTTATTTCTGCCATCTCCCCTGGCCATCCAGATAAACGCATATTAACTGTTCTAATTTACCACTAAATGAAGGAGTCTGACCTCAATTAGGCTGGTAATTGTAGCTGAGCCTGGTCCGGTCAAAGCCTGCTGGCTAATTGGTTTAGGAAGTCTGGCTAGCTGCTAACTCGGGATTCTCTCAGTCTTCCTCCTCCTCCTCTCCTTGTCTGTGACCTCTCTCATTCTCCTCCCTGCTCCTCCTTTCTCCTCATCATTCACAGTGCTCAGTGAGCACGGTTTTATGTTTCTTCATCACACTCACAACACACACACCACACACACACACACACACACTCACACACACACCAAGAGACCACACGATATACACACACACACAACGTAAGCTTGTGCGCACTAGTACACACCTACACACAGACAGAAACACAAGCACAATACACACCCTAAGGGAAAGCTATGTCGACTGATGCAACAAAACTGTAATTGACTGTAAGATAGGTGAAGAGTTTCCCAATACCATATACAGCACATACATGCAGCTACGGACTCCAGCCCTCAATGTTCAACACCAGTGTGTGTGTGTGTGTGTGTGTGTGTGTGTGTGTGTGTGTGTGTGCACGTGCGTGGTGTGAGATGAGCTAAATTAAATAAGATGTGTATCTGAGCTCTGTCCTCTTTTCTGAATCCTCATTTCCTCCACAGATCGCTGACAGTGAGGGAGAGAGAGAGAGAGACAGAGGGAGAGAGACACACAGAGAGAGAGAGACAGAGAGAGACAGAGAGAGAGAGAGAGAGAGAGATAGAGAGAGAGAGAGAGAAAGGGGGTGGCAGAAGGAGAATCAGACAGAGAGAAAGAGAGAGTGACGGAGAGAGAGGGAGAGAGAGGTAGAGCGATGGAGAGAGAGAGAGAGAGAGAGAGTGACCTGAGACGAGGCACGCCAACACTGCCACACACATCCTCTGCCACTCCCCTCATCCCTCCTTCCTTCCCTTCCACCACTCCTCTCCCCATCGATCCGTATTAGAAACAGGATATGAGCAGTATACAATCTTATCACAAATCAGAAAGAGGGAGGGAGAGCTAGAGAGGGAGAGCGTTAGAGAGAGAGAGATGGAGGGAGAAAGGTAGAGTCAGACAGAGAGTTAGAGAGAGAGGGAGGGAGAGAGAGGAAGAGACAGAGAGAGAGGGAGGGAGAGAGAGGAAGAGACAGAGAGAGGGAGGGATAGGAAGAGACAGAGAGAGAGGGAGGGAGAGAGAGGAAAAGACAGGGAGAGAGGGAGGGAGAGAGAGGAAGAGACAGAAAGAGAGGGAGGGAGAGAGAGGAAGAGACAGAAAGAGAGGGAGACAGAGGAAGAGACAGAAAGAGAGGGAGGGAGAGAGAGGAAGAGACAGGGAGAGAGGGAGGGAGAGAGTTTGGAAAAGAGAAACTCCCTTCTGTGTGTTTGGGAGTGAGGCCCAGTCCTACACTACAGCCTAACTGAACAGACAGAGAGAGATGATAACACCAGCTTCAAACGAAAGAAAGAGCAAATAAACAAATACACTGTCGCCCCCGCAGTGACGCATCAAATACTGGACCCAAAATAACTGGTCACTCTCGTTCGTCTCTCCTCTTCTCCCTCCTACTAACAAGTAACTCCACCTACTGTTTGGCAATTATGAAAACGAAGACACATGTAACACCCCAGACTGGATTTCATCACTGTTTGTGTGGAAAACAAACTCCCCTGAGTCACCTGACCCAACAATCCTCCTCCCTCTACGGAACTCCCTGAGGGACACACTGACAGAAAGGCAAAGAAACAATTCCCCAGCACCACGTGAGGTTCCAATGACAAAAACCAAATGAGATTCAATTCTAGCATGTTCCAACAGCCAAAGCCACACACGGCTACCTGCCCACAGAGAATGACCTGCATGTCCCTGCCGAGCATCTGCTTTAGAGCAGTGCGACTCCACCTTGCCCTGCCCTGCCCTCTCCTGGACAGCCAGCGTGTGTTAAGATCCTAACCTTTGACAGTACGACAGACCCTGCTGCTACACACACTCTCCGTCTCAACCTGAGGTCGAGTCCCCAGCCTCGGCCATATGTCACAACTTCTCCTCATCACACACACACACACACGCACACACACACACACACACACACACACACACACGCACACAGACACACACTCTCTGGCGTGAGCACCATCTTCAGGGCTCCTTCCTAGTCGACCTTGGGCCACCAGAAGGGAGGCGTCCAGCAGGGTGAGAGGTCATGTAGAGGTCAAGGAGATGGGTTTGGACTCGGGCCACACTGACCGCTCCTCACACCTCGTCTGGACCTGGCTGACAGGGGCACAGGTGCCCACACGACAGTGTTGGGCATTGACCAACACTCCATCACGACATGGAAGGGGCGCGGTGGGTGCGTTTGTGTGTGTGTGTGTCCATGCCTGCCTCCGCGCTCTTCTGCGCGCGCGCGTGTGTGTGTCCACGCATCCGTGTTTGTGGCTTGGTAAGTGGAAATGAATGCGTGTTTGTATCTGTGTGTTTGGTTGTGTGTGAGTGTATCTTTTTGTGTGTATATTTGTGTGTCAGCATGTGTGTGTGGACGTGTGTGTGTGTGTGGTGAGCTAACAGTGTAAAGGCAGGTGTGCTAGACGGAGTGGGCAGGATGTGTGAAGGTCAGTTTCTGAGTCGAGGGTGACTCACTCCCAGGCAGGGAACTGAGAGAAGGCCTTCAAATATATGTGCGTGTTTGTGTGTGCGTGTTTGTGTGGGTGCGTGTGTGTGTGTGTGTGGTAATCCATCAGCGGTGACAGTACCATGTGGGGAGAGTCACAGAGCCAGACAGGAGACAAATGCAGTCCAGCCACACACACACACACACAAACACACACACACTTTGACACTGGTGCCTGCTGGCTCACTCACTCTAATCAAGGGCACATCTGTGAGAATGTGTGTGTGTTCTTGTGAACACGTCTGTGTGCACGTGTGTATGTAGCAGTTCTGAATGTCAGCGAGGGTATTCTGACAGGTTCCGTCTAATTCTTCTATATCCATCTATCCCCCAAACTCCTGTCCCATTCTCTACAGACCAGCCAACTCTCCACAGTCACACTGTCCTCGTTTCTGTCCACTCCTTTTCCTTTCTCTCCCTCTCCCCCTCTCTCTCTCCCCCCCCCCCCCCCCCCCTCTCTCTCTCTCTCTCTCTCTCTCTCTCTCTCTCTCTCTGTCCTTTCTACTTCTCTGTGACACTTTCCCTCTCTTTCCCTGTCCTCCACAATGCCCCCTGACACACTCCCTCTGTTCCTCTCCTCTCGCGTTGATCAATTAGGGGACATTAGTCACAGATATTTCAGGTGACACGGGCCTCGGGAGAGTCAAGTCCTCTCTTTTCCCCTCTTCCTCTCCTCCCTCTCCTCCCTCCGCTCGCTCTGCTCTCCTCTCCTGTTCTCTCCTGTTCTCTCCTCTCTTCCGTTTCTCCTCTCCTGGTTCCCCTCGACTCTTGTCACCTCTGTCCGTCCCCCCTCCCCTCCCCTCTGCCAGTGACACAGTTCTCCCCCTCCGTCCTCTCCTCGCTCCGTCCTCTCCTCCCTCTCTCCCTCTCTCTCTCTCTCTGCACACACATTAAACACCTCCGACAGGCCTGGCCTTTCCGGGCGTCGTGGGCCCTTCTCCTCCAATCCCTCTTCCCCCGTCGTCCCTCACGGTGCGGACAATGACGGATCAGCCTCACCCCTCCCCTCCTCCCTTCCCCCTCTCCTCCTCGCACCCCCCCCGCCCCTCTCTCCGGGTCTCAAACCTGCTCGCTCCTCCTCCTCCTCCTCTCTCAGGAAGGATTGGCACACCTGTCCTCTCCCCCCCCCCCCACCCCCCCTCTTCTCTGCTCACCCTCCAACTGATCTTTATCTCTCCTCTTGCCCTCTCTCTCCTCCTCTCCTCTGGTCATCATGACAGACCCGTCTTCCCACTGCACACGAACCGCTCACCTGTCTCCTAGCAACCCCCTCTCCGCGGCCCCCCCCCCCCCCCGCTGCGGAGCCCAGCAAACAAGACGCTGACGGAATAAAGAACGAGTTCTCCGATCCCCCCTCCCTCCCTCCCCCCCCCCCCCCCTCCCTCCCCCTCTCTCTGTCCGTCCATCCAGTCATTCCTTCACACCCACGAGGGCTTCTCTGACAGGGCGCTCTGGGTGTCTCTGGTCACGCACGCACACACACCCTGTCTCCTCCACACTTGTGCTGTCTCCATGCAAGGCCTGTCTCCCCTCTGCAGGACTCTAGTCTCCGCTCTCTAGGGCTGGCTGGCTGGGTTCCTGGTTTGGTAAACGTGAAGCGGTGCAGTGTGTGGAACAGTATCTATGTTTCGGAGAGGACACAGGCCACTGACACAGAATGAGGCAATACAAATAACCATCCAACTATCTCTCTCTTCACTCACGCTCTCTTTTACTCTCTCGTTCTCTCGTTCTCCCTCTCCCTTTCCACTCTCTCCCTTATCTGTCTTTGTCTCTTCTCTCTGACCCTCTATTTCCCCCTCTCTTTCTCTATCACCGCACATCTCTTTCTTTCCCTGTTCCCGAGCCTCTTCTAAGAAAGGTGTGAGTAGCCACTTGAGCAGCGCACACACACACACACACACACACACACACACACACACACACACGCACACACACACACTTGAAGGAGCACAAAGAGAAAGTGCTGCTCAGGCACATGTGTCCTGGTGTAATTTATGAGGAGCTCCTGGGCGAACGCCTCTGTGGGGTCCGCTTCACGCCGCATGGCTCTGGGCACTGCAGAATCCCCCGAGTGACACACACACACACACACACACACGCTTCTGCACACACACACACACGTTTCTGCACACAGACACACACGCACACACTCTTACATGCTTCTGCACACACACACACACACGTTTCTGCACACAGACACACACGCACACACTCTTACATGCTTCTGCACACACACACACACACACACACCCTCTTACACGCTTCTAAACACAGACACGCACTCCCCCACACATACACTTGTCCACGCTTCTGCACACATCCACACACACTCCCACACGCTTCTGCATGCACACACACATCCACACTGAATGCTACAAAATCCTTTTTTTTTTTACGAGCTTTGAACTCTCCTGAGCCTAGTGAGAAGCATGCACGATTAGTGCCACAACAGGCAAGGTAAACACTGGGGTCTGGGAGACAGTCAACACTGCCCAGGCCACCACAACAACAACACAACAACACTGGAGCCAGACACACCGTCACACACCACCTCCATTCACCACCACCCCCCTCTCATATGCTGGAGTCTCTGCTTGATGGATCTCCCACCTCCTTGTGTAAGTTATTGTTGCTTTTGCACTCCTATGATGATAAGTAAGGGTCTAGATGTGGTCTGATCTGGTTGTTCTACAGATGATAGTTGTGTATAAAGGGAATTGTGGAGAGTTGTTGTGGACTCGTGAGCTCCTGAGGGCTTCTCCTCACCTCTTACTCTTTCTCTCTCCGATGTACAAGAGTCCTGGTAGAGTAGGTAAGATTTACAACCTTCATTGTGTAACATGTTTGCCTTGTCGTTGACTTAATATGTTTGCAACATTACAAATAAATCGAATTGAACTTACTTGGACCGTTCTTGCTCTGATTGAGCTCATTTGCTTAATTCCTTTCAACCTAAGGGAATAGTTTTGTTTGTTTGGCCAATATGAAACCCCCCTCCGTAACCCTCGACACAGGTGTGAAGACACGTTTTGTCCCTGTGACTTCAGTGACCCCCCCCCCCCCCGCCCCCCCCCCCCTCCCCTACTGTGCAGCTCCATATGTGGCTGTCCGGCTGCGTGCTGTGGAAGGATGCAGTCTAAACCCCAGGGGACCAGGGCTCAGTCTGAGGCCCCCAGGCCAGGACCATGATCTGTTCTAGAGGACATCCTTCACAAGGACGATCCACAGGGAGCAAGCACACACACACACACATACACGCACGCACACACACACCATTGTATGGATAATATATATAAATATTGGTATGTATAAATAATGTAGGGGGGAGAGGTGTTTCTGCTGATCCCTGCGTTTCCTGCAACTCTCCCATCTGTTGACTCCTGTCTCCAGGGTAACAGGGCCATAAAGGGCTCGGTAACACATCTGCTTCCAAACACACATACACATACACACGCACACAAACACACACACACACGCGCCTGTCTGCGAGCAGGCAAGGGGAGAGGTTGTGGTACTGTGCTCTGCGCTCCCTGTGAGCAGGGAGGACAGCTCTGCGCTCTCTGTGTCACACACACTTTCACACTCCTGCATCAAACACCCCCGCCATTTCCGTTATCTGTCCATCTCTCCTCTCTCTATCTCGCTCTCTCCTCTCTCTCCCTCTAGCTCTCCCTCCTCTCTTTCCCTCCCTCCCTCTCCCTCTCTCTCTCTTTCCTCTCTCTCTCTCCGTCCATATATCCCTCCATCTCCCTTCTCTCCCTCCCTCCCTTTCTCCTTTCTGTCTCCCTCCCACCCTCTACATCCGCCCGTCTCTCCCTCCTCTCTCTCTACCCCTCTCCACGCCCTCCCTTCCTCTGTCCTGGAGCGTCCTTAGGAGGACTCTACAGTCTGATCCCAGACGGGTCTCTCCAGAGTCCTACTGAGTCTGTCTGCCTGCCCTCGTCTCCCCCTGAAAGCCCTCCAGCGTCCCGCTGTGGTCACCACGGTCTTCAACTGATCCCGGACCAGCACAGGAGCTACGCCGCAGAGCCAAGCCCAGGATCAGGAAAGGCTTGAGAGGACATCTCTGAAGTGGAACATGCTGTGCAGAGGGTCGGGGTCAATGTGCGAGAGTATGTGTGTGAGCGAGAGAGAGAGAGAGAGAGAGAGAGAGCATGCATACGTGTGCTTGCACGTGTCACATGCCTGTGTGTGTGTACGTGAATACTTGTATGTGTGTGCATACGCGCACATGTGGCTGTGCCTATGTGGGAGTGCGTGCATATGCATGTGTGTGCGTGTGTGCGTGTGTGCGTGTGTGCGTGTGTACGTGTGTGCGTATGTGTGTGTGTGTGCGTGTCCCTACCTATGAAGTAGGACAGCAGTATGGCCAGCAGGCCAGCAGCCGTGATGGCAGACACAGCAGCACACTTCCAGCTGCAGTACTTGGACGGGCTTCTTCAGCTTGAAGGCCGAGCGAGAGAAGGTGTTCCTGGGTAACAGGCGAGGGGGGCGGGGAGTACACCGTGCCGGAGGTCAGAGGGTAACCGGGGGAGGAGCTGCTGAACAGAGGGGTCGTCCCTGACGACGTCTTAAACAGGAAATGCCTGGAGAGAGAGAGAGAGAGAGAGAGAGAGAGAGAGAGAGAGAGAGAGAGAGGGGAATAAAGGGAAATAAGGAGAGAGAGTCGACATTTGCATTAACACTGTTGATATGTTTTGATGATGTTAGTATTTGTAGTTTTTCCTTCACAGCGTGTTGCTGTGTGAGGTCATTGATGGTCCTCAGCTAGGAGATGGACAGAACAAGAGACAAAGGATGTAGAGATGAGAGAAGAGAGGAAGGAGAGAAGGTCAGTGGTTGTTAGCCCTCTGCCTCCTCCCCAAGGTGTGCTAAAACCAGGCTCTGCAAAGGTGAAGGACACACACACACTCTCACACACACACACTGACCTCCCCGACTTAGTTACACGTGTGTGTGCCCTGCCAATTTCTCCCTCTAATAAAACTTCCCATCTCAGGAGTTTCTATATCCTTGAACTGATTGCACACCCCTTCCCCTGCCCGCCCCCCCAAGGTCCTTTTAAAGGTACACCTGCACCCCTCCCCCCCTCCCCCAACACACACACTTTTTCCTCTTCCTCCCCCGCTCTCTCGGTCCATCCCATGTGGGCGATGCTTTCCACACCTCTCTCTCTCTCTCTCTCTCTCTCTCTCTCTCTCTCTCTCTCTGGAGGATACGTGACGACCTCCCTCCACTCACCCGTGCTGCGGCGAGGCCAGTGTGGAGGGAGAGGATCACAGAAGGATTTTACCCATCATCCTCCACTCATATTTCCCATTATCCCCGGCCGTGGCTGCACCTGCTCACTCAGGCTCCCCCCCCCTCCTCCTCCTCTTCTCTCCCCTCTTCCTGCCCCCCTCCTCTCCTCCTCTCTGGTTCCCTCCCTCCTCACCAGTTTCCTCACCTAGCCCTCCTTAAACTCGCTGTTTCATCCTTCCCGTCTCTTTCACAGGTTCTCATTCTGCCCTTCTCCTCCTCCTCCTCCTCTCCTGTTCCTCTCCTCCCCCTCTCCTCCTCCTCTCCTTCTGTCCCTCTCCTCCTCCTCCTCTCATGTTCCTCTCCTCCTCCTCTCCTCCCTCTCCTCCTCCTCCTCTCCTTCTGTCCCTCTCCTCCTCCTCCTCTCCTCTTCCTCCCCTCCTCCTCCCCTTCTTTTTCACTTCTCTGTAAAACTTCTGGGTGCAATCAACGATCAAGGATTCCTTTCTTAGCGTGTCCTTCATCACACACACCCCACAGTCACACACACACACATGCACACACACACAGAGCAAGAAGCTGTCTTTGCAGGCCCCAGGTGGTATGACAGAACAAAGCCTCGTCGTGTGTGACAGTTTAGGCGGCGAGGGTCGCTACTCTGCCGGAGGGATACATTTATGTGTATGTATTTGTGTGTATATATGTGTGTGTGTGTGCATGTGTGTGTTTGTGTCAGTATTTTGCAAGGAGGATAATTGTTGGTTAGAACATGTGAACGTGTTCTCAGCAGGAAGATTGAGTTAGGAAATGTAAATGAGCTCTCTTTCCATCTTTCTTTTTCAATTCAATTCAATTCAGCTTTATTAGCATGACAGTCACTACAACCGTATTGCCAAAGCTAGAGGCACAACATCTTCCTGTCAATATATATATCTATCCATCTATCTATCTATCTATCTATCTATCCATCTCTCTCTCCTTCTCATTCTCCTGACTGGTGCGTTAATTCCACACTCTCCTCCGCCTCCTCCCTCATCTCTTCCTGTCAGGTGCACGGTTTGACAAAGAGGAGAGGAAGGGAGGAGGATGGAGATGGAGGGGTAGGGCAGGAGGGACTCAGTGGAAGAGAGAGAGAGAGAGAGAGAGAGAGAGAGAGAGAGAGAGAGAGAGAGAGAGAGAGAAGGAAGGAGATAGACAGCATTTAAGAAACATACTGATGCTTACAGTGTTTTCTTCACCTGTGCATGCATGTGCTTCTCTGTCTGTCTGTCTGTCTGTGTGTGTGTGTGTGTGTGTGTGCGTGTGTGTGTGTGTAAAGCCTGGGAAGTGAGTTTGTCTGTGGCTCACAGTAATTATGAGAAGACTGAAGAGTGTCTGCCTTTCTCTGGGGAGATAATTGACATTGATTTATGTTGTGGACGTCTGTGGAGCAGATCCCACATACCACCCAGACACTAATCACAACTGTGTATCATTAGGTACGGAGAGATGGGTCTCTCTCTCTGTGTGTGTGTGGGGGGGGATATGTATATAAGTGTGTGTTTGTATGTGGGGAGGTATGTATGTGTGTGGGGGTGGGGTATGTGTGTGTGTGTGCATGGGGTTATGTGTGGGTATGTGTGTGTGTGTCTGTATATGCGTGTGTGTGGGGGTATGTGTGTGGACGTGTTTGTATGTGCAAGCACACAACCGCACAGGCCTGCATGTTGATGCAATCAGATGACATTTGCATGTGTGAGCACACATTCCCCCCCCCCACACACACACACAAGATGTCACTCACATGACCACTGAAGGACTGCTAATTGCGTGTGTGGATGCGCACAAGTTTGTGTGTGTGTGTCTCTGTTTGCGTGTATGTGTGTGTGCATTAGGGAAAGCTAGAGAAAAAAGCAGGGGGGGGAGGGGAGGGCAGGAAGGGGTGAGGGGAGCTGTTTAAGCTCTCCACCAACCCTATCTCCGGCTGAGAGATCACAAGACCCCGACAATTAACCAGAGCACATGGTGCATGCTGGGTAAAGAGTCAAGTTTTTATTCTTCTGAATCCAAAGCTCACCTACACACACACACACACACACACAAACGCACACACGCACAGCAATCATAAATAGAAACTGAGAAAAGCACTGTTAGAATCATCGTCGGAGGTCAAGAACAATTACTGTGTGTGTTCTGTGGAGTGGGTGGTGGAGAGCAGGGGTCACTGCTGAGGGCATGGCTTTAAGTGCTTCATCATAGCACAGCAGATTCCCAGACACACAGTTAGGGACAGAGGTTAAAGCAGTGGAGAAGAACTTCTAATGGGAGTTTATTCTGGGTGAAAGAGAGAGAGAGAGAGAGAGGGAAAGAGAGAGAGAGAGAGTGGAGGGAGGGAGGGAGAGAGAGAGGGAGAGAGAGAGTGGAGGGAGGGAGAGAGAGAGAGAGGGAGAGAGAGAGTGGAGGGAGAGAGAGAGAAACTCAGATGGGTAAGAGTGTGATTAAAGAAGAGGACATGAATTTATAACTCCTCTCCTCAATGTGCATTCGTTCTCCCCTCTGCCTGACCCCCCCCCTTCCCCCCCCCCCCCCCTTCAGTCTCGTCCATTTTCCCCTCTCCTCTCCTCTCTCTAAATGTCAGCAGTGTTGTAAGCACAGGTAACGTCTCCTGTGTGTACCCATGGTCATGCATGTCAATGGATTTCCCCCCCCCCCTCCCCCAAGATAAATTGAAATGGCGCGACCCTCTCAGTGATCTTATTCCCCTTCTGGAGTGGCCCATTGCAGAGAGGGAGTGGAAGAGGGGTGTGGGGGGTGGGGGCGTCCTGAGATGAGACAGAGATTGAAGCTGGCATCAGCTGTCTAGGAGCCTCCAGTCTCCAGATTGGAAATCCGTCTCTCTCTCTCTCTCGCACACACACACACACACACACAGAATGGATATCGGACTCCGATGGTGGGTGCGGTGCAGGCCATCTTTAGTAATTTAGTTCACTGCAAATGTATCCTTGAACCTCCCTCTTCAATCTCCCTCCCTCCCTCCCTGCCTGCCCCCCTCTCTCTCTCTCTCTCTCTCTCTCTCTCTCGTTCCATACTTCTCCCTCTCACTCCCCAATCTATCTCGTTCAATCACCTACTCTGTTTCTCCCTCTTCTCTTCTCTTCTCATCTCTCTCTCTCTCTCTCTCTCTCTCTCTCTCTCTCCTCTCTCTCTCTCTCTCTCTCTCTCTCTCTCTCTCTCTCTCAATCACCTAACCCCCTTTTATACCTCCCCCATGCCCCATATCACTCTCTCCACCTTCTTCCTCCGTCCCTCCCTCTCCACACCCTTCTCTCTCTGTCTGTCTTGCTCTGGGCATTCTTGGGTGATCAATCTTCATTCCTCCTAAACTGCCAGACACTGTGGTCCAGCCAAAACACACAAACACACTTACACAAAAAACACACAAACACCCACACATCAACATACAAATGCTGATCCACTAAATGTCAGAATTTACATATGTGTACAACAGGGAACCATACTGAACACACCCACACACACACACACGCAAATACAAATACACTCCCACATGCACGCGGACACACACACACACTTGCGACAGTGTCATATTCTACCAGGGCGGTTTTAATGAGATGGATGATAAGCTGTGGCGCTTCTCTCATAGTGTGACTTTCTGGCTCTGACCCAGACCCAGGCTCCAGGATCTCCAGCCAGACAGGCCAGCCTCTGCTCTCCCCGTGCCCAGAGAGGAGGGTCTGCCCTGGGCCAGAGGGAGGTGCTGGCAGCCTTGTCTGGTGATTTGGGTTCCAGTCAGAGTGACAGGCTCAGGGCCATGTCCAACCCCACCACCTGAACCAAAACACACTTTGGCACCCCGCACACAGCAACAGCCTGTGAGTGTGTGTGTGCGCGCGCGCGTCAAGAGAGGATTCACACTTCCAATATAACATTTCCAGCTTTGAGATAATTGTGTGAAATAATTGTGAAATAATAAAGAAGAAGTAACTAGAAAACACTGGTCTGGTAGTCGAGGAGGCCATGACAAACCAAGCAACAGTTAGACGTTGAGAGTGCAGCTCCATTATATGGAACGAACACACGTACACACACATCGCCACTCATCAGTCTCAAACACACTCTAAATAGCCTTGTCACCACGGCAACGCAAGTCTAACCAATGACATGGAGTGTTTGCCTCCATTTAGATGGGTATGAACCGATGCACAGACTCTACATTAGCTTAGCTACGACACTGATAAGTGTTTACTGCCTAGCACACACTAGCTAGTTCATACATTATACATACAAATATAAACATTGTCGACACATTTTACTGCACATTCCTGTACAGTTACTCTATATAAGAACTCACTTAAAATAACTATATAGTATTTAATAGGAACTAGCTACTGTGCATTACCTAGCATTGAACGAGCTACAGTACTGCAGCACGCACTACATAATACAGTATAACTAGCACCTACTCGCTACTTGCACCCTCTAATCAGAGGGAGAGAGAGAGACGGCCTGCAATGGGGGGGGGGGGGGGGGGTGGTAGAAAGAGAGAGCACAACAAAAAGAAGAGCGCGTGTGTGCGTGTGGTTGTCTCTTCGTGTGAAGGCCCACCTGCTGGACGAGAGCGGTGTGTGTGGAGAGCGGCGTGTGTGTGGACAGCGGTGTGTGCGTGTGTGTGTGGAGTGTGCGTGTGTGTGTGTGGACAGCGGTGTGTGCGTGTGTGTGTGGAGTGTGGCGTGTGTGTGTGTGGACAGCGGTGTGTGCGTGTGTGTGTGGAGTGTGGCGTGTGTGTGTGTGGACAGCGGTGTGTGCGTGTGTGTGTGGAGTGTGGCGTGTGTGTGTGTGGACAGCGGTGTGTGCGTGTGTGTGTGGAGTGTGGCGTGTGTGTGTGTGGACAGCGGTGTGTGCGTGTGTGTGTGGAGTGTGGCGTGCTCCGCACCAGCAGAGGGCCCAGTGAGAGTGACGTGTCCAGTCTTCCTGTCCTCCAGCCAGTGGGAGGGCTGTGGCGTGCTTCAGAGCCGTGTGCTAATGTTAGTCACAGATCTGAGGCAGTCCCATGCTGCTTGCTGCTGAAAGCTCTCCAATTTAGACTTAATGTGCTGTATCCACGTCACCACGTGTGTGTGTGTGAACAAGTGCCGCATGGGCTGTGTGTGCATGTGTGCCCGTTTGTGCTGCCTGCACGTGTCCTTGTGTGTGTGTGTTGCATGGGGTGTGTCTGCGTGGTTTTCTGTTGCATGCATGCGTGTGTCTTTTGTGTCGCATGCACGTGGCTGCATGTTTAACTGGGTTGTGTTTGTGCGCGTGTGTGTGTGCGTCTGTATGTGTGTGTGTTATCGGCCTCCCTCTGCCTCACCTGGTCTCCAAGGGTACGTTGCTGTTGAGCACCCAGCTGTCCTGTAGCTGAACTGACTCTGGGGTGGTGGGGCCCTCTCCGGGGGCCTGGAGGGGGGGGCGTGGATGGGGTTGCGGCCCCCCCGGAGGGTGTTCCTGTTCAGGCTGTTGGCAGAGGAGTGGTGGTGGTGGTGGGACAGTGTCTGGTGGTTGTGTGGGGGGGGCATGGGGGGGGCGCAGGGTCGACTGACTGTGGTGGTTCGAGGCCCCTGGAAGAAGGGAGAGAGAGAGGAGAGAGAGAGAGAGAGAGATACATTAACAGCCATAAAGGAGATGCACATGGCTGTGACTTGTGGATTACATTGACCCTATATCATATTCCCTTCATCGTGAGTCGGTTTCTCCTATTAGTAATGACCCATACATTCTACTGTAGCTTAACTGCGAGCCACAAACAACACTATATACTGAGCAGGCTTTGCATTAATTAGACCACAAGGGTGTTTCTTTTATTTACAATAACATTCAAACATAATTTCTGAAATTACAAGCAGAAAGTAGATGAACTGTTTGGTGGAGTGGATACAATTCCCCATGAAATGGTTTTATCCGTGGTGAATAATTGTGTTCCTTGATGTGTTGTGAGTAGCACGATTTCCATGGAAATGTGGTCTTTGCATGACTGTGATAAGGAGCTGGGTTTGTACCATTAGCACCGTCTCTTCTGAAAGACTAGCAACAGCCTGGTAAGAAGAGTATAATAATTAACTGTGGCTAATGTTTTTCGTTTTCACATATAGTGGCTTTGTCTGTGTGCTCAAAGGACATTTTTAGAGTGTGTGTGTGTGTGTGTGAGTGCAAATGTCTGCGCGTACGCGTGTGTGCCAAAGTGTGTGCGCGTGCTGAAAGCTGCTTCTGGGGGTCAGCGGGAAATACGTTCTTTCCACCCGAAACATCCATTTCTCTCTCCCCCTCTCCTGCCCTCCTGAGAGGACAGAGTGAGGAGGGGAGAGTAATGACTGGGCGGTGTGGCCTGTCCCCCTCTCTACTCTGATGAATGTCACGCACACGGAAATCAAACCGTGCGGCTCACGCGCACGCCCACACGCTAGCTAGCATGCACACAAACACACACACATACACACACTCACGCACGCACGCACGCTCACACACAAATACGTGTACATGTGCACTCACGCACACGCACCTACACAAAAGCACAGACACACACTCACGCACACACAAAGACTTTCAAACAATCGTATACACACACACACACACATACACACACACACACACACACACACACACTACACACACACACACACACACATACACACACACAGAGCCCTGCATGGTATGATGAAGTAAATGCAGCTGAAGCCGTTCCGACTTCAAATCTCCATGCATGACTGTAGGTTCATGTGTGATGCTTTAAATCCTTCTGATCACCATACTGTAGCTAATGCAAGCTCCCCTCCGCAATAACCGTCACACACACACACGAGCGCACACACATGAGTGCACACACACAGACTTCATCACACAAATAATGCACACGCAAACACAAACGTACACAGCGAGAGATGCAATGTGACATCCGTGGCTTCCTGCCTCAGAAAGTGCACTCAACAGCATGCTGCCTCTGCTGCTCTCCCCCTCCCTCCCTCCCTCTCTCCATCACCCTCCCTCTCTCCCACTCCGTTCTCCCCCCTATCCCCCCTCTCTCTCTCTCTCTCTCTCTCTCCCTCCTCCCTCCCTCCCTCCCTCCCGTTCTATCTTTCCTCTCCCTCTGATGTTTGGCCTTTCTGTCCTCCTTTTGTGCCTCTCTACATTCTCTCCCCCACTATCTTTCCCTCCCCAAATTCCCTCCCAGTGAAAACATTTCACAAACGAAGCAAATCCACCACTCGCAGGTTAACATCTCCACCCACGGTTACCCCCCCACCCCACCACCAAGGAACACAGGCTCCTAAGCAGGGACAGGTGCAGTTGCGCCCCCACCCCACCCCACCACCCACCACCCATCCACCCCCACCTACCCTCCCTCCACCCACCCACCACCACCCACCACCCACCCACCCACCACAGGGTCCACTCCTGAAAACGCTGTCACTAAACTCTCTCTCTCTCTTTCTTAATATATCTCTCTCTCCCTCTCCCCTCTTCTCCTCCAGGTGTATTTAGAAGAGGCAGAAGACCACAGCTGGGATGGTTAACATGGGGGTGGGGGGGTGACCTGATTTTGCTGGGTGACACTCTGAAGCCCTGGTGCAGCAGACAGACCTGAAGAGCAGATGTTCACGACGAGAGAGAGGGAGGAGAGAGAGAGATAGGGAGAGAGAGAGAGAGATAGGGAGAGGGAGGGAGGGAGAGATGGATGGAGGACAGGAGGAGGGTGGAGGAAAGAGACCTGACCTCGCTGCGTAGGACACACATCAAACATCTGTCGAGAGAACTGCACTCTGAAGGGAGATGCGCACAACACCACACACACACACACAGAAACCATATTACTACTGTTCTTATATTCATGAATACCATTTACTAATTATTTTTCCTGTCTCCTACTGCCCAGCCTCCCTGCTCCCCCCCCCCCCACCACACACACACACACACACACACACTGCCCCCCAGCACATTCATCCTGCACTGACAACCTCAACCCCAACCCCCACTCCACCCCTCACACACACACACCTCCCATACACCCTCCCAACCCAAGCCCCTCACACACACACACACACACTCCATACACCCTCCCAACATACACCCCCCCCAGCAATACAACAGCAGATGTGAAATATGCTGTGACACCACATTGGCCCAGTACAATCTGACACACTCTCACACTGTCACCCCCCAGCCCCAGCCCCAGCCCTAGCACGCACACACACACAAACCCACACACACACAAACCCACACACACACACACAAACACACCAACTGCTGTGTTGCTCCTCAGTTTGGCAGATGAAATGCATGCCGTTCTCTGTTGGCCTCTTTCCTTCCATAAATATTGAAGGTTTCTTCATTCAAAGTCCACTGAATTATATATAGCGAAATTTCAATACTAGAAAAATACATGACTTTAAAGGATTAGTCTTCCTTGAACTCCTTTGACCTGCGTGTGCGCGCGCGTGAGCATGTGTGTGTACGTGCGTGTGATGTTGAGTGAGTGCGAGTGTGGGCTTGTGTTCTACTTGGATATGCATCAGCCATGACAGTATACACCTTTGGGTGCTTCAACATCGCATCCTTTCTCACCTAGTGTGTGTGTGGTCTGTGTGTGTGTGTGTGTGTCAGCTTCACCTGGGGAAAGACATGAAAAAAAATACTGCAGCACGCAATGTGACAAAGTTGCAAAGCAGACTTCACAGTGTTCCACACACACAGAGAACCAAACTGTGAGTCTAAAATGAGCAGCACAAGAGACAAGACTGGCAAGTTAGGAATGTTTTCGCTCTAATTGTACATCTTAAAGTGTCGAATGTTTAAACATATTTGTTAATTGTGAAACCAAAATGTACTGTAAATTGTGCATATTATACGGAGCCGTTAAGCTCACGTTGGAATATTTACTCGTGATCACATGCACAAATGATTTCATTTGTCCCTCATATCTCCAACCTAACTAATACCTAATAATTTGTGTAGAATGACACAAATGTCCTAGAGCACCTTCAGCTAATTTAGGCTAAGCAGCTAGCATGACTTCCATCCAGAATAACAGCATTAGCAACCAGGCTGCTGGTGAAACACGGAGCATTCTGTACACACACATCAATGTGAGGCATGCCACATTAATCTCCCAGTGTGTGGTGTGTGTGTGTGTGTGTGTGTGTGTGTGTGAGGGGAACCAATGCAGGCACTTTGTTTTCCATGCAGGCTTGAACGGGTAAACTGTTTATTGACATTTTCTGTGGTTCAACACAGAGCATGGTGTGTGTGTGTGTATAGACGTGTATGTGTTTGTTTTCTGTGTGTGTGTGTGTGTGTGTATGAGAGACGACAATAACAAACAATAAACACAATTTCCAGCAATTACAGAGTAATCAGCAGAGGGCAAAGCCCAAGGAGAGTCCCTGTCAGCCCCCTCTCACTCTTTCTATCCATCTCAGTCCTCCCTGCCTTCCGGTGTGTTCCAGGGCGGACGTCTTCTCCCCCCACAACACAGGGAGGGCAGCAGTGACTGCACACAGAGTAGAAACGGCATACTTCCAAACGCACACACACAGTAATCATCAAAACCAATAGTCTCGCGCGCACACACGCGCGCACACACACACACACACACACCGCCTCTGCCATGGCTACTCGTCTCTGTCTAATTAGGAGGCAGTAATCCGCCTGAGAAAGAGTCATCACTTTCCGCCAAAAACAAACAGCCAGAATACGTTACCAACACACACACACACACACACCCACACACACAATCACACACAGACCGCCGCAGACGCCCGCAGGCACGCTCAAACCGACACACGCGCAGCTCAGCGTTTCCAACACACCCACATGCGCACACGTACCTACACGCCGGCCGCACATACGGTCTCCATTAGACAGGGAAACATGAGTGCTTGAGAGCATCTCCCTGCCTCCCTGGGTCTCCATTCACTTGGTATAAACAGAAACACCTTGATTGAACATGCACTGCGTCAGCGGTGACTTAGGGTGACTTCTCTCGCAGAAGACAATGACTCTGCAGGCTCTGCTGGAAATAGCTAGCACTCCCCATACATAATGAATGGAGACAGCGCGCTGCTGTGGCTAGCGCTGGCTCTTTCCAGGAGCGATCTGGAACACTTCTCCAGGACAGCCGAACCTCCTCCGTGTCCTCTCTCAACTTTCCAGGAAGCTTCCCAGACACACACACACACACACAAACACCATCGCATTTCTCTGGTCTGTCATGCCCCAGTGGTGACGACAGCTAGCTAGCTAGCTACCTGTTGGTTCTGCTATTGGAAGCAGATTACGTCTCTCTCACACACACACATCCAGCAGAATCATGCCACACACAAGTTCCACACACAACACACTTTCACACCGGCAGTAGGCCACGAATGAGGGATGAGAGAATACTGCAGATGAGGGAAGAGAGGAAAAGAATGACCAAAGAAATGTCTTCCTCTCTCTCTCTTTCTCGCTCACTGTCTCTCTCTCTCTCTCCTCTCTCTCTCTCTCCTCTCTCTCTCTCTCTCTCCTCTCTCTCTCTCTCTCTCTCTCTCTCTCTCTCTCTCTCTCTCTCTCTCTCTCTCTCTCTCTCTCTCTCTCCCTCCCTCCCTCCCTCCCTCCTTCCCTCCCTCTCTCTCTCTCTCTCTCTCTCTCTCTCACTCCCTCTCTCTCTCTCTCTCTCCTCTCTCTCTCCCAGCATGTTACTTCCTGGGGATTATCTCAGTTGTGTGTTTCTGCCTGCTTGATAAAGCTCATTTCCTGCTCAGCGTCCAGTCTCAACAGGACCACACACATGCACACATACACACACACACTACCCCCCCCCCCCCCCCCCCCCACACACACACACACTAATTTCACACCTCTTCACATACACCAGGATAACTATCTAACATTTCCTCCACACCAAAGCATTCCTAGCTAGCGGTTTATTGGCCATCTGCAGCTATTCAGTGTTCTGCTGTGTGTGTGTGTGTGTGCACAGAACCAGACTCTTCCTCCAAAGCCATTTGGGTAGAGTCAAACGGAGTAACAAGCCAAATACTGTGTGAGCCCATTAGACTGACATCTCTGAATCAGACACACGGCCATTTGCAATTTCATCTGGCTGATCTTCTGCCTCAATCCTCATTTAGTACGAGTGTGTCTATGCGCGCTTGTGTACATAGTATGTACACAAGCGCGCATAGACCGTGCACTCTCCCGCACACTCTCCCGCACACTCTCCCGCACACTCCCGACACACCACACACTCCAAAACACATATACATACACATGTCTTTTGGAGTGTGTGTGTGTGCGGGTGAGTGCGCGCGTGTGTTTGCGTGCGTCTATGTCTACGTGTGTGTTTGGTGTCTGGGGGGGGGGGGGGGGGGGTGGGGGGGCGTTTGGTGAGTGTGTGTGTGCCCATGTCAGTGTGTGCTGTTAGCCTCTCTCCTCTCCCCCAGCCTTCATGGTGTCAGTGCTGGAGTGTGTTTATTTACCGTGTGGCTACGGGGCCAATGATTGATGCTGCTCCAGCAAACAGTAAACCAATTAGAAGGCCGATGTAGCGTCATTTTAAAAGGCTCCTAATGACGTTGCTGTCCAACCAGAGGCCCCGGTCCTGCTTAATGGAGATTTATACCAGATCAAAGGGAGAAGCTAACTCCATTAACAATAGATTGTATTCCACCCAAAATCACATTAACACTTTTCTCTCGTCCACTCGCTCCCTCTCGTCTGTTTGCTAAATATATCCGCTGATTGGGGCTTCAGGTCCGGAGAGAGAGAGAGAGAGAGAGACAGAGTGATGGAGTGATGGAGAGATTGAGGGACGGGTGGAGGGTGGGAGCAAGACAGAGACATACAGAGTTGTTTCTGAGAACGGATGTGAATGCTGAAGCACGTGACTTATCAAGGCAGTGAGTGTTCATAGGTGTGTGTGTGTGTGTGTGTGGGGGGGGGGCGAAGTGAGACAGTGTCAGTTGTCAAGCTCCAGTTTGTCCAGATCCCTCACGCGCAGACTTCTTATCATTCAGCCGGTGAGTAACATGCGTTGTGTGAATGAGAGAGAGGCAGAGAAAGGAGGCGCGGACGAATCGGCATGCCAGAGAGACTGGCAAAGTGACAGAGACAGATATGGAGGCAGAGAGAGAGAGAGAGAGTGTGATGGATGGAGGTGAGCTGTCTTACCCGTGGAGGAGGAGGGGTTCTGGGGCCGGAGCAGGTATGAGTCATCTGGGCGGGGCTCCAGGTGAGAGTGGGAGGAGTTTTTTCTCCAGAAGGGGCACCTGGCACTCCCTGATAGGTGGAGAGGGGCCAGGGGAGGGGTGGAGGGTGGCGGAGGAGGGGTGGGATGGGGGGAGCAGGGAGGAGGAGGAGGTGGGGGGGAGGGGGCGACCTGGAAGATGAAGGGAAAGAAGGAGAGAGGGAAGGGGAGGAAGGAGTTAGACAAACAGATGGCGTGATTGTATTTCCTTATACTAACGGACAGCAGATACACACACGCGCACACAAAAGAGATATTGTTGTCACGCAGGTCCCTTCTCTCTCTCTCTCTCCTCTCTCTCTCTCTCTCTCTCTCTCTCTCTCTCTCTCTCTCTGACTCTCTCTCTCTCATTACAGGCCTGGGTACAGAGCAGCACAGCTTCTACTTCAGACAAAGCAGGGTTCGGTGCCAGCCGCCTCAAATAAAGAGTCCAGGGACAGGAGGGGGGAGGGGGGGCTGACGGACCCCATCAGACTGTCCCCATCCACCGGGGGGGGGGGGGAGGGGGGGGGGGAGGGAGGGATGGAGGGAGGGAATCCACGCTACTCTCCAAAGGCTTTCAGAATCAAGGGCGGAATGGAATCTAATAAATTCTATTTAGAGATCCTCCTTAATAAACACGGAATCATTATTTCTGTCATATTTGCCGCCTAAGTCAATCAACAAGGTGAGGAGAACCTAGGCCAGGGACAGGAGACATGCTGGAGTCATTACTGGACTAATTAAACCCAGATCCATGTTCTGCTCCAGCATCCTGATCAGAAGTGATCACTCTCCTGGGCTCCATCTTCTGACGGTAGACTTGGGCGACAGCGCTGTTTCTACAAACAATCTTGTCAATAAAGCTATATTCCAGTTCTCAATCTGGGCGACACACGCCGCCCTTCACACCCACTAGAGAATTAGCGCTCGCTTTCCAAACCACGCCCCATTCCCCCCCCCCCTCCCCCTCCCCCCATACAACACCTGCTTCCCTGCTCCCGTCTCTAAACAATAACTCTCACTTTACTTTCATCCTCCTCACACACACCCACAACACACACCACACACACACTATCTCTCTCTCTGAATCACTTACTACTGTGAATTGCGGGAGATGAATAAAGGGGGAGATGAGAGAGAGAGCATGAAAGATGCAGGAGACTAAGCTCTGGGACCTTGAGGAAGGGAATGTTCACAAACACCTTCCTCTGTGGTCAGAGACCGAGAGACAGACAAACGGAGAGACAGATGACGGACAGATCGAAAGGGAGATGGAGGACGGATGTGTCCCCGGGGGATACCGGCGACACATTAGGGCTTGCGGTACCACCCACAGTACACTGATTTCCTGTGAACACTGTTTAACCCTCTCTCTGTCTGAGGACCGGGGGAGTTAAAGAGCGTGGGGAGGGGAGGGTTGAGGCCTGGTGGGTGGGGGTGGGGTGGAGGGGGGGGGGGGGGGGGGGGGAGATAGGGGGTGGTGTTAGGCTCACGTCATGGAAACCAAAGCTGGGATGGATCGATCTCTCCAGTTAACTGCACCCAGGAGACGCCAGCCCTGTCTGCTGTTAAACTGTGTGTGCGTGTGTGTGTGTACGTGTGTGTGTGTCTATTTGTGTACGCCGTTGTGGTCATCTCGTCAGCACAAACAGTAAAAAATAGACGGATAAACAACGTCAAGGCAAACACCCTGACTAAGAGAGGGGGGGGGGGGAGAGAGGGGATGGAGGTCAAAGGGGTAAACGGGTAGAATTCCGTCGTGACAGGAGAGAGAGAGGGTGAAAGGAGGGGCAACGAGCGGGGAAGAAAGAGGAGAGAGGGGGGGCGAGAGTGAGCGAACAAAATCACACGATAAGAGGAGACGAAGAAAGGCGAGCTCCACATTAGAAGGAGAGAGGGCGAGCGATGTGTGGAGGAGCGAGGGCGGGCGAGTGTGTAGGAAGAGAGGGCGGGCGAGTGTGGAGGAGAGAGGGCGGGCGAGTGTGGAGGAGAGAGGGCGAGCGAGTGTGGAGGAGAGAGGGCGAGCGAGTGTGGAGGAGAGAGGGCAGGCGAGTGTGGAGGAGAGAGGGCGAGCGGAGTGTGGAGGAGAGAGGGCAGGCGAGTGTGGAGGAGAGAGGGCAGGCGAGTGTGGAGGAGAGAGGGCGAGCGAGTGTGGAGGAGAGAGGGCAGGCGAGTGTGGAGGAGAAGATGGAAAGCAGGGAGCAAGAGATGTGCAGATTAAGGAGCGGGACAGCCCCTGCACCAAAGCTATTGATCTGAACGAATCGATCCCTCTCTCTGATCAATGGTGGGAAGAAGGTCTGGCTATTTACATGCCCTCTTGGTGTTCTAATGAGTGTGTGTGTGTGTGTGTCAAGTTATTAATATTTTAAATCACTTTAATTACAAAAAAAAATGCAGTGGATGGCCGAAAGCAATTAAGGGAACTTTAATCTCCTCAGCAGTTTTGCTGAGGGCCATCTTTAACTTCAGCCATTTAGTCCTGCTACATTTCTTGAAAGGTCAGGGTAAATTGCTTAGTGTTATTAGAACAAAGACTTGGCAATGAGCTCACCCGATCCTCTCTAGGTGATACTGGGCTCCCCACCCCCCCCCCCCCCCAAACACACACACACACACACCCTGTTACTGGTGTGGAGTGGTATCAGTATTGCTGGAGAAATGGGCTGTGGCATCTATTGTACCTTCAGATAAACTGAACATGCTGTGTGAAATTGATGTTAGTCGGCCTTTAGTCAGTGTGACAAGAGCTCAGTAAGAGTGACCCTCTCCTTCCCCTCCCCTCCCCTCCCCATCCCCCTCTCCTCTCTCCTCTCCAGCTCTCTTTACTGTGCCCCTCTCCATCTCTAAATCCGTTCCCCCTCTCCCTCCCTCCTCGCTCTCCTTCTCTCCATCCGGCGTCTACCCATCTGGCAGAGGTGAGGAGTGGTAGTCCACGCAGAGAGGAGAGGAGCAGGGGATGGGGAGAGAGATAGAGCGACAGCTGGAGCCTAGTCAGACAGAGAGAGAGACAAATTACCCCTCTAACGAGAGTCATTCATCATCCCTTCACCCTCCCCCTGTTTCCCTCCATCCCTCGCTCCACACCTCTGTCTGACGTATCACTAAACAGAACCGCTGGCCTGCTCGTATCGCTAACAGCCACACACACACACACACACGCATACATGCACACACACATGGACTGGGTAAGCTGTTGGGTGAACATGGTGTGCACATGCAGTACGTCTACTCAGGTTCATGAGAAGCAGAATATGGAGGTGAGTAAAGGAGAGAGGAGGACACACACACACACCCACCACACACACACACCCACCACCACCCACCCACCCACCCACACACACACACACCACACCACACAACACACACACACACACACACACACACACACACACACACACACACACACCACACACACACACACACACACACACACACACACACACACACACACACACACACACACACACACACACACCTATCTGGCACATGCACAGGCTCATTACCATGACTCCTGTCAGCACAGATGTTGGACTGAGGGGGAGCTGTCAGTTGCGTGTGTTGTGGCGTGTGTGTGTGTGTGTGTGGCACATGTGTGTGGTGCTGCCGGGTTGTCAGTGATCTGAGGGCTGTTTAGCGACGACAGCAGCTGCTGACACAATGGAGCCCCTCCTCTAACCCCCAGGCCGATTCCCCATCACACCCACCTCTCTAGCTCTCCCCCGGGCATCTCATCCCTCCCCTCTTCTACCCCTCTTCGCTGTGGCACCAACACGCACGCTCCTACACCTGTGTGTGTGTGTGTGTCTGACACATCTGAGTGTCACATCTGTCCCACTGGAGAACTGACATGACCCGGTTATATGTAACTAATAAACCTGTTTTTTTCTTTTTTCTCACCCATCCCTCTCTCGTCATCTCCCTCCACTTCCTTCGCCCCATCCCTAATCAGCTCGCCCGGAGAAACAACCGAACGGGGAGGAAGCGGGAGGAGTACCGCAGAGAGAGAGAAGGAGAGGCGAGGCGCGCGCTTTAATGAACAAAGTCAGGCGTCCTCCGCTTAAGGAGATGATGGTATCACTCCGCCTTCTCCACGGCGCTCCTCTTTGAAGTCCAACTGCCTGTCTGTCTCCGGCTGGCTCTCTGTCTGGCCCAGAGCTCTCCCCTCTTCCTCCTCCTCCTCCTCCTCCTCTCTTTCATCTCGTCTGCCCTCCTTCTCTTCACACCGGGTCTGCGAGTCGTCCCGTGGGCGGGGCACAACGCCCGAGCGCGCCGAAACGTCTCCAGCTGTCGCAGCACTCGGTCAGAGGATGAGCTCGAGCAGAGTGGTTGGCTGTTCTCCAGGGTCAGACCTGTTTGGGGTTCTGTGTACAGGATGAGCGTACTTAGAGGGTCTGGAAGGGTTCTGGCCACGTTTCCAGCGTATCACAACAGGTAGAAAAACTCCACAATCCTGTCTTTCTGTTGTGTGCAATTACTTCCTAATGGTCTGAGGCGGTTTCAAAACGGGGCCCCTCTCTTCGTTCTCCTCTCGAACGAGCCTTTCGATTGACGTCAGGACCATGGAGAGTTCAACCTTCATCCGTCGTCCTCCAGGCCCAGGGAAAGAACTCTGAAACATCTCGATGTGAAACAGCCCTGCAGACAACCTCTCACCAGCCACTTACACAACCACAATGGGAGACTGCAAACCGTTTCTGAAAAGGATGACAGTTAATATTCAAATAGAAATGTACTAACCTTTTCGAAAGATAGAGAGAATGTATTTTTGTTTGTATCTAGCATGTCCTCCATAGTGTCCTTTGGATATATATTTTTTCTCTCTCAAGATAAATGTATAAAATATTTAAGATTCATGTTTTTGCAGCAGTGCATTGAGAAGCGGGTTCCTACAGTTCCATATATCTCACAACGACTGAACAGTTTTGATAAATCGCAACGTTTTAGGTAAATGAAACACTTCAAAAATATGAACAAAAGCCATCAGGGTTCGCCTGAACCTGCCTTCATCCGTGGGAAACTCAAACATCCAAGAATACTCTTGGGATGTCAGCATCTCTGTGTGTCCTGGCAACAGTGATTCTCTCCCACGGTTTCCCCCGGGTCATCCCTCGCCTCCCTCTCCTCCGTCATCTCCTCCCATTAGTGAGTGAGCAGAGAGGCGGTCGGATCGAACATGGAGGGCAGTACTTGAACCTCCTCACCCTCGCCTCGTCGCATCTCTCTATTCTGCAGGCGATAATTGAAAAATGCTAACTGTAGCAGGTGGCCGAGTGACTACGCGCGCGTGTGTCTGCATGAGTGTGCTCAATGCACGTTTGTGCGTGTGCGCCTTTGTTTGCATGTGTGTGTGGAGGTGTGTTCTTGGGTGGCGTGGAGGTGTGTGGGTTGTGCGCGTTGCGTGCGTGCGTGTGTGCTTGTGCGTGAGTGTGTGTGTGTCGGTCCCAGTAGGATTAGCATTCACCAGCACACACATGGTCCATTGTCAGCTATGTCCACCCTTAACTCCAAGTTGCCATGGAGGCTGTATTACCATATAAATCACATCCATGTTCATGTTGTTGTTGTGGACTGATGATATTGTTATGGATTCCACACAGTGCTCCTTGTTGAAAAGATTCTAAATAAATACTCATGCATAAACACACACACACACGCGCACACACCACACACACACACACACACACACACACACACACACAACACACACACACACACACACACACACACACACACACACACACACACACACACACACACACACACACGTATAGCTGTTCTTGTGGGTTTGGTCCCATTCAACATTCAGTTTTTCCTTACACACACACACACAATTGAGGAGCTGAGACACAAACACATCTTTCCAGCTTTCCATCAACACACTGAACATGCTCTATACAGATGGAATGCATCAAGGAGTGTGTCAGTGTCTGCTTTGTCTCTGCTGGGCTGTTCTGGAGGTCGAGGAGTGAACTTCAACCACCGCCACAAAAAAACAATAACAGTCTTCGACACTGGCTCTCATCATATGTCATCCCCCCCCCCCCCACACACACACACATACACACACACACACAGCTGGTGAGATGTGAAGCATCCAGCTACCAGGCTTGTCTGGTCCTCATGTCTCTCTGAGCTGAGCGCAAACTTGTTTGTTGTTTATCTGAGTCAGGAAAGCTCTTAAAGTCATTAAAAGTCATCAGGGTTTTCAAAGCCGCACACCCACACACACACATGCACACACAGTGTGAACAAACACATGTATATTTGCATGCACCTCTTGAACAGAACTATTTGCAATCGAGACAAAACTAGCTGGTGGTTGCTATGACAATCTGTGGAAGCCAGGGAGACAAACATGTGAGAGCAAACAGGAAGAGAGGAAGGTGCAGATTTGGTGGGGCCACGGCTACTGTGCAACGGCCTGTGTCCTGATTGTCGGTGGAAGGTGTGTGTGTATTGGCACAGAGGTTTTACTAGCTGATGGAGAGTACAGTGTGGAGTGAATCTCTCTCTCTCTCTCTCTCTCCCTCTCTCGCACGCAAACTCAGCATCACCTTGCATCACCTGACCCAGAGGAAAATGGCCTGCAACCGTCCTTGCGCCTGTGTGCTTGTGTGTGGTGCATGAGCGGCGTGCGTGTGTGTAAGATTGCTGCAGCACACACACAGTATGTGTGTGTGTGCATAAACAGCCTCTACATGTGTGATGCAACTCTCCCAGGTCCATCCGGTAAACTGACTCAGCTCCAACGCAACACAGCTCGGTAGAGCGCCAGGTAGCACAGTCAAGCACAGTGGACTGAAGCTCAGTGAGATGCTACTTGGCAAACACCCGTGTTTCCTAAACAAGCTTCTGAAGCACAAGCGGAACCAAATCAGCCAGCCAGCCTGCCAATCAGCCAGTCAGCCAGCCAGCCTGCCAATCCGCCAGCCAGCCAGTCACTGTTTGGATGTTAAGCTGGGAGAGTAAAATTAGATTTTTAATTACTTCATGACCCAGGGTATATTAGAGCATATTAATGAGGATCATTAACCCAGAGGTAACTAAGACCGTTAGTCATTAACTACTGCTTCTTGACACACGTCTTGTACATGTATGTGTGCATGTGTATGTTTGTGAAGCCTTCCTTCGGCTTGGGGTCGACGCTATGACAGAGTGCACTGCCAAAATGAGTTTTAAACATGCACATTGTCACGCGCGCAGACACAACAAACACAGGCAGCCCAGTCGATTGCCACCTTGTGAACAGATGGAGAGTCCCATATCCTTTGTAATAAAAGCCGTGCCCTTGGTGAGAGCGGAGGAGAAAGTCAATCTCGTTTTACAAGTTTGGTATTACACAGCTGAGAGCCTGATCCTGGCTGAGGACTGAGGCCTTGAGTGGGAAATATCACAGGTGTGTGTGTGTGTGTGCGTGTCTGTGCGTGTTAGATGACAGAAGGAAGGCCTTCTCCCTCTCCCTCCCTTCTCTATTTCTCCGCCTTCCCTCCCTGCCTCCCTCCCTGCCTCCCTCCCCTCCTCCCTCCCTCCCCTCCCTCCCCCCCCCCCTCCCTCCCTCCCTCCTCCCTCCGTCTCAGTGTTTTAACTCCAGTGCTGTGCAGCCATTAGCCTTAGTCTCACAGGCATAGACCAGACGCTTTTATCTCTACAGAGAAGATACCAGTCACATTGGGTTTGTACCGTCTACCCGGACAAACACACATACGCGTCCACACAGTCGCTCATGCACACTCGTATCGTGCACCCATTTGTTTTCCCTCTCTCTCTCTACTGGCTTTTCTCCCTATCTCTCTCTTCGTCTCTCTATCTCTCTCTCTCTCTCTCTCTACTGGCTTTTCTCCCTGTCTCTCTCTCTCTCTCTCTCTCTCTTTCTCTCTCTCTCTCTCTCTCTCTCTGTGTCATGTCTCAGCAGTTTCTCCATCCCCACATAAGCAGCGGCTGGTCCCAGAGGGCGGGGGCCGGCCTCTCCTCCTGCTGGGCCTCGTGCTGCAGCAGGACTGGGAGAGGACAAAGAGAAGCACGGAGGAGAAGGAAGGAGAGAGGAGGGAAGTGGAAGGGTTGAACCGAAAACGAGCTGATACAGGGATAGTGGGTTAAGGAATGAAGGAGAGAGAGAGAGGGGGATCATGCCACATTTGCAGGATAATTGCCGCAGAAGATGAGGTGTTGCAACACTGGAGTCCACTCTAGTCACTTTCAATGTGCTCTGATCTCTTTTGGTGCTGTCTGAACTACTGTACACAGACACAACACACGGGTGCGTGTGTCTGAGAGGGTGTTAATTGGCATTCCCAATGGTTAGCAGTGCGTGTGTGTGTGCGTGTGTGTGTCCTTCATTAGTATCTACTGATCATCGCCCACACTCCTCCTCCTTCCTTCATCCCTCGCTTCTCACACCAACTCCCCCACAAGCAGCTCCTTGCCTCTTCCTCCTCTCCTGCCCTCCCGTTCCCTCTGCTTCCCTGCCACCTCCCTTCTGTAGTCAGGCTTTGTGTTTTCCACCATACGCTCATTTCAATTGAACTCAACACACTTTAGTAGCATTAACGGACACATTCAAGTGTTTCAAAGCAATCCAAAGTGACACATGCAGTTAGCCCAAAAAACGATCACAAACAACTGAAACAAACATCCATAAGACGCATTAATAATGCATGGTCGCACAAATGTTTGTGCGTGCTAATGAACACAATGTCTCTTAATGTGCTCTCCCTCTCTCTCTCTCTCTCTCTCTCTCTCTCTCTCTCTCTCTCTCTCTCTCCCTCCCTCCCTCCCTCCCTCCCTCCCTCCCTCCCTCCCTCTCTCTCTCTCTCTCTCTCTCATCCCCCCCCCCTCCCTCGCCTTCACCCACCCTCCCTCCATC